>JABMIG010000012.1:581997-736997 GCA_013187285.1 Cyclotella cryptica
TGTGACACGATAACATTCCCTTCAAGTTTTAAAGAACCCTTGTTTAAAATTTTTCGACTCTACGTCTTAAAATGATTTGTGACTAACGTTCCCTTAAAGTTTACAGAATGATTGTTGAAAATAATGTCAGACGTTACACACAAAGATATATTTTTAAAGGTAGGCATATATTAAAACACTAAGACTACCCATGTAAGTCCAAGCGAAAAATGAATTATTTACAGGTAAGTTAAGATCAACTTATAGATCTGTACCTGTTGTGGCAAAAAGCAAAAAAACTGTCTCACTGGAGAAGGAGAAGAAGGAGAAGAAGGAGAAGAAGGAGAAAGTGGCTCAGTTTCCAACACAACTAAGATTTTAAAAAAAATCTTGACAACTAAGATTTTGAAAAAATCTTGATATCACCAAACCTCACAGTCACTCTTTCACATACCAAGTACAGTATAAGTTAATCAACACACTTTTTGGCACAAAACTTCAACCAAACTTGAAGGGTAGTCTTCATGTAAGAGTTTATGATACCAAATCCACCATGAAATGATATCAATTCTCAGGCAAAATGAAAGCTTGCACAAAATGCATTTGCCTGTTCATGTTTGAATGGTGTCTTGATAATATATATTCATTTTTCATGCTGTTATATATCATGATAATTAATTTTTGTCTTTGATAAAATTTTGTTGTCTCTAGTATTTCATTTTTTATTTATGACCTTTATATCATTAACATTTATTCGAAAGTTGTTATGTTGATTTCGACACATAGAAGGTATCATTTTGTGTTAACTGTGTTGCACGATGCACGCAGTTGCCGCGTCCATTATTTTCATCACACATAAAAATTGACTTCACTACAGCAAGATGGGATTTCGAATGTCACCACAATCTCCCCCACGTATCTTAGCATTTTGGTGGACTTTTGAGCTGCAAGTTGGCGTGTCTTCTCGAACCAGCTCTTGGCAACATGGCGCCCTGCGATGTGGCAAAAAGGTAGGTTGGTTGTTGCGTTTCGCAATGTTTTTGTCTGCCAAACTATTTAATTGGAAATTCACGCCCTGTCCTGCCATCTTCTGCCACTCCCCTCCATGACTTTAAAACCCCACGCCCCATGCCCCACGCCGCGCTCTTACGGCGTCTTCAATCTAACACCAAGAAAAAGAAGTTGGACAATTGACCGTGCAAGTGGTGGTGAGAATCGCGATTTTTTAATTTGGTCAATTGTTTAATTTGAAACCCTCGTGCTGTCCTGACATCTTCTGCAATGGCCCTCCTCTATGACTTTCAAAACCCCACGTCCCTCGCCGCACCTTCTCGTGGCTTCAATCCAGAACCCCCCTAAAGAAGCAGGTCAATTGACCATGCAAGTGGTGAGTTGTGCTAATTTTTATTTTTCTTCCATTATTTAATATTTGACATGTCGGAGCTGACCTGCCCTCTTCCGCCATTGCCCCCCTCCATGAGTTAAACACCCACGCCATGCCCTCCCGTGGCCTGAATTGAAAGGCTATAAAAAGAAGTCGGGCAATTGACCACACCAGTGGTGAGGTTTTGTTAATTATTTTTTTGTCAACTATTTAATTGGGAACCACCGTCCCTGACCTGCCATCTTCTGCCATTGCCCCCCTCCATGAGTTAAACACCCACACCGCGCCCTCCCGTGGCTCAAATCTAAAGCCTGAAAAGAGGGAGGACAATTGACTACACCCATGGTTAGTTTTTCAATTCTTGTATTTGCCAAACTATTTAATTTGAAATTACTATTTGCCCTCATCATGTCATCTTCCCACTACCCCACCACAACCATGAAATATAACCCCCACTCCCACAGAACTTCCCTCCCATTGCATCAATCTAAACAAATGATGTTGTTGTGAATTGATATATTTGTTTTTGTCCACATTGTAAACCTAAATTTCAAAATTATTGTTCGGAAATATTATTACATTTCAAAAATGGTTTTTGTAGGGACAGAGTTAACATATTATTTTTCGTGTTGACTCCTACTACCCGGAGGGGGGAGTACTTGTTAGTAAATATGTTAGTATGACCTCCGTTAGCCGATAAGTCGGCCAGGTTCTTTACTGGTAAGGGGTCCACTATTTGGAGCGCATACGTTAACGTACAACTTACGGTTATGGTGTCTCCCCTTATATTCATTATTAATGACTGTATGTATTTATGTTATCTTCTTTTTTTAAGGTATCTCTTTCTCTTAGCCATTTGCATTTTCATTTTGGGCTGATCACCCAGACCATTTGGCACGATCGCAATTTCTGATACTTACGTACAGTCTGCACGAACCACACAATTCTCAACGCATCACATACGCACGCAGAATCTTTTCACGGCATCACACCATCTGTACGCACCACTGTTAATGTAATTGTGTTGCGCCTCACCACGCATACACATAATCCCCCCCGCATCACGTATATTGCACTTATGTTATCTAACCGCAACCGTATCGCATTAATCGACCATAAATCTCAGTCACTTATCGATCTGCAGTTGTCAACACCCTTGCAATTCAATCCATCTCGAAGATCGTTCATCATGCCCAGTCCATTTCCTAGATCACCCGCTAATTGTCGCAGAGTCGAGAAGTTCAAAAAAGCCATGGAGGAGGGTCTTTCCAATGTGGCCGAGTCGTCACCGACCCACCCACTTCCCCTCATGGTGAGTGCTCGTTTTGTGTCTTTAACACACATATCCCGAGCAATTGACTACATTGTATGATTAGCGGTAGTGCTGTGAATGCGATCGCATGTTTTACGTATAACATTGGTGTGGCCCAATCGCCCGTATATTATCGCGTTATTGTATGACCGCAACCGCATACTATAAACGGACCGTTCCAACGCCGATGATACGGTGACTGGTGATCACTGATTCACCGGTTTTAATGCGGTGATAAGTGATCTGTACCCGTATTTCTCACCGAGATACATTGACCGCATATCGTGCGGCTTTGTCTGATCTGTTTCCCCTTATAATGCGGGGGATGACCTATAGCACTTTATCGATAGTTCTATGTCAAAACTTTCCCGCATATCATACCGTTTCTTGTTTTCAATTCGACATCGTTGTATGTGCGGTGATTATGTTTGTTTAACGAGATGTTGTACATGGACTCACATCTCATTGCCAACATACTCCCTGTTTAGGTCCCCCACCCAAGAAATCCAAAGTTTCTTGTACCGACACTCCTCTTCCCGACCCCGAACCCCCCAAGGCTAACTCCAAGAAGAGTTCCGGAAGGAAGAAGAGCCCTGACCCCGAACCCCCCAAGGCTAACTCCAAGAAGAGTTCCGGAAGGAAGAAGAGCCCTCGAAATACTCGAGTGGAACCATCTGCATCATGGAAAAATGACAATGTCCGTACCACCAGATGCTCCTCCAAGAAAAAGGACGATGTACCCGGTTCTGACCCCGCTCAGGGTGCGATCCAAGCAGTGACATCAACACGCAAGGGATCCACTTCCAAGGAAAAGGATGATACAACCGGGCCTGAACCCGCTCACGGTGCGGTCCAAGCAGCGACTTCTACGCACAAGGCATCCTCCTCCAAGAAATAGGACGATGCATCAGGGTCTGCACCCGCTCATGGTGCGATCCAAGCAGCGACTGCTACGCGCAAGGCATCCTCCTCCAAGAAAAGGGCGTTGCACCAGGGACTGAACCCGCTCACGGTGCGGTCCAAGCAGCGACTGCTACAGCGCAAGGCATCCTCCTCCAAGAAAAGGGCGATGCATCGGGGACTGAACCCGCTCACGGAGCGGTCCAAGCAGCGACTGCTACGCGCAAGGCATCCTCCTCCAAGAAAAGGACAATGCCCCGGGCTGAAGCCGCCTCCTGAAGATGCTCTACAGGACATTCAAGGCGCCCCTTTGAGGAGGTGAACAGTGCCCCTGAGAAAGGACATGACTCGGAAGACCCCAAAGATGAAGAATCCGAATTTGATGAGGACGAGTACAGGGTCGATTACTCACCCACCGAACTGAAGATGCATTATGAGCTCATTGTCAAGAAGTGTCACGGGGAAGCGACTCCCGAGTCCCCATCGTGAAATTGGGTCAGTCCGATCTGTCGTTATAGTTTTTGTTTTCATTTATAACGCTCACTCCGAACCTTCATTCCTGTCGTCCACCCAGATGCGTTACCCCCCATCTATGGCTGGGTATGCGCTTTCCTACAATATAAACTTCGAAGGTGTAGTTAACCGTTGCTTGAGCTACGGCTCTCAATCAAGGCCGTTCCTATGCGGCAATGTGTCCTCGCGTCAACTTCGCAAGGTACCACCAAGCATGGGAACTCAATGCAAGTCTGTACCTCAGGCATCCGGACGCACCCCTCTGTTGCCGGAATCACAACAGTGTCCTTTCTGCGATTGTGAACACGTTCCCATCTCCCGAGTGGGACAACAAGAAGATGCTGATCTCTAAGACCCAGGCGTTTCATGACAAGTTTGTGATTCAGACAATGGCGACATCCTTTGTGCTTCGCAGCATGATGCCGTCTGCCGAACGGCAGAAGCCACCTACAGACCCTCAAGAATTGTTGAAATACCAGGCCGACCAAGTCATTCGTGACCAGACATGTGAAGAGGCCGCTGGGTTTATTTTCCATATTTCCAAAGAGCTTTGAAGAGACTCACCATTATGCGTCATGATAGTCACCTATATGACTACAACCCCCCCTACATTCAGAAGCAACATTATTTGCACTATCACTGCTACCGAAAATATAGTTGTGGTTATAGTTGCACAGGAGGACCACGATTCTGCAAAACCACCGGTCGCTGTATCTTGGCGCGTTTGTGAGGCTCTTGTGTAATCAAGCCGCAAACCAATCCATTGGAATGGACTTGGAGTGTTTATCCCTAGGCATGATATTGGGAGGTTTATTGAGCGAGTTGTAATGGGACCGAACATCGCCTAAAAGGTTCAAAAGATGCACACTTTAATGAGTCAGTACAATGTTTTAGGCAACGGAGCCCCAGCAGTTCGGACGTTATTGCGATTACAGCCAATATAATTTTGTTCGACATGGTTGTGTCGTGTAGACTGTTAGATGACTGATGATCAGCACAAGTTCGACAAGTGAGGAATATCCAAAAATAATTTGAAATTTACAGGTAATCCCCATGTAATTCGAGGGGCCAGCTGTAGGAGGTAGGGAAACATATCCAAGCTGTAGGATAATCACGAGCATAGAGAGAGAGAGAGGTGTTACAATTTCAATACGCTAGAGGTAGATTTTACATCAAATTAGAGAAATGGTTACCCAGAGTGACACCTCCCTCTATTGGACGCATTAGGCCGATCTTATCGTACAACGTAACGTAGCACGCAGATCGCTTTTTGCGATCGATTCACGTAATAATCGAGCCTACGGTTGACAGATCGTAGACACTTGTAGTCTGCGTATTCTGTCAATGTTAACACGGACCTTATCATGGCCGTACACAGCGTACATTGTGCAGTTGACATGGTGTGATTGTGGTCGATGAAGTCATTTTTGAATTCTGTTCCTAGTTATTTATGCAGTAGGAACTCAGTACAAAAATTGTGAACTTTATGCATGTGCTGATCCAGAAACTTAGGGCCTCTTCAAAAAGTTCATCTACGCCGGCTGACGCAGATGAAATCACTCTGCGTCAAATTTGTTGGCTGATAAACCATTCTCCGGAGATGAACGTGCTCGCGTCTTCGCCTGCGTCACCATAAGGTTCGTAAATCCCACGTAGAGCACAAATGATGTAGCCTACGTTCCACCGCACGATAAGGATCGGCCTTAGGCGATCTAATCGTACACGAAACCTAAACGCAGATCGCATTTTCAGATTTCCGGATGCGTCACGTAATAATCGAGCCTTATGGTTGACATCGTGAGACACTGTAGTCTCGGTATCCGTCAATGCCGACACGGACCTTATCATGGCTGAAGTACACAGCGCATATTGTAGTTGACATGGTGTGATTGTGGTCATGAAGTCATTTTTGAATTCTGTTCCTAATTATTTATGCAGTGGGAACTCAGTACAAAAATTGTGAACTTTCGCGATGTGTGCTGATCAGAACTTAGGGCCTCTTCTCATTCACGCGGCCGAAGCAGATGAAATCACTCTCGTCAAATTCTGGGCTGATAACCCATTCTCCAGAGCAACGTGCTCTGCGTCTTCGTCTCCGTCACCATAAGGTTTGTTAATCCTACGTAGAGCACAAAAATGCGATGTACCGTCTACGTTCCACCGCACGATAAGGATCGGCCTTAATGTAATCCCACTACACCGAAACCCTTTGAGAAACTCCGATTCGCATCAAATACAAGATGACCTAGTAGTTGCTATGCTGCGTTTCGAATCGGAATTGTGTTTCACTTTGAGCACAGGGATCGTAGACTGCAGGATTCTACCTGCTTGAAAACTGAGGAACCCTATTTTAGGAAATTCGACTCGGATGAAAATTCCAATAGAATTTGGCAATGTCCACGACTAGCTCAGAGTTTACGGAAGACCGTTACGGTCCGTAAGGCATTCAACTGCAATCAACCCTTCTAGACGTTGCTGTAATCCAGCTCAAATCTACCGAATGTTTTGCAACGGGCAGCGCAAATCGTAAATCAGGCGTCATCATATTGAATGACGTCAAAAAGTTAAGGCCTCTCTATGCCTTCGGCGGAGAATTATTTTTACTCGTACATTCTTTGCCACTACATCATATCACAGTTCCCGCTGCCATCTGCCGCTCATCGAGAAGTCATCGAGAAGTCATCGAGACCTCTCTACGTTATTTTTGTTTATATGGTATGAATGATTGGTTGTGTATGGTGCAATACTCCCTAACCTCTCCCTAACAGAAATGTATGCCATAAATCCCAGATATTGTAGACAGGAGATCACATCAGTAGAATCTAGAGGAATGACAAAACCACAACAAAGACTAAACACCAAAGGGCTCGCTCTCATCGAAGAATGGCCACAACACATAGCCTCCACCACTAACCAAGAAATGTCTCGCCCCAAACAAGCGAAAGTCAGTTTTTCTGAGTATTCGACAAAACGAGTTTACATCACTGACCCTTCCTACGAGGACCGTAAGTCCTATTCAACTGCCGATCAAAAGAGCTTTCGAAAGGAGCCGCCGAGGCCTACCAGATCAATCATCTCATCTCATCATGTCCTGCCCAGCCTGGACTTGCTATCCGACAGCTTATAGGTCGCGGTCTACTTGTTCAAGAGGAACTTCTTGGTATCGAGCACTTGGTGAGCACGAATGCGAAACGAGGATTTCAACAGCGACGATCGTACATCACTTTTGTGTTGTATATACAGAAACGAATGCGAGAGGAGAATCAAAATGAAGTCAATGCTGAAGAGTTGGCAGCGGTCGCCATCGCAAAGAGCTCGAGAATGATAGAGAGGCCAGACTTCGTGCTGCGTTGGCTTTGTAGTACAATAGCAATCATAAGATGTATTCATAAATTGAAAACTGAACATTCAAAATTTCACCTGGTTCAAGATTATTTAGGGTTACGACGACGCGTCACTTGCATTTATTGTTCATAATGACTGCTGAATTCGGTCAGCCAACATTAGTGCTTTTTCAATATCAACGGGGAAAGTCTCTACCAAGATTGTTGAATCAGCCGAAAAGCATTCCCACAGGAAAGAGATATTGCGATTCATGCCACAGATCTATCGAGCTAGCCATCATATGCGCAGACGAAAATTCGTCACGCATCACACGACTCTGATGAAGAACTTCCGTTGTCGGATTCTACGGGTACAAGACTGTTTTTGTCTATTCTAACTAGCGTAAACATAATCACCGCCATCACTGATCGAGATTTCGACCTACATTTATAGCAACATGCGTCTTATTGCTACAAAAACGAGAAGGTTTCTTAATGATAAATTCCAAACGAACACCATCTAGATCACAAGCTAACAATCTATTGGAAAGTCTTAGTCAAGACGTCAAAATCATCTGATTCAACAGGTACGACCTAGAATTGACACATCAGTTCGAAACCGAGATTAAACTCTGATTCCCTGTGACAGTAAGGAATGAGACAATGTACTATCGTCGTGATGTTATGAATTATCATAATTTTGGAGAGCAGTAAAACAATTCGTCGCATTCTCTGAACCACTGATAATGTACTGTCCCACAAACTTTGTACTAACGTTATTATGTGCATATAAGGTCGCGCTCTGCGCTCTATTAATGACGAGACAAACGAGAAATATGAAGCTCGAAACCTATTCCATGTAGATTTAACATTTCTCATCAAGGCAAGACGTCGCGATGCCTCCTCATTCCTCCATATCCTCCATCAACTCCTCTTCTCCCTCCTCCTCATCCATCTCACCCGGCTTCTCCTTCTCCAAAACATATCCTCCTCCAACCTCTTCAACCGTTCCCTATCCACCCTCACCTCCGGCATGGCAACTTCCAACTGTTCCAAAACATACTCGCATTGCTGCGACAACGTCCGACACGCATCCTTGAGCGCATCTATAGCGGTGAATGACGTCGAACCCTCCTCTGTCAAACCTCCACTATTTCTTCCTCGTCCGAATCGTCGTCGTCCTCTTCATTTCCTACCCGATCGTCCATGATTCTTCCACTTACACCACCCGACGTGGCCGTGGCATTTGTCTGCACACGCAAATGCACCACGGGCTCACTGGGATGCGGCACGCAGTATCCCGCGAAATTGACGCGAGGGTCTTGAATGAGGACGTGCCGCAGGGCGTTTCCCAAGGTGTGGTCTTCGTCGCCTATTACGAAAGTGCGGGAGGTGGGCGGTCCGGTGCCGCGGATGTTGGGCGGAAGCTACATAAGAAACAGGTACAGGACAGGAATAGGTTACACGTGGTAGGTAACGGGCAGTCACACAGGTGGTAGAACCACGTAATCACTTAAAATTGGGTGCGTATCTGCGTGGTACGCCCAGGCCCACCGCAGTAAGCGAGTAGTCTCACTTTTAAATTAAAATCTGCGTTACCGATGTTTGAACGCGAGCAAATGAACATGGTGTAAAAATCAAGGTCTCATCAACATTTTAATTTAAAAGGTCTACAAGAAAGCGCCGACACAATGGGCGAGGTCGGCGAGAAAGAGGAGAAGCCAACACGAGAGAGAAGACGGGGAGTGCGCGGCGGAAGGAGGTTCCGACAATTCGCGACCCCTGGGGGAAAATACAAAGCCCCGACAACCGGCCTGGAAGAATACATATACGAGTCGGGCGCGGCCAAACACGCAGCCCAGTTCACCGAGACGACTGAAAAACTATGTAATTACATGCAGGCAAACTTCAAGTCCGGAGCTGACATAGCCGGAGCCCTGAGGCAGCTACGAGATCTCACGATCACACTGCCTAGCCCACCTGTCGGATCCACAGACAGTGCGGGGAACGCCATACCCCCAACAGCGGCTGAGGAACACATGTTCAAGAGGAAGTTCGACGCTGAGTACACGCGTGAGCAAAGATACGACGAAAACAAGAAGAAAGCATACGCGCTTCTGTACGAGCATTGTGCTCCAGAATTAAAGGCATTGTTGAAAGGAGATGATGACTGGAGCAATATGGAGTCCCAGCAGGACAGCATCAGCCTGCTCCGGAAAATAAAAGGGCTCTGTTGCAAATTCGACCCCACTAAACAGGAGACGAGGGCCATCGTCGCGGCCGACAAGGCCATCATGTGTTATGTACAAGAGGCCCACGTATCTAACTCTCAATACTTTGAGCGGTTCAACGCTCTGGTGGACACGGCCCTGAGTTATGGGAGCAGCATCGGGCATTCGAAGGCGCTAGTGAGCTCGGAGCTCACAAGAATGGGCACAGATCGGGACAATGCCACCCAAGCACAAAAGGCCAAAGCGATGGAGCTGGCACAGGAATCATATCTGTCGATGCTGATGCTGGACGGCGCCAACTATTACAAGTTCAGAGACCTCCGTGACGAGCTCGACAACGATTATGCAAAAGGAAACGATACCTATCCTACCAATCGCAACGCCGTGCTTAGACTATTGAACAGCCGAAAGACGTCAACCTCGGTGAGGGCGCCTAACTCAAGGACAGGCGATTCAGCGGTAGTGTTCGCTCAAGGAGACGGGGCGCGACAGGATAACAGGACGTGCTATCGATGCGGGAAGAAAGGCCATATCGCCACCAACTGTCCGGCTGAGAAGCCGGGAGAAGGAGAGGAGGACGTCAGGGCAGGCGAACAACTGCACACGATGAGGGCAATGGACAGTGACGAGTCAGGCGGCGAACAATACGAAACAGAGTCTGAGGAGAGCGGCGTCGACGGGGATGACGACGCAGTGTACTTCTTTCATCAGCGGGAGACAAAAGGGCTAAGCCGAGACTGGTTACTACTCGACAGTCAAAGCTCGACTGATATGTTTTGCAACCGCAAATATCTCTCTGATGTGAAGGCAGCGGCGAGGCCGACTACGATTCACTGCAACGCAGGCTCCACCGTATGCACGAGGGAGGGGATCTTCTCATCTGATGAGTTCGGTGACATCCCTGTCAAATATCATCCATCGGGAATTTGTAACGTGATATCCCTAAAAACGATGAAGAGCCTGTTTCCTATCTCCTACGTAAGTGACCCAAGCAACCCCGAGGCAGCAACATTCCAAGTCAAGACGAAGAGCGGCGTCGTCGAGTTCAAGCCATGTTCAAAGGGGCTGCACTATTACGACCTCACCGCGACTACAAGGACTGAGGAGATGCATGTCCAGACAGTGCGTCAGAACTTCGAAGGTTTCTCGAGGAAACAGGTGCTCCGAGCCATCAAGGCCAGGAAACTACAAGCGATGCTAGGAAGTCCGACCCAAGCCGATCTTGAAGGCATGGTACGTGGAAAATTAATAGCTGATTGCCCGATTGACGTCGTCGACCTTAAAAATGCTCACACTATTTTTGGACCTGACCTTGCGGGGCTCCGGGGACGAACAGTGAGGCGGCGGCCGGAAAGGGTGACGACTGACGTTGTAGCTATTCCACGGGATTTTGTCCAGATGCACAAATTTGTTGTTTTGACCGCGGACATTATGTTTGTAAACGGGATCCCGTTTTTGCTTACAAGATCGCGAGGCTTACAACTTATTACTGTAGAATTCCTCCCAAGGAGGACGGCTAAACTAATAGGTGCCAAGCTTACACGTGTCTTGCACTTGTATCATAGAGCTGGATTTGTTGTGCAAACCGCGCTCATGGACAAAGAGTTTGACGCGGTAGCGGATCAGTGCCCTACCCTGCCAATTAATACGACGGCCGCCAATGAACACGTCCCCGAGATTGAGAGAGCCATCCGACTTGTCAAGGAACGAGCAAGAGGAATCGAAAATACCCTTCCTTTTACAGGTCTGCCAAAGCTCATGACTATAGAAATGATTCATTTTATAGTTTTATGGCTAAATAACTTTCCCGTGAAGTCGGGCGTGTCCACCAAATACAGCCCGAGGGAGCTGGTATGCCGCCACAAGCTAAGCGCGAAAGTTCACTGTAAGACGCAGTTCGGCGCGTACTGTGAGGTACACGACGAACCCACCCC
This sequence comes from Cyclotella cryptica, assembly GCA_013187285.1. NCBI lineage: Eukaryota > Bacillariophyta > Thalassiosirophyceae > Thalassiosirales > Thalassiosiraceae > Cyclotella > Cyclotella cryptica. Next base: position 593,574 of record JABMIG010000012.1, read on the forward strand.
ATCCAACAGCATGGCCCCGAGAACCCACGAAACCATTTGCATGGGCCCAACAGGCAACGTCCAGGGCAGCTACAAGTTCTACTGCCTGAAGACGAAGAAGAAGCTAACGCGCAGGCGATGGGACGAACTTCCGATGCCAAGCTCAGTCATCAGAAAAGTGAATCGCCACGCAAAAAGTGACCGTGCCACATCCCGTCTGGTCTTTGGGAATAGAAACAACCGACCCTACGACGACGTGAGAAATGAAGAGTACGACGAGGAGCCCGAAGGGCTAGTCGAGCCAGAGCCCTCCCCATACCCGGATATCCCGACCGAGATGCCCGGGATTGAGCTGACGAAAAATTTGGAGAACACAGCCTCGGTGACGGTGCCCGATGAGCAAGCTGAGACGGCTATACAGGCACGAATCGCGGCAGACAACGCGGGCCTTGGTAATGGGGAGGCCCCAGAGCAAGGACCGCACCTGGTAGAAGCTGACCCGGATGAGATAGGTGACGACGACAGTATCATCGAGATAGGAGAGATGCCACCGGCCATGCCAGAGGCGGTATTGGACGTGGACTACGATGGAGAACCAGAGTTCAATCAGGGAGCTGAGCCTATCCATGAAGAAGGGTTGTCAGATGGCGAGGGTGCCGATGACGAGTTGTCGTGTCACGAGGGTGACGAAGCACCCGAAGGCGAATTATTGGGTCAGGACGGGGACACTGGCGGATTGTTAGATCAGGGAGCTGCCCACGAACTGGACGAAGAGGAAGAACCGGAGGAAGGCAGGCCGAGGCGTTCGAAGAGGAACCGGAAGGTATCGACGAGACTTGAGGGATTCGAGCATGGCATATTCGCCATGTACAACAGGGAAGATGCCGAAGCCGAAGTGGATGAGTACATGCACGCTACGTTGTCAGAAGAAAAATGCAATGAGATTGACTCTTACCTGGTGCCCGTTTTTGAGTTCATTATAACTCAATATTCGCTCAAAGCGGGGCTAAAGAAGGCGAAAGGAAAAGACAAGAAGGCAATCAGAAAGATGATGCACGATCATCTTATGACACAGTATTCCCTCAAGGCCGGGTTGAAGGTGTTCGGAGAAGAGGGGGAAAAGGCGATCTCAAAAGAACTCGGTCAATTCCACGACCTCAGTGTATTTATCCCGATGGACCCCACGAAACTCACAAGACAGGAAAGAGCAGCGGCGCTGGCATCGTTGATGTTCCTAAAGCAAAAGAAAGACGGCACACTAAAAGCACGAGCATGCGCTGACGGGCGGAAGCAAAGGGAGAGCACTGCGGAGGAGGAGGCAGCCTCACCCACTGTCTCAATCGAATCGATCTTCATATCCTGCGCGATCGAAGCTAGCGAGGGAAGGTGTGTTGCGGTCATCGACTTACCGGGGGCTTTCCTGCATGCAAATTGTGAAGACTATGTGATAATGCGTTTTCACGGACGACTGGCTGAGCTGATGGTGCTAGTTGCCCCTCAAATTTACCGAAAATACGTGACCACGGACGCAAACGGAGAGCCAGTATTGTTCGTCAAACTCCAGAAGGCGCCACGGATGCTCAAGTCCGCACTGCTCTTCTACAAAAAGCTACTCACCGACCTAACGGCAAAGGGTTTCAGCGTGAACCCGTACGATCCATGCGTTGTGACCAAGATGATTCGGGGCGAGCAGATGACGATCTGCTGGCATGTGGATGATCTAAAGATATCCCATAAGAAGAAGGTTGAGATAAAGAGACTCGAGAGCTGGTTGAGGAGCATATACGGAAATATCAGCGTAAGTGAAGGAAGCAAGCACACGTACCTAGGCATGGAACTTGATTACTCCGAAGAAGGAAAATGTCGTGTGACCATGTCGAGATATACAAAGGAGGTGATCAACGGATTTCCCGAAGTGATTGAGGGAACTGCGGCGACCCCCGCTGCCGATTATCTGTTCCAGACAAGAGAGGATGGGAAGAAGTTGCCAGAGGAACAGGCGGCGGCGTTCCATCGAACGACCGCTCAACTCCTATTCCTAAGCGGACGAGCGAGGAGAGACATCCAGACTGCTGTCGCATTTCTTACCACACGCGTCAAACAGCCTGACGAGGACGACTGGGGAAAATTGAAGCGGGTCCTGAGGTATTTGAATGGAACCAAAGAGATGGGACTCCGCCTGGGTGTGGAGAACATGGGATTGGTGCGGTGGTACGTAGACGCGTCGTACGCAACCCACGAGGATTGCAAGGGTCACACGGGGGCAATGATGACCATGGGGACGGGGGCGGCCATCAGCATATCCCGTAAACAAAAGACGAATGCGAGGAGCTCGACCGAGGCGGAGCTGATTGGGGTATATGACGCTCTACCCAGCATTCTCCACGCAAGATACTTTATCGAGGCGATGGGATACAACGTGAAGAACAACATCATATATCAGGACAACAAAAGTTCCATCACGCTCGAGCAGAATGGCAAGGCGTCAGGATCGAAGCGCAGCAAACACATCAAAATACGATATTTTTTTATCAAAGACATGATAGACCAGAGAGAGGTGGAGGTGCGGCACTGCCCCACCACGGAGATGTGGTCTGATATCTTGACTAAACCCAAGCAAGGCAAAGAATTCTTGCTGATGCGCTCGAAACTTCTCGGGCATGATGAGGTGATTGCTGCTAGAGTCCAGAATGCGAACACGGGCGCTCTGAAAAATCCGGTGACACTTCGGACACCAGCCCTGCGTTCACCGCGAGGGTGTGTTGGGCGGAAGCTACATAAGAAACAGGTACAGGACAGGAATAGGTTACACGTGGTAGGTAACGGGCAGTCACACAGGGTGGTAGAACCACGTAATCACTTAAAATTGCGCGATTCGCGTGGTACGCCCAGGCCCACCGCAGTAAGCGAGTAGTCTCACTTTTAAATTAAAATCTGCGTTACCGATGTTTGAACGCGAGCAAATGAACATGGTGTAAAAATCAAGGTCTCATCAACAGCGGAGTTCAAAGGGGATTTCGGCTCGTTTGATTTTTACTTCGTTGACGCTCATTTCTTTGAATTGTTGGAATTTGATGTATTGATGGCGAGTTTGGTGGCGAGTTTGATGGCGATTGTGGATTGTCACGTGGCGTCAGCTGTTTATGCCGATGTTGTGATGGGATGCTGAGTGGTGTGCAGTTGACCATAGTAGAGCAGTGGATGTGTACTATACAATCTAAAGTCTAGTACATCCTTCACGGCAGATCACAGCAATACCTCATCTCATGACCCTTCAACTTTGATATCAATTAACTGTTGTTTCTTCCGCTGGATTTGATATCACGATGTAATTTCAAAGGGGGTATCTGGAGTTGTGAAATTATGGAAGGTAAATATTACAGGGAGGTTTCCTGTTCGATAATAGGTTTAAATCCCCTCATAACAAAATTCTTCTTATTGATAGATGTTTGTTGCTTCATTTAAATATTGAAAGCATCAGGAAACGTCATTGTTAGTTAATACTTGGCCATTTCCAACAATGCCACCACCAACAATGCTGCCACTCATTTTTTCGTGTGTCTTCTATTCCTCAATCTGATGAGGTAACAATTGTTGGTCCTCCAATGCCATTCACCTCTCCACTTTTCTCATCCGCTCCATCCAACTACATACTCACCAGGAAAACACATTCCAATTTCTAATCCAGGGTGATACCAACTTCCACATCTTGTAGAGCAGAACTAGCTGGTTCAGGACAAATAATGTCCCTTAGAACATTCCCCTGTGAGGTGAGTTTGTAGCTTTATCACAATTGTTGTTGGGGTATCTCATGGGCCTGTGTGCCAATAGGCAGTGGCCATGGCCAAGCTACTAAGATCAGAAGAGACCTCAATGTTTTTGGAAGCTGCAGGATGTGCAACAGTCTGTCAGAATCAAAGATTTTTGGACGGCATAGCACATCTGGGGCCCAGACAAGGGTAATCTTTCATGTAGAAGCATCTCCAGTGTGGAAGACATCTCAACACCTCAAGCCCGAGATTGATCCATTTGGTGAGTAGGTGAGTAGTTGATTAGGAAAACAATCATGGTAAATGATCTAACTTGCAGGTGGAAAATCTCACTGAAAGTAGCACAGAAGCGTGCCTGTGACATTGAATGACACATTTTACAAGAAATACTAATTCCTACAATGATTTGTGCATCTCAGAGGTGAGCAAAGTCATACCGAACCAAGGGTGGGGGAACAGTTGATGCCATCATCTAGGCTGCAGTTTTGAGGACTCAACCAGAAAATTTGGTGTAAAAGTCCCATTGGATTATATCCTGTTTCTACCCAAAGTTCTTGATTCTTCATATGTGTGTGTTTGGCTTAGTTAATTTTCTGATGTACACATAATACAAGCACAAATCTTTTGTAATCCTCCACAGCAACATAACCGTATGTGATGGTCCACATAATTCCTTATGATTTTGGAGATATGCCATTTGTCAAATTAACCTACTACACACATAATTTACTCATCACACCCACAAACCACCTTACTGTTGCATGGTTGGAAGGAACAGTTCTGGCACAAACAGACAAAAAATACTGTACCAACACTCGGTATGTTAAATAGCAAAGACACCTATAATTCAAACATGGGTGCTTCACTAACTTTGTCCAGAATCCTCGAACTTGGTACCTTTTGACATTACAAGCAGCCGTTGCAAGATTTTTTAGCAGCAGTGGGAGCCTGAAAACTGGGAGGAATCTTGTTTTGTTAAGGAAGATAACAGTGGAAACAAGTTAGAGTGCACTGCACTTGCAACTTTTGTAGTATGTGCTTTCCAATTACATAATTTTCTTCAGTTTTACTATGTGAGTACCATACTATTACTGATTGAAATGGGTGCCCGCACGAGCACAACCAAGTGGTCATTTTAAGCTGAAATAGACCTCTTGGCGGTCACGAATATATTTTTAGGAGTCCTTGTAGGCATCACAATTTTTTACAGCAAAAAATAGAGTGTTCTGGGATCTCCCTACCTCCTTATCTGACAGAACACTCTCCAACATGTTTTTTTTCATGTTTTGGTGAAGTTTGCGTGTAAAAAATCATAACGTTAGAACCATCAGCTTGATTCTGTTAAAAATTGCATGATGCGTAGATGAGAAGCTACGCTTTCTTGAGCTATATGGGTTTGGGGTTAGGTTGACAAGAAGCCTGTCAAAGATTCGCCTAAAAATGAGCATTGAATCTGCGAGTTGGCCTATTTTTTAAAAACTCATGCTTCACACGTCATAATCCATTGAAAAACGCCTCGACCATGACCTATCCGACAACATTTTTGACCACACTGGCACTGCCATGGTTACCACCTTGACAACTTCCCTACACACAATCATCTTCTCATACCAGTCACCCAGCAATACTGCAAATTCCTTGGACTATACCACCACCACAGGCCAAGAAAACACCATTGCCGTCAACACCATATGTACGCCTCTACTGGTCAGCGGCCCCGTTATCATATGCACCCTCACAGCGTACGTTGGTCCTCCCCAAGGCGTCCCCAACATCCCAGGAGACCCAAGAAGTTGGGTGATGTCAACTTTCACACATCACGGTCCCCTGAGAAGTCCTGAGAATCCAAACTTCTGCCTGTTGTCATGGCCGCGACCTCTGGTACTTCCCTCGTGCTAGGCCCTGGTAGCCCCTTTCATCGACAAAACAACAATTTACCAAAAAGGTAAACAACAATTAACCAGTGACATGAGCCAAGGATACCTACTGGTACTCCTGACCCTTCCTGGGCCCAAGAACAGGTCCCATGGGTACAAAGACAAATAGGAATTCTACTAACTAAGGGTAGGATCCCACCAAATAGAAACAGGACTCATTAACAAGACTATTGAGTCCTGCAGGGCTATTACTAAAGACCACTGAGTCCTGGGGGACCCATTGGCAGGATTACATCTACAGCCTAATCCAGAATCCACTGGATTCAGGTTGGCATGCAAGAATGCATGTACAGCCCAAACCAGGTGCATGTACACCCAGTTTGGCATGCATGAATCCAATAGGATGCATCAAAATCTAACATCCTCGAATTACATGCAAAATGCATGATAAACTAGAGAGGACTACCATGAGGCAGTCCTCATTTTCAATCAGTTTTTTAGCTCATAAATTAAATCTTCAGACAACTGGAACATCTTTTCTACTTCGTTTATCTACAACTACTATTCGATTACTTCCGGCTTAGGTCACTATCGCACGATAGCCGAACTCGGTAAGTTGCTCGCATCCCAACCACAGGAAGGCTCATCCCAACGACCCACAGGCGGTCGAACAAAAGCAAGGTCTACCACGCAGAGTACTACGTTCATTGCACGTCACCGTGCGAACGATTTTTTCTTAGTCCACCAAGGAGTTCCTACAAGAAGCTCTTCTTAGGCACTAGCCTAGGTGAAAAACTACGAGCCATGTCCTCCGTGAAAGCGATTCCCGAAGGGCTTAAGTGGGTAGAGTGCGAACGGGCGTTGGAGGGAAGAACTCCCCATACGTTACATTCCTGAGCAGGATCCCGTGCAGGATGCCCTCGCGAAGGACAAAAAGACCACCTATTTCAAGCTGACTCTCCCCAATACGGGAAACGAGTTAAAGGTGGCAGTATGGGCGTCCGGGACTCCCGAGCAGTTTCTACTGCATGTGCGCTCCGCGATTCACGCATGCAAGCAGATGGGGCTTGACACGGACTTCGCGGCAGCCGAAGGCTGTTGAAACAGCCAAGATCGAGGCTGAACTAGCCAAGCAGGAGTACGTGACGGTACGTAATGCTGAAAAAAGAAGCAGGGCAATAAACAAGAAGCGCCCGGTACGACTACCAAGGCTGTTTCACCTGCCCTAGTAGAAGCCAAAGCCGCCTATGACAAGGCTTTGAAAGCTCTAGAGGATGCGGCTTCGCCGTCGCAACGGCTGGAGCGAAGCCCTTCGAGCTTTATGGAAACCTCCTCTCCGACGAGGCACGTCAGCCTTGGGAGAAGATCATCAAGGCCCAAGTGACTAAAGCTCCTTGGGAAGACATAAAGGGAGTGCCGCACACGGAGACTCCCACGAAGACTTGGAACTCGTTTCACGAGTGCGTCACGTTTCACCTACTGCAGGTGTTCCGTCATGACGCGGGCGAGGCCCTCAAGTACTATATCACGAATACACTGAAAAAGCCCAACCGGGTTTCGATTCGTCAGTTTTTTGTCCGAGTAGAACAGCTCAACAGCTACCTCGAGACATTGCCCTGCCTGTATTACAGCCCGAAGGCTAATCAGGCTACCAAGAAAGTATTGCCTCTTGATGACGCTGACCTTGCGACTCATCTATTGCGCATGTGTCCAGCCAAGTGGCAAACCCAGTATGACCTCACAGAGAATACCACTCCGGTCAGTACTAGGGCCCTACTATTGGTCCTAGAGAATATCGAGAACAATGCGGAACTCGATAACAAGCCCGCTAGCACGACCAAGGCAAAAGGGGCTGATACAAAGCGGAAGATGGAGTCAATGGACTCCCGCATCCCCAAGAAGCCCAAGAAGGTGGGCTGGACCAAAAAGCACTGTGTGCTATGCAAGAAACATGGGGGGCCGCACAAAAGTCACAATACGCGTGACTGCCGTCGCTATAACAAGGACGGTACTCCTATCAGGAAGAATTGGGGCGCAGGTAAGCCCGGTTCAAAGAAAGGAAACCGGAGGGCGAACTTTGCCCAGATAGTCCGGGCGGAGTTGAAGAAAGCTCTCCGCAAGAAGTCTATTAAGCGCAAGAAACATCGCGCTAATGACTCGGAAAGTGACAGCGACTCCGACGGCAGTTCGTGAAGGTGCGGGTCGGATAGCACTGGGGAATTACGTAGATGTAAGAAACGTAAATTAAACACTGCAATTGACAGTTACACTACCCCCAGTCCGAGTAAAGCTATCATGACTAATAAAAGTCAAAATTCAAAATCAATTAAATCAACTGTCACGAAAACCAAGATATCAAAAAAATCTTGTTCCAAAACAAAAAATTCCGAATTAAAAATTTGAAATAAGATGAAGTCAATGACATCATTCAACTCAAAAAAATCTCACGACAAAAAAGTTGTCAGTAATAAAACACAACATACTGAGGCTGATGTGAACATGCCCAGTGTAAATTACAATATTAATCACAAACAGGAAGTGATTACAACAAACACCAAGGATCGCCTCAGTGTCACGGCATTAGTTGCCATAATGGAACCAGCGACTGAAAGTCAATCCGGCAGAGCCTACAAACAACCTCTGCGGAGTCGCCCCAGTAACAAAATTAAAGTCCTACTGGACTCTGGGTCTGATGGAGACCTTATTTTCCTTCCTAAAGGAAAAGACAAGCCTTTTCCCTACCTGACTAGGCAGGTGCCAAAGTCTTGGCATACGTCAAATGGGAGCTTCCAGACAACTGGAAGAGGTAAGATCAGAGTCAAATTCTTTGAGTACTCCAATTCCAAGGAGTATCTCCTACAACCTGACATTGTGGAATACAAGGAAGATGACATGACCAAACCAGGGTTTGACCTCATTCTTGGTAGTAATACCTTGAAAGAGTTAGGAATTGTCCTAGACTTTCGGACAAAGGAAATCACAGTAGATGACATCTCACTGCCAATGAGAGACATCAACAAATTAAAGACAAGAGCTACTGTGGAAAAAGCTTGGACTATGAATAATAGCATCTACCAAGAAACATCCAAGGAACCACAGAGCACTCTAGAGGCAACAAAACGCCTCATAAAAATACTAGACGCTAAATATGAAAAAGCGGATCTCAGGGCAATTGTCAGAGACAACTGCACACACCTAAGTGGCCAAGAACAAGCAAGGTTACTGGAGCTCCTACAAGAGTTTGAGGAGTTATTTAGCGGGAAACTAGGTGACTGGGATTGTAAGCGGTCTCCCTCCAGTTAAAGGAAGGAGCACAGCCATACCATGGCAGGCCTTTTCCCATACCCAAGAAGCACATAGAAATAACAAAAGAGAGGTACAACGACTATGTGACTTAGGGGTACTCAAATGGCAAGATGATTCTGAGTGGGCATCACCCACATTCATCATAGAAAGACAACACCGTACGGGTTGTCAGCGATTTTAGGGAAGTAAATAAACGGATAGTGAGAAAACCGTTTCCTATTCCCAAAATCAGCACTGTTCTACAAGAACTCGAAGGCTTTACATATGCCACAGCCCTTGACCTAAATATGGGCTATTATACCATTAGATTGGATCCAGATGCGTCCAAAATATGCACCATTATCTTTCCGTGGGGTAAGTACTCTTACCTGCGGTTACCAATGGGTGTTGCATGTTCTCCCGACATCTTCCAAGCTAAGATGTCTGAGCTAATGGCACCTCTTGAGTTCGTGCGAACTTATCTTGATGATTTACTATGCATCAGCAAGGGAAACCTAGAAGATCACCTTACTAAACTTAGAAGGGTCTTCATTAGGTTGCGAGACGCAGGCTTGACGGTCAATGCACGCAAGTCGTCCTTCTGTGCCGTGGAGACAGAATACCTAGGATATGTGCTATCCAGAGATGGTATAAAACCACAACCAAAAAAGGTACAGGCAATCCTCGCATTAACACCGCCTCAAAATGTTAAACAGCTCCGTAGGTTTCTAGGCATGGTCCAGTACTACAGAGACATTTGGGCGAGACGCAGTGAAATACTTGCACCATTAACCAACTTAGTTGGTGAATGTGGACACACCAAAGTCACAAGGGCTAACAAAACCAAGAAAAAGCCATGGCATTGGGATGACATCCATCAGCAAGCATTCGACACTGTAAAGGCAACTATCGCTCGCGATGTTACCTTAGCCTACCCTGACTATTCCCAGGGATTTGAGATTTACACAGATAGCTCCAAATTTCAATTGGGCGCTGTGATTACTCAAAACAACAGGCCGCTGGCGTTTTTCAGTAGAAAACTGAGTCTGACGCAGCAAAAATATAGCGTGACCGAACAGGAACTACTGGCCATAGTAGAAACACTAAAAGAGTTCAAAGGCATGCTTTGGGGACAACAAATTACGGTCTACACTGACCACAAAAATCTAATGCAGGATGCTCTAGGTCTGACCTCTGATCGAGTGTACCGCTGGAGATTACTCTTAGAAGAGTATGGCCCCACCATCGTGTATATCAAAGGCATCCACAACACCGTTGCAGACGCCATCTCACAACTGGACTATGGACCCGTCACAGATGACAGGTCAACCTGGATGACTTTTGCCCAGTGTTGGTGCTACCACAACACCTCACAGCCAGAAGCATCCCTAGCATCCACCCAGGAATCCATGAACCAGGTGTTTGCTAATCGCAACGAAGAGGACTCCATCTATCCCCTCACAACCAGAGAGATAGCGGAGGCACAACAAGAAGATGAAAGCCTACAAAGGCTACTCAACTCAATTAGTTGAGAATATTAAAGTACTCTGCAAGGAGGGCAAAATGGTCATTCCAACAAGCCTCCAACACCGTGCGGTAGCTTGGTTTCACCACTACCTACAGCACCCCGGGACTAAACGTCTCGAAGAAACTCTTCGTCTGTCGATGTATTGGAAAGGTCTAAGAACGACAGTCCAATCACACGTCAAAAAGTGTCACAGTTGCCAGGTGAACAAACACAAGCAGATAAAATATGGGAAACTGCCAACAAAACTTGCCATCACCAACCCCTGGGAGGCTCTATGTGTGGACCTTATAGGACCGTACACCCTCAAGGGCAAGGACAAGACACAAATTGACTTCATGTGCGTCACAATGATCGATCCTGCAACAAGCTGGTTCGAAATTGTAGAGTTGCCGGTATCACAGCTCCCAAAGCTTGATATTCCCATGGGTACAAAGGGGCACAAGGGCACAGACACACATGTCCAAGAACACCAACCCTACTTTGACAAGACGTCAGCAACAGTAGGTAATTTAGTCAATAGGACCTGGTTTAGCCGTTACCCACATAGTCAATATATTATCTACGACAATGGAAGTGAATTTAAACTTCACTTCGAGACCCTCTGTGAGTCATATGGTCTGAAGCGTAAGCCCACCAGTGTCAAAAACCCACAAGCGAATGCAATACTCGAGCGGGTGCATCAAACAATCATGGCGATGCTCCGCACAGCTGAATTGGATATGGCCGAAACCATCAGCGAGAGTGACATTGCTGACTTTCTCACAAATGCCGCATGGGCCGTTCGCTCTACCTATCACACAGTACTAAAAACTTTGCCAGGTGCAGCTATCTTTGGAAGGGACATGTTGTTTGACGCCCCTACATTGCTGACTGGTCTAAAATAGGGGAATATAGACAACGGCAAACTGGCCGTAACACAAGACGGGAGAATGCCTCTCCCATAGACTGGGACTACCAGCCCGGTGACAAAGTACTGCTGCGAAAAGACGGTATCCTCCGCAAAACAGAGAGCCGGTATGAAAGTGATCCTTGGACTATCACGTCAGTTCATACGAATGGCACAATAAGGGTTCAACGCGGAACTAAGTCCGAGCGACTTAACATTAGGAGAGTTACACCATATTTTGAATAAACTAAACACGACTTGTACCTTACCCCCTTCTCCTATCAAGACTTATGCTTCGTCATTGCTACACCATCTTTTTTTCCTCCTCGCGGTTTTCTTTTTTCCTCGAGAGGTTTTCTTTTTTGTGAGCATTGACACCTTATCGCTCCATTCGTGGGGGCGAGTGACATGAGCCAAGGATACCTACTGGTACTCCTGACCCTTCCTGGGCCCAAGAACAGGTCCCATGGGTACAAAGACAAATAGGAATTCTACTAACTAAGGGTAGGATCCCACCAAATAGAAACAGGACTCATTAACAAGACTATTGAGTCCTGCAGGGCTTATTACTAAAGACCACTGAGTCCTGGGGACCCATTGGCAGGATTACATCTACAGCCTAATCCAGAATCCACTGGATTCAGGTTGGCATGCAAGAATGCATGTACAGCCCAAACCAGGTGCATGTACACCCAGTTTGGCATGCATGAATCCAATAGGATGCATCAAAATCTAACATCCTCGAATTACATGCAAAATGCATGATAAACTAGAGAGGACTACCATGAGGCAGTCCTCATTTTCAATCAGTTTTTTAGCTCATAAATTAAATCTTCAGACAACTGGAACATCTTTTCTACTTCGTTTATCTACAACTACTATTCGATTACTTCCGGCTTAGGTCAACCAGTAAGGTTTCATTAAAAAATAATATTATATTTACCTTGATTGACCCTACATTTCTAAAAAACAGCCTTGAGTGTTTTTTTTCTGACAGAGAAGGATCTAGTCCAAGAATCCCTTGTCTCCAGGGGTGTTCTGAAGTCTTGGGAAATATGCTTTACTAAGAAACCTTTTACCGCCCAAGATTTCACGATACTGAGATGTTCACCTGATCGTTTTACAACCTGAATGACGACAAGCACAAATATTATATGTATCCTGGACCACGGGACTTCAAAATAAGGTGTCCATGTGTTGGGCCAAAAGCTTGTCAAAATTGTATTGCTTAGCATTTGCAAAATCGACTTTGCAATTCCTTGTTGATAAAAACTTTGCGCAGGATTTTCAAACCCCCTAGGAATACGTAGAACAATTCTTTGTCCACAGCCTAATAAAATTTGAATAGTGTGAATAACTCGAGTTTGGTAGAAACTAATAAAAAATTTGGCACCAAAACGCATCCAACTGTCAGTTATAGTATATGTAGCAATTCCCCGTGTAGCACGTGAGATGTGAAAGTTTCGAGATTGTAATTCCTTAGCAATTGCAATCTCGAAACTTTAAGCAAAGAATTGCAATTCCTTAGGAATTACAATGATGATGCAACATTTCCTTAATGCAATTGCTTAGCAATTGCATTTACTGGAAAAGTGTAAAAATGAATGGAGGTGCCACTTCAAGTTGGCATCGTTCTGTCATGGAAATGGGCTTTTGATGCCAATATTTCGTGATGGGCTTCTCAATTGATGCCAAACTGGCTGTCTTCGGAGAAATCCTGAGCTAAACCACTGTGGACGAGGAATTGCAAAGCGGCAAAATGCAAATCCTGCGCAAAGTTTTTATGGACGAGGAATTGTAAAGTCGATTTTGCAAATGCTAAGGCCGATGCTTACTGGAGCACGATCACGAACACGAACCATCCCTTTTTCCACGATTCCTCGGGAATTACGAACCTTATGGACATGAACACTAGCACGAAAATTGACGAAAACGTCCTCATGGTTCAGAGAATGGGTTATGAGGTGGTATTTTCTCCGAACTATAGCTCAGAGTTCGGAGCTCTCCGAACTCCATAGCGTCATCACTTTCTGTATCATACACCTAAGAAATGATGTTGGTTTGTCCTTCCTTAGGACGAACCTTATTTATGCAGCATTATATGCACGACTGACGTATTAAGTGTTTGTGAAACGTAAGCTTCGCATTCCACGAAAACGTACCAAGAAAATTTTGTTGATGTTCGCGTTGGAAGACAAAAAAGGGCAAGGTTCGGTATTTACCAAACGTATTACGAAACATAAATATGGTCTACTTCGTGATCGTGATCGTGCTTCCATAAGCATCCGCCTAAGCAACACAATTTTGACAAGCTTTTGGCCTAACACATGCAGATCCAGATTTGTGTATTGTTGATTGTCGGATGTTAATCATCAAATGGTCCACTCTGACAAATCTTTGAATTAAATTACGATTACAATAACAATTAACAAATCCTCGCATTTTGGTGTCCATGCAATGTGTCGATTTGTGAGCAATTTGTTAGATGTAATTCACTTTTATAGGTAGTCTAAAAAAAGCACGCCAAGGGGTTCAAAAGAAGTATACACGTAGAAATGTACCAGTATCTACGTGTTTGTTGAAAAATCCTGATTTGTTAGATTGTCGACAAATTGCGAATTGTCGAATTGCGAGTTGTTGATTTAGAGTAAAACCCATTTACGATTAATGACGGAAAGCAGAAAAATGTGACTTAAAATCACAAGTAGCTTCAACTAAGTAAAACTCCGATTCGACAATTTGTCGACAAATCGTCGACAATTCGGGGTTGCATGGACACCTTAATAAGGTGTCCATGCTGATCCAGATTTGTGTTTTGTCAATTGTCGAATGTTAATCATCAAATGGTCCACTCCAACAAATCTTTGAATTAAATTATGATTACAATAACAATTTACAAATCCTCGCATTTTGGTGTCCATGCAATGTGTCGATTTGTGAGCAATTTGTTAGATGTAATTCACGTTTATAGGTAGCTAATAGAACTGGCCTCCTGCATGACACAGCATCATGAACACCTATGTTTCCGCCCCCCCCATCGCTCTCTATTTTCCGCGCTTTCTCCCTCCCTCCCTCGCCTCACGATTTATTGCTATTACCTCCTTCATTTACCCCTGTTCTCGCCGCAAACAAACCTCCGCAATCCAATCAAATCTCTCTACCCCTCCTGTCTCTGCCCCTCCGCCCGTCCACACTGGCCTCCCTCCTTCGATGCGGCTTCGCCTCCAGGGGTGATGTCGCGCGCGCCTTTCAAAATGAGCGATGGGCCCCATTCCAATGATGCGGTAACTCCGGATCGCTTCAAATCTCGATTGGAGGCCTTCATTCTTCATCTTCCTCTGTGAAGCATCATCGTGTAGCCAAAGAACAAACAATCATAAAGACACGACCACGGTGATGTTCCGGAAAATATTCCTGTTCCTAGCCTCCTCGATCCAAGCGGCATTCGTATTCGCTCATCTTTATCACAGCGCGGCTGTCTTAACTTTGTCATTGGTCACCTCAAATAGAGATCATGCCAATGGTACCCACCCAGAGTTGCCACAACTGCTGCCGAACCAAGTAAACGAACGGGTTCATTCTGGGAGGGTTTATGTACAGCATGATTTTTTGACCGCAGATCAATTGAAATTTCTGCAAAGAGGTGAAACACTCTTCCCATGTGAATTTCACATTCTTGCTTCGATGGGCGTCTAATGCATTCTTTTATCTAAATTGATGTCTCTCACGCTGACCCTATCTGCGTTGACATCAAAAGATATGCATCGATTGGATCAGGAGGGTAAATTCGTCGTCAACGGTCTATCGGACGGATGAAAAGGATTAAAGGGTGAAACTACACTTGAAAACGATGCATCTAGCTCTGCATATTCCCGTGATAATCAGGGATTTGATGTCAAGTACGATAGATTGGTTTGTCCTACTCCGTGGTGGCAGCAATCACTATCTTTAGTCAATGATTCCAGCATGGAGTTTGAGTGCCACGATGCAGCAGATCGAGACGCGGTCACTTTACATGCTATACAGTTGAAATTGGCCGATATTTTGGATAGGCCTACCATGTTGGACTCCAGTTTGGGACATGTGAGTGAAAGCGATGTTATGAGTATGGCGTCTCATTCCTTTGTATTCCCTCGCACACAATCTCAGCTTTATCGCAACGATACATACCAACTTGATCCCTTGGAATGAACGAACGACGAATATCTCAACAGGAATGCTACTACTCCAAGTCCAAGCCATTTGGAGGTAAACAGTAAAAAATAGTAGGTATTCATTGTTTCTTGTAGTACTCTGGTCGTAATGGATCCTATGAAGCATAGCACCCTGGAACTGTTAGTTGAGGGTAGCGTAATTGGTGGACTAATACCTTTTAAGTAGTAATCCTCTTCTAAAAATAAATAGGCTCCAAGGTGTAAAAAAAGTATATGTTAGTAGCCGTTTGTAGACCCCCCCCCCGTCTATAGAACTCACCTCACAGTCTATAGACCCCCCCTGTAGTCTATAGACTCTAGACCCCCCCCTGTCTATAGACTGTTAGGGGGGGTCTATAGACTATCACATGATAGTCTATAGACCCCCCCATGACAGTCTATAGCCTCGTCGAAAAAGGTGGTGTGAGTCTATAGACTGTCACGAACAGTCCATAGACCCCCACCCCCCTTTTCGATGAGTCTATAGACTGTTCGTGACTGGCACTTGTGAACACAGGAAGGGTCTATAGACCCTTGTATGTGAAATCGCTCACTAGTCTATAGACTATCTTCGTGAGGGCGATAGTCTATAGACTTATCAATAAATCCCTTGTTATAGTCTATAGACTCCATGATCAAAAAAATACAAGTCTATAGACTATATCGTGTAATTTTAGATAACAGTCTATAGACTCTATCATGACATCGTGGACACTACCATCCAAATAATAAATTTTGAATCGTGACTCGTGCCATGATTGTCAGAAGGGCAGTTCAATATTTCCCGCCAAATCATTTTTAGAGGGGGAGGGTCTATAGACTGTGAGGTGGGGTCTATAGACGGGGGGGTCTACAAACGGCTACTAACATATACACGTAGAAACATACCAGTCTCTACATGTTTGTTGAAAAATCCTGATTTGTCAGATTGTCGACAATCTGCGTTTTGTCGAATTGCGAGTTGTTGATTTAGAGTAAAACCCATTTACGATTAGTGACGTAAATCGGAAAATGTGACGTAAAGTCACGAGTAGCTTCACCCGTGTAAAACTCGGATTCGACAATTTGTCGACAATTTGTCGACAATTTGTTGACAAATAAGGTGTCCATGCAGATCCAGATTTGTGTTTTGTCGATTGTTGAATGTTAATCGTAAAATGGTCCACTCCGACAAATCTTTGAATTAAATTACGATTACAATAACAATTAACAAATCCGAACAGTTTTGGTGTCCATGCAATGCGTCGATTTGTTAGCAATTTGTTAGATGTATTTGAAGTTTACAGGTAGCTAATAGAACAGGCCTCCCGCATGATACAGCATCACGAACACTTATGTTTCGCCCCCCCCCCCATCGTTCTCTATTTTCCGCACTTTCTCCCTCCCTCCCTCGCCGCACGATTTATTGTTATTCTATCCTTCATTTACCCCTGTTCTCGCCGCATACGAACCTCCGCAATCCAATCAAATCTCTCTGCCCCTCGTGTCTCTGCCAGGTCTCTGCCCCTCCACCCGTCCACACTGGCCTCCCTTCTTCGATGCGGCTCCGCCTCCACGGGCGATGTCGCGCGCGCCATAGGCATAGCACCCTGGAACTAGCACCCTGGAACTGTTAGTTGAGGGTAGCGTAATCTTTGGACTAATACCTATTAAGTAGTAATCCTCTTCTAAAAATAAATAGGCGCCAAGGTGTTCAAAAAAGTATACACGTAGAAACATACCAGTCTCTACGTGTTTGTCGAATATTTCTGATTTGTTAGATTGTCGACAAATTGCGATTTGACGAATTGCGAGTTGTTGATTTATTGTAAAAAGCATTTACGATTAATGACGTAAAGCGGAAAAATGTGACGTAAAATCACGAGTAGCGTCATCTGAATTAAACTCGGATTTGACGAATTGTCAACAAATTGTCGACAAATCGTCGACAAATCGGGGTTGCATGGACACTATAATTGTCGACAAATCGTCGACAATTCGGGGTTGCATGGACACCTTAATACAACAAGAACAAGATATCCTGGACACATCAGCAGTACGATAAGGTACCATAAAATACAAGTTGTGAGAGAAACTGGTCGGAGATGAGAATCCCATCAAATGATCAAGGAGACCGATGTGACTAGAGTGGATTTGCGTGATTTGATACGATTAGAATACCACATGGTATGATACATCATATTATTGTACCATACAACTTCCTATGAGAAAAGGGATGTATGGGCCACAAGTTGACGTAGACCGTGAGCAAAGTAGTCGCGCTCACAGTACACAGTACGATTGTTTTAGTCCTATGCGACGTATTCCTGTTCTAGTCGCATATTCTGGCAGGGGGCATTCTAAGAAATGACGTCAATAGAGAACAGGCCTACTAATGATTCGGTCATAATGAGAGATGTCATTTGACGCGGACAAATTATTTTTACTCATAGAATTCATGATTACAGAGATCCCAGATGGCCCCAGTTCATTCCGCCGATCATCACGACCCCAGCGCTCATCAGCACTAACTTTCTGCTATTGGCATGCCTAATATTGGTTCAATAACCAATCTTAACTAAAGATCACTTTTCGTTGACGGCAATCCTCTGAAAACACACAAATAACCTCAAATACCTCGATAGCATCCACGGGACCATCATCAGCATGACGAAACTATTACAAGGTTCCAACTCTAACGGAATCGCTCTCATCGAAGAGTGGCCACAAAGCAGAGAGTCAGCTAGTACCCGAGCCACCCCACGCACCAAATCTAAGGAAGTCCATTTTTCTGAGTACTCAACAAGACGAGTTTATGTTAGTGACCCTTCCTACGAGAGCAGGAAGTCTTATTCCTCTTCTGACCAAATTATATTCCGAAAACAAGCTGCGCATGATGCTTTCCGTATCAAACATCTCATCTCATCGTGTCCTGCCCAACCTGGATATGCTATCCAACAGCTAATCGAATGTGGTTTGCTCACCCGAGAAGAGCTTCTTGGAATAGAGCATTTGGTTAGCATCAATGCTGAACAAGCATATCGCAAACGACGAGACTACATTAAATCTGTTTTATGTGCACAGAAACTATTGAGAGAGACAAACGAGAACAAAGTGAATGCTGAGCAGTTGGCATCTGTTGCCATCGCAAAGAGCTCGAGAATGATCGAGAAGGCCAGACTTAGAGCTGCACTAGCTTTGTAGTACAGTAACAATCATAAGATCTATTTCATAATTATAAAACTCCAACACCCAAAACTTCATCATCGTCAAAGATTTTATGGCATTATGTGGGCAAGCAACAATTTAGGAGCAATATCCAGCAGTCAACCCCCATCGCATTGTCAACCCGGAATCATACAATAAGAACAATAAGAAACCTCTCGGGAGACTTCACATCGGGAAGAAACTGCACCCTGCACCACAATAAAACGGTAATCTGAGTCATGCTACAGATCGATTGAGCAGCCCATCATTTGCGTAGACGAAAAAGTCGTCACACATTCACACAAATCTAATGAAGAATGCTTGTTGTTGGATTCTATTAGCACGCAAGGAAAAAGTTACAATATCTCTGTTTTGCTCCGTTTCGCCTACATCATCACTGATCGAGATTTCCTCTGACATATCAGATGTGTCTTACTTGTGGGGAGACTTCGTCTGACTCTACAGCATCAGAGATCGAGAGATTTCCGAATTATCTTCTCCGCTCAATCACTTTTCGAATCGATCGAAACATCCCTCACTCTTTCTCATGAATCTGAAACGATGAAGTATTAGAGTTTCGCATTGGATCAGATTCCCTGCGTTACACTCGATCTATCAATAACTGTTGTGTCTTGGTGGTCTGTCCAGAAAATACATCTTTCACTCTTCAAGAATGGAAGACATGAAAACTGTTGTACAATGACTCTGACTCGAGCTGTGGAGGTTGGACTTGTCTGCACACGCAAATGCATCACGGGCTCACAGGGACGAGGCACGAAATCGACGCGAGGGGCCCTGAATGACAACAGTGGAGGCGCCGGTGGTACAAAATGCGTCTGCAAAGTGCGATCACTCTACCATGATTTCCTTTGGCGCCATAGAGCCGATGAGACTACCTTTAAAATTTATTCTTGTTTGGTGCATGGTGTTTTTCGTCGTAAAAACAAAATCATTAATGCGAGACATGGGGTAACTGAAATGCAAATTCGATTGGGATGAGGCGCGATATTGACGCGGGGATCCTGAATGAGGACGTGCGGCAGTGCATTCCCCAAAGTGTGGTCTTCGTCGCGTAGGACGAAGGTGAGGGAGGTGGATGGTCCGGTGCCACGGAGTTCGAAGGGGCTTTCGGCTCGTTTGATTTGTACTTCGTTGATGATCCTTTCTTTATATTGTCGGAATGTTTGTGGTGGCGATTGTGCGGATGATTGTTGATCGTCTAGTTATTTCAGCTTGGCAGGGTCTCTAGAGAGGGTGTTTCCATGAGTGGAGTGGATGTGGTGATGGCAGGTGATGGCTACCTGGTACGGTATATGCCCGTAACTGTCATCTCTGTCATCTATCTGACACTGGACGCCGGTGGCGAAGAATGAGCTATGTACAAGTAAGCAGAAATAGTATCGTACGTTCTTTCGAATGGTATTGTACCATTGAACGGATTAGATTACCTTAAGATTTCTTATTGTTTTACGTAGGCATCAGGTAAGAGATAGCTAACAATTAAATTGTTTAAATTCTTCAAAGGTACATAATTGTTTCGTACCCTGTACGCGTCTGTAGTGGATATAGAAAATAGTTCTTGGACGCAAATTCATCCGCATGTGAGAAAAATTTGTTATAAAAATAAAGATTGGAAGTAATTATTTATCGGTTTTGAAGTGGAGTGAATCCCATCATCTCCCATCATGCTCCCATCATCTGTCTGTCTATTGTAAAAAATTACAATGCCATGATCCTACAAGCACATGCATTACTCATTATCATTCGTCACGTCCATCATCATCCTTGGACTCAACCAATTGTATGCACCTGATCTCAGTTTCCGTCACATAATCTTGCCCTCAGCCTAGTTTGTCTCGACACCAACGCCACTCTTCCTCCTTTTCATCCCATCAATCCTCTCCCCACCAACAACATTGCTACCATGGGCCAAGCTCTGTCCCTCCCCCTGAAACTAGCCTCCACCACCGTAACCTTCTACCGCGGCTTCTTCCACTACCTCCTCGGCCCCGGCCGCCACGCCCCCTACCTCGCCTCCAGCCCCTCCTACCTCCAACCGCCTTCCCCCTCCAACGACCCGCCCCCCACCCCACCAATCACCCAAAGCTCCTCCTCCTTCACCCTCCCCCAATTCACCTCCACCCCCCTCTTCGCCCAACACGCCCGCATCCACCTCTACACGCTCGCCTCCGAATTCTACCTCTACCACCGCCCACACTACCGCAAACCCTCCTACCGCCGCGATCTCCTCGATAATCTTTCCAACGTGGCCATTCCCGGCACCGGTCTTTCCCTTCGTCATTTCGTACAAACCAAATTCCTGGCATTTACGTCAGTCCTCTTCCTCTATCCCGCCGTCAGTCTTCTCTCCTCCCTCTCTTTATGGATACAAACTCGATTCGCCTCCTCCATTTCTCAAGAGTACGCCGTGAGATTGTTGGCGCCCGACGACTGGTTTCATTATTGGCGTCTTAATTCACGATTGGCCGCATTGCATGCGTTGCTCAATCACGTCCCCCCCGGATACGATATGGAGAACAAGTGGACGTTTCTAAAGGAGGGACACGCGCGGGTGTTCCCATCAGTCCATACTTGACCTGCGAGGGCATCGTGGTGAAACATAAGAATGAGGAGGGGGGGATGGGAATACATTTTTATAAAAATGCCACCGTGGATGGCGATTGGATTATTCAGGAACGGATATCGAATGGGGAATGGGTGGCGAAACATTTGCCACAGAATGCTCCGTTGAGTACATTTCGTGTCATCACGGCCTCACGGGGGGCATTGGACGTGGAAAAGACTAATTGTGATGGTGGATGTACCGTGGAGGATATTCGAGCATTGAGTTGCGTCTTTCGTGCCGGACGAGCCAACGCCGCCACCGATCACGATTCCATCATGTTCGACGTCGATGTATCCACGGGGAAAATACTGGGGGGGACGACCAATGCGCATTGGTACAAACTCGGATTGTGGAATATCCTTCCCGGGAGGTGTACATGGAGAAGTTGGGATCATGAAATAACGCATCATCCCGATGGGGATATTGCCATTACGGGAGAGGTCGTCCCGGACATTCGATCCATGTTGCGATTGGTGGAGGAATCGCATTGGAAAATGTGTCCGGATGTGCCGTTGGTGGGATGGGATGTGGTGTTGAGTTCGTCGGAGGAGTTGCCGATATGTCTTTTGGAGGTGAATTTGAGTTGTAATTTCTTTCGGGGGAGTTTTGATCGACAGGTGTATTTGGACTTTTGTGAAGAAATGATTGGGAATTTGCAAGATATGAGGCTTGCTGCCGATCGGGAGGGTAAGAAGTTGAAGTAGTCATGGTTGTTTTGATCACAATATTCTTGTTTTGGACACCAAAAGATGAATTCACGTCTACAAGGAATTACCATGGCAAATGTTAGTCTAGATCTCTAGCTCTAGAGCACGTGGTTGAGACATTTCACCAAGGATTGATAATTTGCATTACCTGGCATTGTAACTTTTTATTGAACAGTGAACAATGAACGAGAGTCGACAATAAAACCTGGAACATAAAACTGAAGTAAAGAGCTAGTGCAGTCACTGCAGCGTTTTTGTTTTGCAATACATGACAGGCTTCAGGGTTTACCTCTCTGACAAGAGTTCAATGCAGATATTAATAATTTGCCATGCTTCTCTCATTCTTGCATTGCATCTCTACGAATTTGCATTTGTGTGCTTCTACCCTAGCCTTAACCCTGCATAACTAAATCACGACAGGGTGATAGGTAAATAGTCTGGTATGAAAGAAATAGCCCAATTGATGGCCATCAAAACTTTGGCAGATGGGCATGCTGTTTGGAAACTGAAAATGAGCCACCATTTGCTCCTAGATGAACTCTGCTCCAACAACCTCTTCCTCAAATGTGTGGTCCACTGTCATCCTGCACACCTACCTTTCTATTCAAATGATTCATTTTTTAGATCTGTGATGTACGGTGCACTTAACATAGTCCATCATCATGACTGACCCCTTTTGTGTCATAATATTTATTCTTTCAATTCTCTCTCATTCTGCCCTCATTCCCTCCAGTCTGAATTTGCATATTATATATGTCTTAGGGTGAAACTGGTTTATGGGCCATTGTGAATTTGCATTGTAAAATTTCGGGGGCTTCATGTTGCATTTCCTGAGTAGCTGACACATCATTATAATGCCAAAATGTGGATCTCCCCCTCATGCAAATGAATGGGCTTGTTGTATTTCTTGACACTTTTGTGTCAGATCTTGCTGTAATATTGAATTGAATTTCTCTTGCGCTCCTCCGAAACGTCAAAGTTTACATTAAGGATTAATGGATGATGACAGCCAACAGAGACCAATCTAGGTATCTCTCTAGAGAGAGAGAGAGGTATCCCCATCTGTGATTAGTTTGAGCCTCGAGGAGTGGTGGATAGGTACCGGTAGTTCCTTTCGGTACTAATTCCTAAATAACGAGAAATGTGTGTGCCCGTATAAATACCCCAATACGGAGCATCACATCAATGCCCCCCATCCTCCCACGTGCCTTCACCCATCTTACTATATTTTTTATTACACCGTGATGATGCCAACGCTGACGACGACGACGACGACGACGTCGTCCCGGTCATGGTTAGAACCATGAAATTCACCATCCTCCCCAGCCGCCGCCTCGCTCACACCAAGCCACATTCACACAATAAGCAATAAAATAATGAAAGCTACCTTTTCGGCGCTGCTCCTTCTTTCCTCTCCCCTCGGCGGCCATTCATGGAGTCGTCCTCCCATTCATTCTGTTCGAACCATGTCAACAACGACGACATCCATAAAGACCCCCTTGTTGACAACATCCTCACGATGCAACAACGACAACATCTCAAATCGATATCAAACCTACCGATCGGTCCATCCTCCCTCCATCAACGACGACGACGATGCCGCCTCCGAAAAATCACCCTCCACCACCTCCCGCCAAATCCTCTCCCTAGCCCTCCCAGCCGTCATCTCCCTCTCCATCGACCCCCTCATGACCATCGCCGACACCGCCTTCGTAGGCCGCCATTCCACCCATGACCCCTCCCAACTCGCCGGCCTGGGCTCCTCCGCCTCCCTCTTGGTATTTTCCTTCTACGTATTCAATTTCCTCGCCACCGCCACGGCTCCGTTGGTTTCGGTCCGACGTGCGGCACGGCAAGAGGAGGAGGCGGTGCGTGTGGCGGGACAGGCATTGACGCTCTCCATTCTTCTCGGGATGGGTTTGTCGGTTGTGCTTTGGAGTAATGCCGCGTCATTGTTGCAACTCATGGGGAGTGAGAGGACGGGACCCGATGCCACGCGGTATGCGATGCAATTCCTATTGGTTCGTGCGTTGGCCTCTCCGGCGGTATTGATTTGTTCGGCGTCCAATGGGATATTGCGGGGATATCTTGATACCGTTACGCCGACGGTGATTTTGGTGGGGAGCAATGTGATTAATTTCCTGTTGGATGTGGTGTTGGTGGCGTATGGAGGATGGGGACCGTTGGGAGCGGGAATTGCAACAACCGTGGCCGAATGGATTGCGGCGGCGGCGTTTTTGAGTGTCTTGTCCGGTGCATTGCCGAGAGGCGGTGGTGGTGGCGGTGGTGGAACGATGCCACCCCCGCCTCGCATGGGAATTACACCGTTGTGGGAATTACCGCAATGGAAGGAAATTCGACCGCTCGTCGTGGCATCGTCGTCGGTATTCCTCCGTTCCATCGTATTGCAAATTGCCATGTCGTCGGCGGCTGCCATGGCGGCTCGTTCTACCTCCGTGGTCGTGGATGGGATTCCCGTTGTCGTGGAGGGAGCGGCATCATCGAGCGTGGCGGCGCATCAGATTGCATTGCAATTGTGGCTGCTGTGTTCGTTCCTGTGCGATGCATTGGCCACGGCGAGTCAGGCGTTGGTGGCCGATGGGATTGGACGGGGGGATGGTGGGGCCGTGAGGAGTGTGAGTAAGACGGTGTTTCGGTGGGGATTGGTGTTGGGATTGGGGTTGTCGTTGATACTGTGGATCGGTACCGAGTCAGGGTTTTTGATAGACTTTTTTACCGGAGATGAGGCGACGAGGATCGAATTGAGTAAATTGTTGGCCATTGTTATTTTTGCCCAACCGTTGAATTCCTTTGTGTTTGCGGCCGATGGAGTGTTGCAGGGTGCCGAGGAGTTTCCGTACCAGGCCAAAGCTATGGCGTTGAGTGCTGTTACCGCCATGAGTGTGTTTGCAATATTAGAATACACGGCGCTTGGGAGGGGGTCGATTCTTGCCGGAGGAGGGGATACCCTCATTCATGTTTGGTATGGGTTAATAGCCTTGCAATCCATGCGAGGTCTCACTTCGTTTGTAAAGCTTGTGGATGAAAAGGGACCCATTGATATTTTTGGGAAGCAATTGTTATAGCATAAACTGACATTATTGGAAGTAGACTACGGAATCATTTCATTGTCCATTGTGCTTTTCCAAGTCATTGTCATAATTTCTAAAGACTATGCGTGTCGTCAGTTTTTGAATCAGGATGCCTTGCATCCTGAAGCCGATGAAATGAGCATGACATGATGTTGGCAAGTAAGGGTTGGAGAAAGGATTGTGGTGGCTGGGTCAGTAGAAATCTGTTGTACCAGGGTTTCTTTGGGCTAGATTTACTTTTTCAATGCTGCGAACTGCGTGACTAGAATGTCGGATCACATTCAATTATTTATTTTATTAAATATCAAGAGTACCTCTTCAACATGCGTAACCCTTGTCTAACCCTTTTTTGCTTTCAGCTTGACACGAAGAGTTATAGGCAGAAGTGATCATGAGTGCTACAAATGTACTCAACCGAGACAAAACATACTTGAAACACCAGATGCCTCGTGGCCTAGACTCTTTGGCATAGCCATGCACATAAATATGAATCCACGTAGCCAATTAAGCTTTGACACTCTTGGCCTTTGCAGCCTTGGAAGTCGTAGGCTGAGCTGAAGGCGAGCGTGTAGGCGAAGGGGTGGGTTGGAAGGTAGGAATATATGTCGGGGTATTGGTTGGGATATCTGTTGTCGGAAAATAAGTCGGGTCAGCAGCCAGAGCAGAGAAAGTTGCAGGTTCGGCCGAGAGGCATCCAATGATGAAGGTAAGAATGGGGACTGAGAGCTTCATTTTAGGTGCAAATGCGTTTTTGAGTTGATAGCGCAACAGAATAATAGTATCACGGGCTGACTGGTAAAGCAGGAGAGGCTGACAAAATTATGGCGACTATAGTTGTGTCAAGAGCCAAGCGGAGGTGTGTTTAAGATGAGTCTATATGAGTTTACGCCAAGAGATTTTTTAGTACGGTACCGAACCTGCAGAATGATCGTTGAGGTCAATGATAAGCCCCTCGGTCATGCCACAGTGCAGCGCTCAACTTCAAAACAGTGTTGTCAAACATGTTGATGTACAAGGCTGCTCTCTCGTCAGCATCAAAAGCTCCCTATTGTACGATTAGTGGTCACGTTGCCCTTACATACAGACTCTTCTCGTACAGTTATAGTAATGTCACTCAGGATGCATGACGATCAAGTTTGAGTTAGTGAGGTGTTAGGACGTCCGGGAAAGGATGTACATAGGTACCAATACTATTACTCATGCAGAATTACATGGATTGCATAAAAAGGATTTTTTAGGACAATATCTACTCA
Organism: Cyclotella cryptica; assembly: GCA_013187285.1. NCBI lineage: Eukaryota > Bacillariophyta > Thalassiosirophyceae > Thalassiosirales > Thalassiosiraceae > Cyclotella > Cyclotella cryptica. The sequence goes on from JABMIG010000012.1 coordinate 619,956, forward strand.
AGAATATGAGGACTCCGACCCAGTGGCGTTGTGTATCTAGCTTGTGAATCGCGTGTATTTGTTATTATTTGTTGACATAATATCGACATCAGCAGGAAGAAAAGACTCTTAAGCCCCTTTCTCAGATTGGTACCAAAATGTACCGATCTTTCAAAATGTACTGATGAATCGAAAAGTACATTTCGCAAGATCGGTACATTTTCAAAGATCAGTACCAAAAAGTACCGATCTTTGAAAATGTACCGATTTCTTTTTTCTCGTAGAAATCATATTAGTTCCTATCCTAACAGGTACCGATCTTTGAAAATGTACCATTGACATGCATCGGTACATTTTTAGAAATCAGTACATTTCCAAAGATCGGTACCGAAATGTACGAATCTTTGAAAATGTACTTTTCTTACTTTCCGTACATTAGCTCATCGTCCGGACAAAATGTGTTTGAACAGTCGATTGACCAACCTTTGCTAAAAATTAAAAATGAGATAAGGACTTTCGACGAACAACAGCCGTTCATTCGGAGTTGTTGTTCTCCTAGTGAGAGGACGTAGAAATAAGTTCTCGACGACGTTAGCACGATACTAGCACGATACTTTTTAAAAGTATCAAGTTGGAGTGTTTTTATCTTTCATGCAACTTTCCCTAAAGTCCTTATATGTCAGCATCATTGAAAACACACAAAGAAACATACAATTTTGGCGGGAGGCTCTCTGCAAGACTGAACGAAAATCTCATAGGAATGATGAACGTAAATTTATGCGCATCCGTGCGCACTATTTTTTCATTGTCACTTTTAAAACTTTGGACAGACATTCTGACACTTCACATCAAAGATTTTTTTGTCGAAATGTGTATAACTTGACATACGAATAGTATGTTTCCTTTCCTCCGTCATGGTTCAAAGTCCAGTCAATGGGCCAAAGTCCATTCGATCTTGTACCTACAGATTTATCTTGTGGTATCTGGCAAATGGTTGAATGAATGGTTTATCAAAAAAGTATAAACGAATCGGTGTCACAGCAAAAAATCCTGTTTCGTCAGGGTCCATCCTCTCTTCATGCCACTCACTGGCACTCACTGGCACTTACTGTCCTGAAATGACCCCCTGTCACTAAATAATAGACAGGAGTCTGATTTGATAATGCCCATAGAATATTCGAAGCAGCCCTTGCATTGGCAGCAGTGTGAGCCTGCAAAAAGTGAGAGGTCTTGTTTTGATAAATAAGGACATGGTCCGGGTGGGAGGGCGGGTGAATTTCATCTTCATCAGATTTATGAGGGATGTTTGTTGGTCTAGACAATGTTTTTGTTGTCTCGTGATAATGTATGGGGAAACTGTCTTGGCAATTTGTCTTTTTTTGAAGGCACACCATGGATTTGTGACTCCGAGAACTTTTTTGTATCACGAGTGGGAGTGTCATAAAACTGATGTCTGGTGAGGGCGTGAAAAGTCATCCTTTCAAGTCCCCATCCCATGGGCTTTGGGGGTGGCATTGTCACCTCAAATCCCATGAGGTTGGTACCTTTCAATCTCTAGATATATCTGGGTACCTTAATGGCTATTAGGCATGTCATTGGCAAAAAAGGGGGACAATTACTAGGAATTCCACCCTCGTTGCCCCCCATGGCCGGACTGTCCTTAATCGGCAGTGGGCCATGGTCCGCCATAGGCCAAAAGGAAGAATTTTTTGAGTAGGACACATGAGTGGTTAATGGCATGGCACGAGCTGTGTTGGGGCCATGGTGTAGTCAGCAGTGAGCATGCAGGCTGCTGAGTCCCTCACGATGGGTTCAGCGGTAAGGTGAAGGTAACGAAACATTTCATCCGATCGCCAACGACCAAGCAGTTTGATGATGTCTGTGTCTACGTTCGAGACCAAGAGAGCCATGGCACTAGCGGCAAGGAGAGACTGAGCTGATACATCACGAGGCAAGAAACCCAGATCTGTGCCAATGAATGTTACAGCATCACGAAGGGTCTTGGTGATGATGGATGGTGTGACATGCTGAATGTGGTGAGGTGTAAAGACTTGAGCAAGTGGAGTGCTGGGTAAGGCATTTTGTGATCGGAGGTGGATGACTCAGCAAAAAATTGTTAAAACCGGACAGAGGAATGGGTCGCCGCTTTGGTTTAGTCGAATTACTTCATTTGGGACCCCATTCTTCTGTGTGGTGAAGGTTAAGGAACCACCCTGGGATTGATGCAAGAGTTCATCTGGGTCAGTTGCTAGTTTCAACCGTGGGGTGCCCAGCATCAACTGGACATCATTGAGGGTAAATGGGGTAGTATCTGAGGGGGTGTCGGTGTATTCCCCTGGCCGAAGTAGATAGAAGAAGGGAATGATGATCATGTCTGCTGTTGCCTGGAGGAGGTGGGTCTCAGGTGGTAGGTGCTGAGCAATGTAGACAATCCGGCAAATTGCTTGAATAGGGATGGGCTTTACACGATTTGCCGGTTGATCCTCTTTCTTCCAGGCAGCAAGCATCCGTGCAATATGAAAATCCATTTTGCCGGCGGAGTTTAGACGGGGGTCAGCGGCCCCCATTGCAAGGAACGCCTGGGCAACTGCCCGTATGTAATTTCAACCGATTGAGACTTGACTGAATTTTTGTTGCATGCAAGTTCGCAATCACGAACTCGCTGTCCGAAGACTTGTAAGAAAGGTACTTTGTCCGAGAAGGCTTGGAGAAAGGGGTCGAGGCCCAATTCAGTGGTAAAATCGATCCAGTGGCTGTAGTAGGAGATAGATTTTTGGGCACGACTAGAAGATACTCCTTTGGCGACTGTTTCCTGCACAATGCGGAGATTATGGCGGAAACGAGTTTTGATGGAGGGGTCCAGACTTGATAACCAGCAGTCTGTGGAAATAGGTGTCTCAGGCGTGAGATAAGGTTGGACATGGTAAATGAAAATCCCTGGATAGAGAGTCAGCAATAGCATTTGAAGGGCCAAGTGTGAGATATAGCGGTGAAACCGTTGATGAATTCCAAACAGACGAAGGAGGTATGCTGGAGCAGAGTCGTTTGTGGTGCTGCATTTTCTTTCCCAAAAGGTGGTATTTAGGTTGTTGCCTTTGCTAAGGAGTGTGTGTTCCCAGGTGTCGAGTGTTTGTGCAACACAGTCAAGGTGAATGAGGCCCCCTGCCAATTCTGCCATGAGGGTTGCTGCTAGAAACCAGGTTATCACGGACAAATTGAGGCCATTCAAGTCTCCACACAATGGGTGTCCCCGGTTTCCAGGTTCCTCTAGTTGGAATGGAGTCACCTGGAAACCACACACCACCCGCTCCTGCTCCCGAGGCATCGTGTTGTCCTTCTGCACCAGGCAATATTGGAACCAATTCTGATATGCGTGTGGGGCGGCTTGTCAAATCCGATGCTAGCCACCGAAAGTCCTTCAGTGCTAGATGAACACCTTTTTTGAGGCTTACACAGTTTTTATTCTGCAGGGAGAGGGCTTTATGGAGGCGAGCAAACATGTTGCATGTGCCTGGAAGTGCAATGGACATAGAACGAAGTTCGCTCAGAACCTGGTGCCATTTCTTCACTGTGGTGCATTTCTGAGTGGGAGGAATGCTGTGCAAAATTTCCCACAGGCGATCAACCCGGTGTTGTGGGAGATAAATCATCATATGTATGGTGTCAATGATCCAGCCCAGTACCAGTTTCGAAGTATCCCAGGAACAGTCACCCTGGTGCAACTTTTTTAGAGACACGGGTTCGCGCCTATGTGGTGAGTCGCCAGGCTGTAGTGGGCGGATGACATCATTGATGGCGTGAAACAAGGTACGCCTTACATGTTGACAGGAACCTTTCTGTGCTAGGGCAATGAAGTCGTCAACAAATATATCAATGTACTGCACTGGTGGTCCCGGGGAGGCATGGATCACACGCCGTGGGTATTGAGACAGCGCTGTTGCAGACAGTATCAGGGAAGGGCGCATTTGGGTGCGGAGGCAGGGTGATGTTAGCTACTATTGACTCAAGATGGTGACTTGGTGGATCATATGATGAATCGGCCAGCCGAGTATTTGCCACATCTGCAATCTTTTCAGTTACTGTACTAAAGACAGGGGGGCTGTTTTTCCATCCCATTGGGAGGACAAGGGGTAAGGCAATCAAGGGCTCTGAGCTGCCAGGCCGGGAAGGGAATATCACCACAAGCTTGGGGATGTCGTGTGGTGTGACGTCCACATGATAGAAGCCATCACTCAGATCTGTCTCAATGAGGTACACGGCACCATGAGCAATGTTGGCTAATAGTATCTCACACAGAATACGGTCCAGGGCATGACCAAACTGCATTGCTTCCATGGCAGCAAGCGGTAATGTCTCTTGATTAATGATGGACCAAGTGTAGTTGCAAATCCAGCGAGGCCGTCTGCCCCGCTGTGGGACTACACTGTGAGGGGACACACGGAGGCGAGGAAGTGATTTGACCACTGAGGACGGGAGGACAACCCACTGTCCTTTCTGTATCATGTTGATGAATTCCTCCTCAAGAAAATCAATGTGGTTATGGCAGCTATGATGGGGTCCCCGTTGAATAGCTTGGTTTATGATGGCCTGGGTCCTGGGCGCAGATGAAAACTTTACAGGTGCTCCGCTATACTTATAATGCAGCAGTAGACGTTGGGCAGGGTGTGTAATGTTGTTGAGGGAAGTAAGGTCACCTTGACCACAACGAAGTTTGACAACTGGTAATGAACTTACCGAGCTACTGTGACACACTGTGTGATTTTCCTGCCACAACGGCTCTTTTGATAGGCGATGTCTCGACTTGAAGAGGGCATTGTCTGGACAATGAAGCTGGTGGCGAGTTTTTAATTGATCCACTAATGATGGACATGTTTGTCCATGAACAAGTGGGTGGCGACAGGGAGTTTGGAGTAGATGATGTTTCAGCTATAGTTAGGGGTCTACTCAACAATGAAGAAACTCCCCCGTCCCACCCCAATTCGTTCTTGGGGTAGTGTTCCCTGCACCATATTGCTAGGGCAGAGTACTCAGCATCATTGTACTTTACATGATCAGCTGCCCGTGGGCAGGTTGGGTTGCACATGCCTTTTGTGTGCCATGCCAAGCACATGGGTTTATGGTCCACTTTGGAGGCTGGGAGTTCTGGGATGTCATTTCTGTTGATTTTGATATGGATATCATGACTCCTGACAGATTTCCCATTTACTTTTTGCTTCTTAACTTCCCCAAACAACTTCTCACTAAAATTGGTGTTGGTGCACATTTCTCCTGCTGGTTTTAGGGGTCTTCCACTAGTACTTTGTTCTGGAGGGTCTGTGAGGTATTTCATGAGCTCATTTAGCGAACCTGATCCCAAGGAACTTGTGCCCGTTGTGGGTAGGGTGAGACCATTGACATTGGAGGATGTGCCATCGGGTGTTGAGGCTGGCTTACTTGCACTTTCCAAACAACAGAGTGCATCCAATATCAAATTTTCTTGTAGGGTTGAAGAGACAGTGGGAACCCATGCTTGTTGAATTCAATGTCATCCATCAACTCAGTAGGTCTTGGTAGGTCAATTGTGAGGTTTGTGGCTGCTTGGTCTCTCCAATACTTGGACATTCAGAGGGACAGGTACTGAAGGTGGAGCACGCCCTTAGCTGGCTGCAGACGGGCATTGGATAGCTCATGTCTTTCCCATGCCATAGCAAAGTTATCAAACTGTTCCAAGTGTTTGGAGATGTAGTTACGAAAAGGATGACCAACGGGCAAGAGCACAGCGCATGCACTATTCATTTGCTTGGGATTGTTTATCGACTTGTTTTCATGAGGGAGATTTACTGATAACTTGAGCATTTTTTTCGCAGCAGCATGTGTGACAGTGTTGTTTTCCAATTGAGCAAGGCTTACTTGAGCATTGATCAATTGCTGCTGTTCTTCATTTATTTCCCCAAACAGAAAGGGGTTTCCAAAGAAGCCACTAGTTATAGAATCCTCTGTGGAACGATGCCATTTGTACGATATGAAAGCATTAAACATCTGGGGAGTGAGTGTGGTCGTAGTGTACCTATTTCCTTGATCGAGCTGTTCCTCATCAAGGGCAGCTTGGAGGACTTCCAATTTCTCGGACTTCAGTGCCTCAGTCATTAGTTGGTATATAGGGAGGGTAGTAACCAAATGCTGTTTGGAGTTCAATCGCAGAAGCTTCAAGAGAGTGTTTAGTTTCGTTGGTCCCAGCCACTTTTCCACTGTAGTACTCTTGGCCTTCTATTTCTCAAGCCTTGCTTCCTCATATTGTTCCCGCTGTTGTTGAGCAAGCAATCCCAACCCTGCTGCAATAAGATTTGTTTGCTGAACCACAGCATCTGGACGGAGTTGGGGAAAATGGTGCTGTAGGATCTCTAGTTGACAGTTGATCAAATTGATGTTGCGTGGAGGGGGCAAGGGTCTGGTGGTGTTGATAGTTGATTGCACTGCAGGGGCACTTACGGTTGTTATCATGAGTTGAAAGAACTGCAGAAGAGCTCTGCATGCATCAACCTTCCCTGCACCTTCAATCACAGGATAGACGGTTTCCCAAAAGTAACGTGCAGTGATGCCATCTGGTTCAGTTAGCCACAGGCCAGAAATAAAATGAGGAATGGGAACAATCTTTCAGGTCTTGACCACCTCTGTGTGTGCATCTGCTGCTGTGAATGGACCCATCATCTGGAGGTTAACATCAGTAGCAATGGAAGATGTAATAAGGTTTACGGTAGGCATTGCGTGCTGATTTGTTGTCAAGCTGAACGTGCTGTCACCAATCTGGACAGTATGTCCATTATTGGCAATCAGTTCTCCCTTGAATGCAAAGAATTTGTCATTCATGAGGGGGCTGTTTAAGATGAGGCCATCCTGCCATCGGTGGGGACACACGTAAAGCCGGGACCTCCCCCCCGCCACGATGGTTATGGCAATGAGCTGATGTTGGGAACCAGACACTGCTAGACAATCACTGATGTCAGCGGTGGAGGTGTTGGGTAGGGTCGGTGAGGTTATGGAGAAAAGGAGATAGTAGGAGAGCCTCGTTTGAGCCCGTAGGGTCTTTCGAGGCATCGCTGAACAAGCTTGCGAAGGTGGCGGGCGCCGGCGCAGGCACTGGCAGCACAGGCTGCAGAGGAACTGCCGTGGCCATGGCAAAGTGCAGAGCAGGGCTGAATTAAAAGCTATTCCTCACACATTTCACTTCTTCATTCATCTTCATCAGATTTATGAGAGATGTTTGTTGGTCTAGACAATGTTTTTGTTGTCTCATGATAATGTTTGGGGAAACTGTCTTGGCAATTTGTCTTTTTTGAAGGCACACCATGGATTTGTGACCTCCGAGAACTTTACCATATCACAAGTAGGAGTGTCATAAAACTGATGTCTGGTGAGGGCGTGAAAAGTCATCCTTTCAAGTCCCCATCCCATGGGCTTTGACGGAGGCCAACACGACGCGCTTGCTTTGCTCATGTTGCATGCACGTGCATGACTTTTGTAGTAATATGCTTTCCAATTAAATAAAGCAAGCTTCGCATGCATGAGCATGGTAGATTGAATTTAGATATAATTTTTATGGTACACACAAGTTAAAAGAGAATGAATACCCTTGTGTCTAAAATACGAAAAGAAGTTGTTCACAGGTACTTTGCAGAAATATGCAAAATGATTACCTAAAATTGTCAATAGTTAAAAATGCCTCGTGGGGAAGAAGAAAAAGGGGAAGAAGAAAAATCTTGGTTGCTGAAAAAATAAGAATTTTCAATACAAAAATTGATGTGCTAATAAAATATGAGTGTAGTTGGTGCCTACTCAGGGTATTGTGCTGCCTGTCTGATGAGTTCACTTGACTTTTTCAGTCTCTCAGAATTTGTAACTGTGCTGGTTTCATCCTAACCTTGGAGCAGCAGGAATATCTGACTGGAAAAATTATCTCACATCCTCTAGTTCAGGGTCTTTCCTGGAAGTGGAAACACTGAAGTAAGCAGATGGTTGCAATGGTGACATATAATATTACCCAGAGTTACTAAGCCAGCATATGACCTCAGTCTTTGACAAACGCAAGAACTGAGTTACAATTGTTCTAGATTTATGAACAAATAACAACATAAAATATGTTAAGATCAATTTCACCTTGCCAGTGATAATTGATGCTGCTAAAATCTGTGAACCAGAGTTGAAACAAACCTGGACACCACATACCAAGCACATAGCTAACCACTTAAGTGCAGGACTCTTCTTGAGCAAAAATACTCATGATCACAGAGCTAACCTCCTGTGAAAAACTCCTCTGAGGGGTTGAGTAAACTAGCAAACCTTCCAAGTTGTGTCAAAACAATAGAAAAAAAGACACCCACTTACACAAAAAACTAGGTTTCTCATGACAAGAGAAACTGGAGGTTTCTCATGACAAGAGAAACTGTATGATGAAGTTTTGATGTGTTGGAAGAAAGTAACTGTCTACCTCTATTTTTCAGAACATAGGGTTTACAACCTAGAAAGACAGAGTACAACCAGTCCAAAAAGTCAAGGAAAACCAACGAGGAAAATTTACCTTGGCAACTGGAGGGGTTCATTGACAGCCGTCGTCAGAACTGGCTATACAAGAACAGAACACTCAAACAAACAAACAAATTACTGTAAATCAAAAATTGGTTCTTTAAATAAGTAAAAATGGACAAGAAGTTAGGAAAACTGTCCAAGCTCAAAGAATCCTTGCAGTACTGTAGATGTTGCTATGTTCAACTCTGCAAACACCATAAGACTTCATGAAAAGTCAACAAATCACAGACTAGATACTGACGCATCTAGAACCCGTTCATGCCTAGAACAACTGAAGGAGGTTATACCTACTCAGAGCTAGCAATAACAATAATGGGTTTTCCACGTGCTTCACAAGCACATTCAATGGAGTCAATGATTGCCATACTGTTCTCAATAGAACTCATTTGGAGTAATGTGATATTCTCCAAAGGCTAGCTTGAGAGACCACCTTAGACAAGGTTAGGATGGACTTACCAAGCAGCGAGTAAAGGTTTGCATGACAAACCAATACACAACATCTCTGCACAAAGACGCAAGGGCTAGATAACAGACCCAAAATCTTCTCATGGCAAAAGCACTATGCTTACAAGCAGATGAAAACTCGCTAAAACATTCGCCCATACAGGGAACTCACATGCTACTGGGTGGTCCAGTACAAGGGAGAACAATGGGTAAGACAATATGATTGTCTCGCCTCACTCACAACTGGATTTGTAGAGGAGGAGGTACACTGTACACAAAAGAGAGACACATTAATGTTAGGTATTTGTTATCACAATAAGTCTAGAGCAACACCAACTCAGGTTGGGTATGCTCGCATTCTAGTACAGCTTTCTGAACTTAGAGTGCATGTAATACACAGAATAAGAGAAAATGAATCCTTGACCATGATTAACATTATTGGATTCAAAAGAACTGTGTCTTACTAGATAATGGTCTCACTGAGACTTGATGACTAGTACTTGATTCTCTGGTGAGAACTTCTGACGGTTTACCTTCAGAATTATCCATGGAGAACACATATGGTGTCCATAAGGAAGGACTCATAGAGTCACCGAAACACGTGGGTCTTTTTGTTAAAGACAACGGGATGACCATAGGTAGTGCACATACGTGTTGCACAACAAACCATAAAATAGGCCTCATAATCATATGAGCACAAGAACATGAAGGATCCACAACCTTTGTTCTTGTAAAACCACAGTACATAGAATTGTGAATATGCCTAGTTAAACAGGAATACCATTTCACACAAAAGGATAAGTCAAACATGAACATCTCTACTGAGAGACATGTAGCACCTTGTTGGCATGCAACGCAACACAAATGCAACACAAGCAGCTATGCACAGAAATGCAGTATTGCTTCACTAGCTTAGACAAATCCAAAGAGAAACACAACTATTACGTTGTCGACATATCATGGAAAGTTCACTTCTCCATGATGCTCGCTGTGAAGTCACAATATGGTTCCATTAACCATAACATTGTAGTCAACAACTGTCTTTAAAAATATAGAAATCGGTACGCACATGCACATTTAGTTATGTTGCAATGTCATTACCACCAACAAAAGAGTTATACATGTACAGACCTCCCTCAAGGATCCTTGCTACAAAATACAAAAGGATATCATAATGATGAATCCATACTCTTCATTGTACAAAGAGACATAGACGTTGATGCTTGGACCTTCAAACGATTATAGTCAATACATGAAGTATGACTAGACATTGTTCACTTGCTGGTAGCTGACCCTTTTGGGCAACTTTCCCATGGATACATCAGGATGCCAGAGCAAATAGAAGGACAATATACCAACACAAAAGGATTGCAGAAGATAACAAACTTAATATCTGTACTATCAGCACCTTCGTATCTAGACCTGGTTCCATATCCATATTGTAAACACATTGTGACAATTAAGGAGCAGTTTCAACAGTACACTTTCAGACCATATGCATTTCATTTGGCTTCCCAGTGTAAGTCAACCAGAGTCTTCAAAAATCAAAACCCAAAAAGTGAATAACTATCTAGAGTTCAACATCAACCAAATCATGGATATGCTTGGCCTGCTGTACCAATCAAGGTCTTGTCAGCAGCTTCTAGTGGCACAATGTTTACCTAAACAAACACTGAGATGCCATTCACTCGTACCTTCTATGCAGTGCCTATCACCTAACTATAGTGTAGCAATCATAAGATGGAATTGTTGTTCGGCATTCCACTTTTGCACACACAGACAAAATCAACAGGAGACACCAGGCAACACCAAACCGACCCAAAATTATCCTCATAAATTTATGGTCACCTGGTCCGTGGAAAGCAATGCTTTAGTAAACAAAGGTCTTTTACCCCGCACAAATATTCAGTCAATATACCAGTGATACTTGGACTATCACAGACAGTATACGATAAGACAATCAGGGTTGCACGCGGAAGTAAGTCAGAACAAGTTTGACTTAGGAGAGAAAAATCAAACCAGCTTTATCATAAGACAGGACAAATCTCCCTATCCACATGAACTTGCAGTTCATATACTACATTAAACAATATGTAGGTACAAAGCGTCACAAGCAGCTTGCACATATTTAACCTCAACAAGAACAGTTTTTCTGCAAGTCTGGCTCGTAAATCGGATTTTTTCCTCAAAGAGGTTTTACTTTTCCGCGCGCCGCGCTAATTCTCCAATCATGGGGGCAAGTGACATTGGCCAATTGTCTACCTTAACTGGTAAACCCAAAGAGGTTCCACCTGGAACCTCCAATGGTCCTCTTCCCTTTGTGTAACACAGAGGAAGTACAATTGTCATAAGATATTGTTTCTGAGAAACAATATTCAAAAGACAATTTCTTTCTTGGGAAACACCGATGTGCATTATAGGTGTTTCTTGGACAAAATATCCAAGAGAGGATTTCTTTCTCGGAAACCTTCTCATGGGACAGTTCCTGTTGGCAGTTCAGAGAAAAGGAGCAGTCATGGAACTGCCCTAAATCACCTGCAATCTCCAACAGGATCACCTGTGCTTGGTGATGCATGGATTACCTAGTGTGCCATGCAATACCTATTTCAGTAGTGTAACTCTCATAATTAAAATCTTTCAACAACATGTATCTACCCATTTACTACATAGAAGAAACTACAGCAAAAGGGCTTAGGTCAGAGAACCAGCGCCTTCGGCGTTGGAAGCAGCTCCGCCGCATCCAAGAGAGGCGGCTCGGCTGCCCCTCACGTCCTAAAGAAGAAAGGAGCATCAGTAATCTCCAAAGCGGACAAAAGAAAGCAAAGAAAAACTGAACTCACTGGTAAGGGAATTGTTGAGAAGTGGAAGGACAACCGTCTAGCCACCCTTAACAACATCCTAGGGTTGCATTCCAGCCAGATCGTAACCCTCATCAAGAAGAAAGCCAACTCCATACCCAACCTCTTCCTAGAAATATGCAAGAGGAAGACTTCCCTCACCCGATTCAACCTAAAAGTAAAGAATAAAAGAGGTGAAGGGGAACCATTCGCTCCCAGCTGCTGCCACCTAAAAAATCCAGTCACAGGCAGCCAAATTGTCCAGGACTTCAAAGAATTAAAGACAATTGTGAGTGATTATCAAGAACTTGTAAACAACTACAAGAAAAATGCAAGAGACTTACTCATGAAGCCACCAAGAACTCCATGGTGAAGCACTCGATACACGCATCAAGATCACCACCAACCTGGTAATTGAAGAGTACGTGAGAGACAAAACAGAAATTCTTGAACACATGTACAACAAGAAGCAACTTGCCTTCAAGGTTGCCCGTCACTACCTCAGAACCGTCAATGAACCCACCCAAAGAGTCCTCTACTTTGAATTAAGTGCAGATTGCAGGGAAACCATTGATAAAATCATCAACAGCAAAAGCATTGATGTATCTGACTTCACAAACACCGCAACAGAAGATGACAAAAGAGTCACAAGCAAAGTGAGAACCACGCTATCAGACCTATTTCCAAAAAATGGTCAAGCTGTGGTTGATCTCAAAAGAACAAGACCTCTTACATCAAATCAACTCAGAACAAGCACTATTCAACAAGAAAATGACATTGAAACCACCACAGAAGAAGTAACGGAGATGATGCGAAGGATCAAGTGATCCCTCACTCTCAACTCAAGGCAGCCATCAAGGCAATGTTCAAGCAACAACTCATTGCAAACAGATGCAAGCATGAAAAAAATCTTCAGAGGACATTAAAAACCAGGAGTTGAATGCCACAAGAAATGGCCCAAACTCAAGCAAAGCATCAAAGCAAAAATCTCCAAATCCTCCGAAAAATCTGCAACGTTTCACCAGTCAATGAAAAAACAGAAGACAAGCTACCAAGCGACCACCAAAAGCTCACCATGAGAACCAAAAAATTGCAGGCCTGGAGGAAGAGTGGACAACAGATGCCAAGGCAACCAAAGAAGGAAATCATGGAGGTGCAGGAAGAGAAAAGCACTCATCAAGCTAAATGAGAGAGAAGGAAAACGCCAAAAGTTATTGGATCATCAAATCAAACAAAAAATAAACTCATTCAATCAACTTGTGATAAGCAATATGGCTTTGCAGCCAATCCCTCCGTTCCCAACTGGAAAACAGCTCAACAAGCCATCCTCAAAATCCCCTCAGAACTCTACTTCATCCAACTCCAAAACAAAGCAATCTTCAATCTTGCCAACACACAAACAGGGCTCACCAAAGGCACATACTCTCCCCTCAGCCTGGGGCTAAAATTATGCATCAAGGCAAACTTCCCGACAAACAAAATCAACGCATCGCTTGATAGATCTGAAAACAACATCAGGACAAAATACCTAATGCGAGATGAGATGGACATGGGGTTCAACCCCAAATTATACATTTGAAACCCTGATTGGGATCCTCCAAAAGCAAACAAAGAAGTAGAAACAGCCCTGGAGAAGTTCAGGGAAACATGACCCAGGAACAAACAAGAAACAAGAAATACTCAAGACCCAACATCACCCCCGTTCAAAACTCTGCCCTCCACAACCTCGCCAATCACAAAAAATTCATTGTGATATGGGCAGACAAGAACTTGGGGGTCGTCATCATGCAACATGATAAATACATCAAACAATGCATTGACGAAGACCTTGGGAACACACAAGTTTACAAAAACATCACCGATAACTACCAAGAGAAAGTACAAGACCTCAACGCAAAGTTTGATGGCATCACGTCCACAAACAGACAAGTCCTAGGATGGTCCGTACTCACCTTCTTTGAGTGCAGCCATAAAATCCACAGAGACAACATCACCCGCTTCCACGCCACTGCCAAAGTTCACAAAACCCCGGTGAAACTCATGCCCATTGTTGCAAAAGTAGGCACATCGATAGAGTCAGTCAGTACGTGGTTGGATCACCAGCTGCAAAAACTGATGACACATCTCCCATGGTGTGTCAAAGATTCTGACACTTTTAGGTGTGGGGTAATAGAAATTTGAGTACAGCCCAATGCAAGAGTCTTCCCTTTTGACGCACAATCCATGTACTCTAACTTCTGTTTAGACCATGCACCACAAGTCATGCAACACTGGTTTGAGCAAACGTACACAGGACCAGTAACAAGACCCCTCAATCAAGCTATTCTACGGGGCCTTGAACTAGTTATGCGTCACAACACCATGAAGTTTGGTGACTCCTACAACTTACAGTTGATCGGGACTGCAATGGGTGAATCAGTTGCACTAGTATTTGCCGACCTTAATTTTGGCTGGCACAAGAAGGAAACTCTACTCTCCAAATACCATGACTTCCTCATCAGAATTCTTTTCCATGCAAGATTCATCGATGACGTATTTTTTATATGGACCAGTGACATGGACTCTACATGGGAAAGTCTAATCCAAGACTACAACAACTACGGTATTCTTAAGTGTGATATAACAAGTCCCAAAACAGCTGTCAACTTCCTTAATCTAACAATCATGATCGAGAATGACCGCTTCACCACGGATACTCCACCTCAATATCATGTCATATGCTAGAAATCCATCAAGTTTATTACAGAAGAAGCTAGTCATTTAGGGTGCAAGTCAAAAACATTTATTTTATACCCCCAGCAACTCACAAAATAGGAAGCAACAGAAGAAGATTTCAAAACTGCCGTCCAAGCAGTCTTCCTTAAACTAAAACCACTGTGTGGTTAATTGTTGATTAAATTATTTCTACAAAACAGCCACCAGTCTGAAGTGCAGCACAGAAAGAGGAAGAGGCGGTCCGTGTGGCGGGACAGGCCTTGATATAGTCTCCATTCTCCTTGGAATTGGCTTGTTGATCGTGCTTTGGACCAAGGCCGCGTCGTTGTTGCAACTCATGGGGAGCGATCGGACGGGACCCGATGTCACACCGTATGCGATGCGATTCCTCTGGATTTGTGTGTTGGCCTCTCCGGCGGTATTGATTTGTTCGGCGTCCAATGGGATATTGCGCAGATATCTTGATACCGTACGTGATTTTGGTGGGGGGAAATGTGATTAATTTCCTGTTGGATGTGTTGTTGGTGGCCTATGGGGGATGGGGGCCATTGGGAACGGGAATTGCAACGACCGTGGTGGAATGGATTGTGGCGGCGGCATTTTTTAGTGTCTTGTCTGGTGCATTGCCAAGGGGCGGCAGTGGTGTTGTTAGAATGATGGCACTGCCAACCCGCATGGCGATTACGTTGCTGCGGGGATTACCGCAATGGAAGGAAATTTGACCGCTTCTCGTGGCATCGTCGTTGGTATTCCTCCGTTCCTAGGTTGAAAATTACCCAGTAATTCCCCAGTAATATCGAATTACCGGGTAATTTTGGCTTTTTTTCAAAAAGAGGCGGTTCCCCACCTAATGAAATTACTGCGCATACACCCTCATACAAATCAAGACTCCTACTTGGGGAACCGACACTTATGACGTCATAATTTAGACTCCTAATTGGGGAAATCCTGGGGAATTTTGGGGAATTACCATGATTGCTGGGGAAGTAATATTTTGGGGGTTTTGGAGACAGTAACAAAAACAGTAATTTGCAACCTAGCTCCGTTCCATTGTATTGCAAATTGCCATGTCGTCGGCCACTGCCATGGCGGCTCGTTCTACCTCCGTGGTCGTGGATGGGATTCCCGACGTCGTGGAGGGACCGACATCAACTGTTGAAAAACCGCCAAAAGAGACGTCCTCATCACCTCTCTTCTCGAGAGACCTGAGATTAACGTGCAATCGTAAAGATGACCGTAGATTAATTTAATAAAATGAGCATATCACGCTCACTGTTAACATGAATTGAATCTCTTCACGGTCCACTCCTAGGACTAGACGTCCCAGTGCTGACGTCAGGACGTCCCAAGTCCTGCATCCTCCCAATTTTCGCCCCCTCCCAACACACTCCTGCAAACTTTCCCATGTCACGTGTCTTGGTTTTGTGTCATGGGGAACGTGTGGTTGCCCTGTGGGCGTGAATCCCTGATTATCAGTCTTCCCATTCTCTGGCCGTTCCTCCCCAACATCACCACCCCCATCAGCCACTGCATCTAGATTGATCGGACAGTTCATCATATAGCTCTTGTCCACGCAAAATGCTTTCCTCTGCTTAGGCTTCGTATTCATGTCCGCCCACATGGTTTCTGTGGGCGTATGTTTGATAAGTACATTGCCGTCCACCATCTTGTCCGTGACAAAAAAATATTTCGCTTTGATATGTTTTGTTCTTTTTCCGCTTGAAAACTTACCATTGGATTCTAGTAGGATCGCGCTCTTGTTGTCCTGTTAGATGATTGCATGCTTCGTCCCACACCCTTGCTCCTGCAAAAAATACAGGCTCCAAAGGATGTTCGAAATAGTGTCATCCACCCCAACCAGCTCCGTCTCCTTCAAACTTTTGGTGTTTACCTTCTGCTTCCATGAATAGCTTAGTACTGCTCCGCTTCCCATCGTCATGGCTGCACGGGTCTGTCCTTTGCAATCCCAGTGCACCATATGTGCTACATCTATGTACCACCTCATCACCCTTAAGTCTTTCACTTCCACCCTCAGCTTCAGGTTGATGGTCCAAGTATCCCCTTCCACACTTTAGCTTTTTGACCCTTGTGGTGAGAAATGATAAGGCTGTTTGTATGTCTTTCCGTGCCCTTGCTGACAGGAACAGCAGCTGCGCAGTTGTACGATGAAACTGCATGGCCTGCTCTTCGGGCAGAGACACCGCCGAGTCCTCTTCTTTCACTGTAAACAGAGTGTCTGAGTGTGGTGTCGGGCTCGTTTTCACTATCTTCTCAGGGAACCCCTTGATTATTTCCTGCACGTACTGGGACATATCCACTTGGAACACCCCGGGCTCACTAAAGTTTAGGTTCATACCCAGGTATCTGCCTTTTCCTCAACGCTTGATTGTCACTTTGTCCCCATAGATGCTTCTGAGATAGCAGATGAGCTTTGTGACTTCGACTTTGCTTTTGCAAGATATCTTCAAATCGTCTACGTACCAGAGAACTGTGAGTTGATGGCCATGTTTCATCTCCTTGTTTGCCACACACATGTCATAAGGATTTATTTTTGTGCCATAATCCACCAGTTCTTTGCGCAGTTTCTTGTAAAACAACAGGGCTGATCCCATGAGGCCGTAAATGGATTTGTACAACTCCACGTATAGCACCTGCTGGCCCTTTTTATCTTTGCACACGTATTTTTGATACAATTTTGGCTCCACTAGGCACATCAGCTCGCATAGCTCTCCTCTGAGCACCATGATCACCTTCTCGTCAGTTAGTGTGTGTAGAAAAGCTCCTGGAAGGTCGATATAAGCTACGTCTCTCTTCTGAGATGCATCGACGGCTCCGGTAAGAAAGACGGAGTTGGTCGCTACTGTTGGTGATGTCGCATCTTCCTTTCTGATGTACTCCCTCCACGGTGCCCCATTCACACATGTTCTTCCTTTCACCTCGCCAGACTCCTTCTCCTTTAGGAATATTAAGGATGAAAGTGCCTTCCGTCTCTCTTCTCGCCTAAGTGTCTTGGGGTCACATGGAAAAAATGTCCTCATGTCGTGCAACTGCCTCATTTCCTTCAATGCCCCCTGTTTTCCTCTCAGACCAAACCACTTCAGTCCTTCTCTCAGGCTCAACTGTACCATAATCACTCCCAGTACCTGTAACTCATCCTTATACACAGGCATAGGAGTGACCAAGTCTGTAGCTCCCACTGTGAAGTGCATATGACCCACCATGAAATGCATTCCTCCCACTGTTATGTGGACAGTGTCATGGTATTGCGCCGGAGGGCATACCCTGTGTCCACTCCTGGTTTCTTGCGCTCCTGTACTTTCATCCTCGTTCTCCCTAACTTCCCCCACATCTTCTTCCTCATTATACTCCAGCTCAAATGTTTCATCATCCAATTCCGGTGTTGCGCTCTCAATCTCCAACTCAGGCATGTCGTCAACCACCGATTCTTCCTCGCCATCCTCCATATCTATTTCAACTCGTTCCATGGGGATGATGTTGAATTGGTTGTGATTTATCACAATCCTTTCATCCTGTTGTCTTTCCCCACCGTTTTGGTTTCCGTGGTATCAGAGTTCTTCGAATTCGACATCAAGCCCAGCGTTTGCCACAGCCGCTGCCATCCGCTGTTCCTCGGGTGGCGGTGGAGGCGTATTCAGTGCTGGAACATTTGCTTCCATGTCCACTCCTGGGGTCTCTGCGGGGATATCGGGGAACGGTGCAGGTTCAGGCTCAGGCGCGTTGTCTTCTACAAGTGGTGTGTGTTGATCGTCCCAATCATAAGGGTCGTTGTTTCTGTTTCCAAACCTCATGATTCCGTTTTGTTTGTCTCTTTGACCCCAAGCCTCTATCTTCCTGATTATGCTGTCAGGCACTGGCAGCTCTTGAAATCTCCTTCATTTTATCACCTCCTTCCTCGTGATGTCTACGAAGTAATAGCTGCCCTGCATGTTTCCTGTAGGCCCGAGGCAGATCACGTCACGTGATCTGGACTGTTGTGTGTTGGTTCTTGTTGAGTCGGGGTTGTCGTAGGCTTGACCATATGATCCGATTTGGTGTTTGCAGTGCTTATCCCAATGTAGCTGCCCTCCCTCGGCGAGTATTCATCAGATATGCCCTGCTTATCCACGTATGCATTTTAGAATAGCCCCGCGTTCAACACCATACGCTTGATCATTATGTTTGGAATCACCTCGTAGGGTAGGTCCGCTTTCGTACTCCTAACTCTCTCCTTTATGTGCCAAATTTTCCTCTCAATTTTAGGTACATGTTCATTTCTTGCGGTGATGTTTACCTCAATTATATTAATTAATTTCTGCTTTTTCTTCTCAAATTCTCCGTCCATTGAAGCAGTTTGGCAAATTATTCCGGCTCGCCAGTAGAGGCCCACCACCATCTTCATTGTGTTCACCAGCTCTCCTGCCTTACGCTTTGGCACAAATTGTATTGTCACGTATCGCACCCTCCGAGACAAGGTCACCAGGAATGGTAATCCCGACACGAACATAACGTCGGCCACCAAGGTCTCATACTTGTTTGCCTCTATTAGCTCAGATGGTGTCCCCACGTACTCGGGTCTTACTGGGTCGGGCCTCCCCCTAGTCCACTTGCCTTTTATGCACGGCAATGAGGGTCCGCAGATGGAGCGAGCATTGGTTATGTCTCTGGGTGTTATAGAAGAGTTGTGGAATACAGAGCTGGGACTTTGTCGGCTCACCTCCCTCTTGTACGCCGTCTCGCTGGGATGACCCGCCCTAGCTTGCATTTTTCTGGCTAGGATGGCCCTTTCGACCTCCTCTCTGGTGTATCCCTCGAAGTTCTTCCTCATTGTCTGAACCAGCATTGTTGCTGTCATTTTTCCATAACGCTTCAAGTCCACGTAAGGAAAACCGGTGGTCGGGCACCTCTCAAACCTCACCGTTCCCTCCGGTGTCTCACACAGGAAGGCTCCTCTGTCCTTCATACTATCGTAAGTCACTTTGAACTTCCTTTCGGGCGTTCGGAGCGAGATCACGTTGGCAATAACAGTTTCGTCCAGCCAGAACGTAGTGCCTCCCAGTTCTCCTCTTTTATTGGTTTTGCTTTTCCCGGCGTTCGTATGCAGCGTCAGGGGGTTATCAACTTCCCAAATGTTCTTGAGGTATTCGAACACCACCATCTGGTCTTCGGTCGAGCATGTGTTGAGGTAGAGGTAATGATGCTTCAACGCGCTTCCCTTCTCTTCCTGGTCTTGGAAAATCATGCTGCCTTCTTTACTTCCTCCGAGTTGGACGAGGATCTCTCCTAGCGCGTCCTCAGTAATTTCCTGGCATTCTCCGAGTCCGTGGTCCCCGCCGCAATGCTCGCAGGGTTTATTGTTCACATCCCCTGCCTTGGGATCTTGATAGGAGGACTGCTTTAATATCCCTTTCCGGCCACCATTGCACGACTGGACCATGCTGACTCCCATTCTATCTCCAGCGCCCTTCTCTTGCTCACCTTCTTGTGCAAAGTTGAGGCCGTCGTCTTCGTCAATCCTCGCCTGAGCGTGGTTGTAGTGCCTCGTATTGCTGTCGTTCTTCCAGTTGTTGAGGATAGATAAGAGCTCCGTGATGTTCGTTGGGTATTCATTTTGTCCGACGATGTATGCGTTCTCTAAATGGAGCTTTCTGTGTTTTGCCTTGTTGGCCCCTGCCAACATGAACATCGACTTCATTTCCTGCTCAACGGCTTCCTCAGCCTGTCGCACCTGATCTGCAGTGGCCACTTCACCGCGCCTGCCATTTCTCGGGCTCTGTCTTGGATAAGCGACGGATGGTGCCATATGCTCCCCCCGTGCTGTTTAATTGCCTCCCACATCCCGTGAAAGCGCTCCATCCAGTTCTCGTTGGTCTCCGCCTCCTTCTGGTACTTGCCCAGCATAAACTTCATAAGTTTGCACAGACTCCAAGCATCCTGGGTGTGGGCCTTGCGCCTGCAGACTATGTTCCTCATCTCCCTGTTAGGGCAATGGGATCCATGTCCCTGTTGAAGGTGGGGTAGTCAGGGTGCTGTTCAAGCTTACTCCTCATGGTTGGTGTGCATTGGTTCCAGAGTATTGCGTAGCTTTAAACCAGTCCCTTCTTGAGGTTGTTGCGGCGGGTTGGGAGGTGTCGTAGCTCCCCTTCCGACATAATCATCGCTCCCCTGTCCTCGATCATGACCCCAGGGTTGAGCGTGTCCGCGATCCTTGCAGGCATAGGCGGTACTGCGATAGTGGGTGTAGTGAAGGCTATGCCCTCCGCGACAAGCACGCTTTCCTTATCCCCCTCTCGCCTGATGTAGTCGGCGACTCTCTTCAACGATCTTTCGAATGTGGCGGAGTGCTCGGGCTTACCACAGTCAAAGATATCTGACTTGATGGCTTCAGTGTCAGATGTGTATCCAGATGATTTCTTTGCCGGTTTTGGTTTCGGCAACTCGTTCTTCTCCGGGCCCCCACGGCCCGCTCTTCCTGCTCGTCCCGCGCCTCCGGGACGCCAGCTCATCTTCTCGATGACGATGACTTTATTAAAATAATGTTGAAAAACCGCCAAAAGAGACGTCCTTGTCCCCTCTCTTCTCGGTGCAATCGTAAAGATAACCGTAGATTAATTTAATAAAGTGAGCATATCACGCTCACTGTTGTTATGCATCGAATCTCTTCACAGTCCACTCCTCTAGGACTAGACGAGCCTCTTAGACACCCTTCCCAGTGCTGACGTCAGGACGTCCCAAGGCCTGTGTCCTCCCAATTTTTGCCCGCTCCCAACATCAACGAGGGAGGCGGCGCATCACATTTCCTTGCTATTGTGGCTGCTTTGTTTGTTTTTGTGCAATGCGTTGGCCGCGGCAAGTCAGGCGTTGGTGGCCAATGAGATTGGACGGGGGGATGGTGGGGCCATGAGAAGTGTGAGTAGACGGTGTTTTGGTGGGGATTGGTGTTGGGATTGGGATGTTATTTACTTGAATAATTCGAATCAATAAAATAGAGATGGCTTCTAGTTAGGGCGTCCCCGTGCTTTCAAAGCGGGCTCTTTAGCTTAATATAGTTTCGATGTTAACGTCGGATAAAAAGTAATTTTATGAGCATTATAACTACTCATATTAATGCAACAATCAAATGGTAGCATTCTTGATTGTCATGTGCTTGACGATCAAGAATGGCGCTTTGGAATTAGAAAGATTGTCAAAATAAGATTGAAAAATGTCATATTGTGATGGTCGAGAATTGTGGTTGATTACCATGATAAGTGGTAGGGAAAAGTCCACGAAAGGACATAAAAAAAAACCTCCAATGGTAAGTACCATTCTAACGTGGGGACTCTTGCATGTGATTGTCCCATATATCTAACACACCCTCACAATGACTATGCGAGAGGCTGTAAGTGTAGTTAAGCCCCACATAAATACCTGCGATGCCTGCAGAAAGCGTTTTGAGCGAGGGGCTTAGTCAAGGCATCAGCTGTCTGATCATTGGTACTGATGGGCAGTATCTTGATGAGCCGAAGACGTACATGTTCTTGAAAATGATGATAACAGATATTAATATGTTTTGTCCTAGGGCGCAGCTTAGGTAGTCGTGCTAACTCTAGGGCACCCGAGTTGTCCTCAAATACCTTGCAGTACACTTGGGGTTGAGTACATATGACCTTGAAGTTTCTTTCTCGAAATTCACTCATGAGTTCCATGATTGGGTCGTCAACATATACAATAAAAATGACATCATCACGGAAAAATTTGCACTCATCTATTAGAGATGGCTGGAAACCTATGCTGCGAAGCTTCTCAACTGTTTCTGACCATATAGGTTGGACAGGAGCATCAACACGTGGTCTTTAGATGAGCCGTGACGTGTCTCAATTCCCTTGGGCAATTCCATGTACATGTCAGTTTCAATTGGTGCTTGGGGATATGCTTGAACAAAATCAATCTGGCAAAGTGATAATGTGAAGAGAATGGCAATAACAATTATGAGCCTAATTGCGAACCATGTCACAACCGGGGCATAGGTTTCGAAATAATTCATGCCATAAACCTGCTTGCTACCATGAAGATTGAGTCTTGATTTGTACTTTAGAATCTCTTTGGTCGTGAGGTCTCTCTTGCCCCTCATAGCCCATACTGATGGTATTACATCCACGTCTTGAGGTACCTCTGAGCGTTTAATTAGCTTCCACCTTTTGTGTTCGATGTGTCCGTTTATTTCCTTGATGACGGCCTTTACGAACTCTCCAGCATCGGGCTGTTGCATTGCTGGGTGAAAATACATAATGTCTCCCATCATCTCTGCATGAAATGCTATAGGGTGACGCATTCGTTCTTGAAGGCTCAAGTGGTTCTCATGTTCTCGAATGTACAGAAACTCAGCTTCTTCAAGCTCAGACAATACTGCCCTACTTCCCATGTAGTGCATACCACGATCCCCATAAAAGGATCGCTGTGACACTGAATTCTGCATAGCTCAACTCATCTTTCGGACACGACCTCTGCTGCTGGCACCGGCAGTGGGAATTGGTTGTGTTTCTTGAAGAGGATGGGCAGTATCTCCCTCAGAAACCTGCATGGAACTTATTGAGTCACCTGATATGCTGATGTCATTATCAGGTGTGTAGTCTTGCGTAAACTTGATGGGCTCGACGTCAGGAGAAGGAAGATTGGTCCCAACAGGTATCACATGTTGATCTGCACTAGACAACCTATCTTGTATGGTAGGAGTACCGTTGTACTTGACAAAACCAGCCAGCTGTTTCCAGTTTGCTGATGTCACGATGTCTCTTTCAGAGTGCTTCGTGGTTTCAAAGAAATCATCGTACCTGCAGTGGAACTGTGGAGAAACGAGTCCGGTATTCAAGTTGAGTACCAGATTCACGTTTCATGCGTGATTTGGACTTGGGCCTAGATTAAGACCTAGACGAGATCTCGGTGACCACTTGGGTATTGTATTGCCTGCTGCCAGGCTATTTTGAAGGACGAATACCGGACAGGCAAAAACATGATTATCTCTCATTCTGAATCCCACGTTGGTGCCAGAAAATAGTTCTAATCGTGACCTTTCATCCAGCAGCACTGGTACAGTGTTGTGGATGTGCACAGCCATTCTGACCGCATATGGCCATAAAGATAAGTGCACAGCACTGGGCCACCTTGCCTTGGCATGCAATAACATGGTTCTTGCTGCCTCGGTGATGTCCCTGATGGCTCTCTCTGCAATGCCATTTTGAAAATGGGCATTGACTCCACAGTAGGTAATGGCTTGTTTTTGTTGGCTGCAGTGTTGTTTGAATGCATTGTCTGCGAATCACCCGTTGTCTGCATGATATTGCTTGATGCGAACACCATGATCTGCAGCAAATCGTTCGAACGCCTGCTTAGCCTCAACTGTTTCCTTGGAGGTCAGAGATGACATGATGTGCATGTAGCGTAGTCTTGAATAATGGTCAACGAAGATGGTGGCGGCCTTGTATCTTTTGGTGGTGAGTCGTCCCTTGAGCTGAGCAACGAAACCGGCTTGAGTGGATTCCAGTTGGTCAACAGATACACATTCTCCAGGGTAAGTAGCCTCGTGGACATTGCTGTTTGCTCTTGATCTTGTTCGCCATGGTACTTTGGTCATCTTGCCAAACAGGCAGCCAGCACATCTTGGTTCCTTGACTTTCTCGAACTTGTTTGGTATCTCACCATTCTTTGCTAAAGCTTTCAGTATCGAAAATGGGAGATGGCCCAGTCGATGGTGCCATCGAAGCAGCTCTGCTTGGTCATCGGAGGCAGTCATAGAGTCGTTTTGTTGGTCGGCTTGGGTACGATGAGGTCGAGGCGAAAAGGTAAGGGTGCCACGTTTTTCTGATTGGTTGTCTGGATTGTGTGTGCACCCCCCCCCATGTGTGATTGCCTGTTGGATGAATGGGGCATTTGTCGCTGCGGGCAACGTCCAAATGGCTGACATTGCTGATTTGCACTGTCTCATCATCCTCACTTACCTCGTCTTCTTCCCACGTTATCTTTCAGGTTTATATCCTCATCAGCAATAAAGGATTCGGGATGGTGTTGATGATCCCCCCTAATCAGGGCATCGTACCGAACATGTTGACGAAGGTGAGGAGCAGACGCATCACAAGCAAGGTAGGTAGCTTCGAAGGCTTGGTAATTGAAGGTACCGGAGGATGTAAAGAAAGCAGGTGTGTTTGTGCGTGGGTCCTACGGGACAAATTTCGTGCTTTTTCCTTTGTTCCAAACTAACCAACATCCATTTGCTGTGTTCGTGATATAGGTACCACCGTCGGCATCTACCTGGGCCCAGTGTTGGGGACACAAGAGCGTCTGAGGTAGGCCAGGGATGTACAGACTGTTTGGAAGCTCGATGTTGTGCTTAAGCCCGGAGTCATCCTCAATGTTGAAGCAAAAAGTGCCCGTACCTTGGGAAACCAGGCCGCCGGCGATTCCAACAATGGTAGCTCCCTCAGAAGGCTTGAGATCTTTGAAACATTCTTTCTTGCCGGACATGGTAATGGAGCAGAGAGTATCGATCCCAATTCTGAAAGAGTCAGTGTCGAAGCGGGGCCGAAATGGGTGAGACAGTAGTTTGTTAGTTGATTTGAAGGCTTGGCGGATGGAGTGTGCCTTGAGGCGACAATTGAGTCCGAATTGGTGGAAGAGCTGGCGAATACACAACAATAGTTGGAAAGAGTGGCCGACAAGGCGCTCCACGCGACAACCAGCCTGATAGGTGGAGGCGGCAATATGAATGATAAGTTTTATTGCCTTGTACTTCCATGTCAAATAGAATAAAGGCTTTGGTTTCTTGTAGTGCCCTTTGTGCATGCGTTTGCGCTTCATTCGTTGTTTGAAGCAATGGTATCGGAAATAGTTGGCAAGGGATATTCGTTGCTGTCTGCTCGACTTGCGAATGCTCTTGTCTGACTTGAGTGCTTGTTTTGCGATAGCGTGCCACTTGTTTCTAACCAAACACAACAACGTTATAATTGTCCATACTTCACAGAAAATAAGATAGGAGGTCATGGAGTCAAGGATAGAGGTAAGTGATAGTAGCAGGAGAATGTTTGGTGCCTCGGCCATGGCTATGATCCATGCCGGTCTGCATCATCATTCGTCTTGGATGGATAGCTCCGCCAAGTGGGCGAGAAGTTGTCGGTTGAGCCCTGTCCTGCTGTCTGTCAGATCATTGTCATTTCTTGATGATTGCCTTGTGACAGATGGAGTAGCTTGGCTCTTCCCTTTGCGACATTCGTCTGAGGTATGTAGGAACCAGGCGAGATGATGGGTGCACCAGTGCCATGTCTTGTTGTCCTTCTTGACAGTCTTTGGCTCTCTTGACTTGGGTGCTGTCTTCTTCCATGCCTCATCTTGCTTTTGTCTCCTCCTGTTGTTGGTGTTCTTGGGATTCCTCGTTGTAGTCTGGTTCGAAGTCTTGGGCGTGGTGGATGCTGCACTTGCTCGTTGAGTATTGCTTGACGAAGTTGCCTTGAGCTTTGACTTTAACTGTTTTGACAACTTGAAATTTGTGTCTTTAAATTGTTCAAGCTCTGCCTTGAGTGCAATGACCTGTTGTTCCTCGTCAGATGGTGTGCCAAAGGGCCTGTCCTTGTTTGCCAGGAGCATGTCGTACTTTGTCTTGGCCTTCATCATAGTGGTCCTGTAGTCTGCATTGACCATGTCGTTGATGTTGCCGTAGTAGTCATCCTTTTTCTGGCTCATGTACTTCCTGAATTCGGCGTCTGGAACATGTTGGTAAGTGGCAAACAAAATGTCTTCCTTGTCATCTGCTCCTTCACCTCTTGCTAACAATTGATTCAAATTTTGCATGAAACAGGAGGTAATTTTGTCTACGTCACCCTTGACTTGGATGCAGTACTCCGGTAAGGCCTTGAGGTTGTCTCTTAGTGCTTTATTTGTCGCACGTGTGTCTAACGTAGTCAGCCTCATTATTTCCTTGTACAGGAGCGCTGCTACCGGAACATTGGTTGGGTTGACAGGGTCCTCATCGCTGAGGATCCAGCTGTCCTTGGCGACAAGTAGCTGATCTCGAGCAGCTTCGGTGAGTGATGACAAGATACATTTTGCCATCATATCATTGTTTTGCGCAGCTCGCTGACGCTTCTTTGCTCCATCATGTTTCCAGTAGGTTTGCGACTGGAGCTTGAGGTCGTCGTATGGAATTTGTCCATACTCCGAAATCAGGTTCATGTCTCGTCCAGCAACTTGGTAAGTGACAATTCCCTGTGCTGGGTTCGTCCAACCCATCATTTCACTTCTTGCTTGAAGCATTTCTTGAAATCTAACCACTTGTGTGACCTTGAGGTCGAACTTGTCTTCTTCATCATCCATTAGTTTGGATTTTCCATTATCATAAGGGCCTGACCGGTACGAGTGGAGTAATCAATCAACTGGTCCGGGTTGGTGGTGCCTGGCGATAGTGCGAAAGGTACAGCAGCTGGGGCAGCAGCAGCAGCTACTGGGGCAGCACCGGGAGGAGCGGCAGCTCCTGCTAGGAGTGGTTGAATGGCCGCGAGGAGTGCCGTCATTTGCTCGTTGAGATTGGTGATGCTTTCTCGGAGATTGTCCATGTCGGCACGTGCTTGGCTTCTTGTGGAGACAATGGTGGAAATAGGACAACGGTAAGCTCAACGGGTATAATTAGTCTTGCTTGACTGTAATTTCTTCTCTCAACAATGCACTTGTTCGTGATACTGCTGGTTGATCAGGGCAGAATATGTTGATTGCTCGTTGTTCGTGCAATGCGAAGATATTGCTTGTTCTTGCGCAGAGGAAGCGTGTTATTTACTTGAATAATTCGAATCAATAAAATAGAGATGGCTTCTAGTTAGGGCGTCCCCGTGCTTTCAAAGCAGGCTCTTTAGCTTAATATAGTTTCGATGTTAACGTCGGATAAAAAGTAATTTTATGAGCATTATAACTACTCATATTAATGCAACAATCAAATGGTAGCATTCTTGATTGTCATGTGCTTGACGATCAAGAATGGCGCTTTGGAATTAAAAAGATAGTCAAAATAAGATTGAAAAATGTCATATTGTGATGGTCGAGAATTGTGGTTGATTACCATGATAAGTGGTAGGGAAAAGTCCACGAAACCCATGCTCAATATCATAGATGTTGTCACATTTTTTATCTAGCCATCATAGAAAGAATCTATGATTTATCCGAATCTGAAAAAATCCGTGAAGCGTAGACATCTAACAGTCCGGGTAGATTCTTTCAATATCATAGATTCGTTCTAGGACAAATCCCATTCCGATTTCTGGCCCTACTTATGCCCCGTGTTCTGATTTCTCACCCACCAGAACTGGTGAGCTGTGGCAAGCTGATCGACACTCTCATAAAAAGAATAATCGACACACCCACATCAACATCTCCATTGCCTCCTCCCCCGAACACCATCATCTCGGCATTTCATTCTCACCTTTCATTGCATCGCTTTCCCCAACACACACGCACAAACCATCATCGCCATGTCATCAGAGAGCTATCCTCGTGCCCGGGCAGGGCGGCGAAGAAGTGAAACAGATCACTCTCGGGATCAAGGATGACATCTCTGATTTCTGCCAGCATTTGTCTGATTCGGTTAGTGAGGCCATTGACAAGAAGGTTCGTGCAGATGGGGGTATAAACTCAGCAATCCTGGACGAGCGGCTCAAGAACATGGAAGCCTTACTCTTGCAAAGGATGGATGAACTGGACAGCTCAAACACTCGACCTGCGGCAGCTGCATCATGTGCTACTGGGGAAGGTATTGATATGTCAGGTCTTCACAGGAGGAATCTGTTTGCCTATGATGGAAAATTCTGGTGCGTGCCTAAAGATTTTGCTTTTCCAATTGAATGAACTCGTCTTCACGGCTGGCGGATGTGGTTGATGGAGAAGATGGTAATGTATGATGGTAAGCCAATGAAGGTAAAACCATTCCATTTAATGACAGGTTCCGAGCTGCCAACAAAAAAGCTTGCAACCGAGTTGGATACAAAATGGAAGCCTATTTTTCACAAGATGATGGAAGCGCCAGGTGTGAAGCCTCTACCAGATAGTTCAGCAAGCTGTACTAGAATGCGAGCATACCCAACCTGAGTTGGTGTTGTTCTAGACTTGTTGTGGTAACAAATGTCTAACATTAATGTGTCTCTTTTTTGTGTACAGTGTACCTCCTCCTCTACAATTCCAGTTGTGAGTGAGGCGAGACAATCATATTGTCTTACCCAAGGTTCTTCCTTGTACTGGACCACCCAGTAGCATGTGAGTTCCCTGTATGTGCAAATGTTTCAGCGAGTTTCTATCTGCTTGTAAGCATGGTGCTTTTGCCATGCGAAGACTTTGGGTCTATTATTAAGCCCTTGTTGTCTTTGTGCAGAGATGTTGTGTATTGGTTTGTCATGCAAACCTTTACTCGCTGCTTGGTAAGTCCATCCTAACCTTGTTTAAGGTGGTCTCTCAAGCTAGCCTTTGGAGAATATCATATTACTCCAAATGAGTTCTAATGTGAACAGTATGGCCATCATTGACTCCATTGAATGTGCTTGTGAGGCACATGGAAAACCCATGATTGTGATTGCTAGCTCTGAGTAGGTATAACCTTCTTCAGTGTTTCTAGGCATCAACGGGTTCCAGATGCGTCAGTATCTAGTCGATGATTTGGTGACTTTTCATGAAGTCTTATGGTGATTGCAGAGTTGAACATAGCAACATCTACAGTACTGTAAGGATTCTTTTGAGTTTAGACAGTTTTGCTAACTTTTTGTCCATATCTTATTTTAAGAATCACTTTTTTGATTTACAGTGATTTATGTTTGTTTGGGTGTTCTGTTGTTGTACAGCCAGTTCTGACGACGGCTGTCAATGAAACCCTCCAGTCGCCAAGGTAAATTGTCCTCGTTGTTTTTACTTGACTTTTGGACTGGTTGTGCTCTGTCTTTATAGGCTGTAAACCTACCTCTTTGGAAAAATAGAGGTAAACAGGCACGTTCTTCCAACACACTGAACTTCATCAAACAGTTTCTCTTGTCGTGAGAAACCTCAGTAACGTGTATGAAATTGAGTTTGTAGTGTAAGTGTGTGTCTTTTTTACACAGCTTGGAAGGTCTGCTAGTTTACTCAACCCCCAGAGGAGTTTTTCACAGGAGTGGTTAGCTCTGTGATCATGAGTATTTTTGCTCAAGAAGAGTCCTGCACTTAAGTGGTTAGCTATGTGCATGGTATGTTGTGTCCAGGTTTTGTTTCAACTCTGGTTCACAGATTTTTGCAGACTTTGCATCAATTATCACTGGCAAGGTAAAATTGATCTTAACATATTTTATGTTGTTATTTGTTCGAAAATCTAGAACAATTCAAACTCAGTTCTTGCATTTGTCAAAGACTGAGGTCATATGCTGGCTTAGTCACTCTGGGTAATATGTACTCAGAAAAGTGTGTTTTGACAGGAATTTAATGCTTGCGCAATAAAAAACATCGTGTGACTTTGCCCTTCCTTTTGAGTAGGAAGAACCCATCCTGCGTGCACCAAGAGCTTGACACCTGCCTAGCTGGGTAAGGAAAACATATGGATGTTCCTAATTTTGGAACATGGGGGAAGCTTGGAACTACATCCTTCTTGCTTTCACTGTTACTGTAGCAACACCGTGTCAGGGGTTCGAAACCCAACATGGTTTGATTTCCAGTTGCTTTTTTTGATACCATTGCTTGTTAATAGTGCAACATGACACATGTGTACATTTCTCAACGTGGGAGAAGAAATCATCTTCTTGAGAAAACAATTCATGATGCCAGAAGATTTTTTGGCATTTTGTTTTATTTTTACATGGAGCAAGGTATTTGAATATCAGGTTATTTTAACGTGACAGTAGAATTTTGATCAAGATTTTTCTCTAACGAGCTCTTTAATTAAAAATTAAATAATTCCAAATTTATATTTTCGGGCTCTAAATTCTATTTTCCTCGGACCAGAGGAAGTGCAGGGGCTATTCACAGCCAACTAGCTTTTCTTTCCTTTTTGCTAAGCTCGGTAGATTATATGCATGAAAGGGATACCACATGAGAAGAATTCTCACTTTTGTGGACTTTTCTCACTTTTTTGCTTGGATTTAAGAAATAAATCAACAAGTTGCGTGTTTTCCTGACAAAAACCGCAAAAAGCATGCAGCATTCTTGCGCAAATCGGAGATTCACGAGAATTTTGCTAAGAGTGTTTCTGGGGCACGACACGTAGTCGTTTTATGGGTCCTTCTTGCGCCCCCATGCGTGCTGGGACTTGGAGATGTTACTCCGCGTCACACTGACGTTTTGACCGGGATGCGGCAATATATTGCGCTCCTATGCCCATATGTGGAGTAGAACAATGTTCGCTCCTAGGCTGGTCCATCGCGCACATGGGCTGAGCCCAGCGAGTCTAGGACAAATGATATGTGGTCGTTTTTTTCAGATCGTGATCGCGAGGGCTGTGTCGCGAGACGTTTTGTGAAATGGGCTGTGCCGTGACGCGCTCCCATGTGAATGGGGCTGATCCACGATCGTGGGACTACGTCCTGCGCGGGCTCATTTTCCCTTGAGGATGTGTCTTACACATTGGAAAACTGAGAATCGCCAACTTCCAGGGGAATCGCGAGTCTTTCAAGTGACCGAAACCTCTCGGGGGTCACGAGCAAGCTTTTTAGGCCTTAGAGGCCATACGCTTCTTCATAGGGTCATTTTATGCCCTAGAAGATCTTTTTTTGTACTGCCCTAAGGCTATAAGTACTTAGTACTCCGTGGTGTCACTGCATCTGCATTTGATCACGGGTAGGGACTAATTTTAAGTCTAATCGTGTTTTTAGGTCTAAAAATAGACTACACACATATTGCTCTTTCGGAAAAAAAATAAACCGAGGCATTTATGTTTATTGCCTCCTCATTTTTAATGAGGGGCTGCTACTACCTAGTAGGCACGTAAGCATTCGTGCCACAAGTGTGTATGATACGTCACAAGTGGTCTTTTTTTACGGCAAGTGCACTTAGTGCTACATGCGCACTCTGCTACGATAGCGGAGTATACCTGCGTCAAGTGGGATCTAGTCCTCACTGACTTTCAGGGCAATTGTTCTTGGCTACGTGTTTAAAAAAACACGTGCCGGCCTGTGAGTAAACTCACTTCAACTGGCTGAGTACGTGACTCGGGGCTCAGCTGTGGCAATATTGCTACTCTTGGGGTCAGGCAGCACGAGTTGCGCCACGTGGAACACACCAAGTGTATTGGACGGCTTCAAGCAACAATGGACGACGGACAGACGAACCTACCATGGTCAACCACCGACAACAGCAGATGGATGATGGATGGTGGAGCGACGGACAGACGATCCGATCTGTTTGCGCGAAGGCTATCAATTGATAGTGACCTAAGCCGTTTTGCTGTAGTTTTTACTATGTAGTAAACGGGTAGATACGAGTTGTTGGGAACTGATTTTTATGAGTTAAGTTGTCTGCTAGTAACAAGCAGCAATGAAGCAAATATGCTTCATTGCACAAAATGAAACTGTGTAGAATTCTACCTGACTTGGTATGAATCCTCAGGTGATAATTTTATAGAGAAACTCTCACACTGCAAGATTGTCAGTTGAGAAGGTCTCACACTGCAGTCTTGTCAGTTGAGCAGTTGAACTCGCTCAACTGCTTCACTTGAATTATTGTCTCTCAAAACATACCTGATCAGTATGTACTTGAAATATATTGTTTCTGAGAAACGAATATATTATGACTTTCACACTTCCTTTGTCCAATGCAAAGTGAAGAGGACCCTTAGATGTTCCAGGTGGAACCTTGTTGGGTTTACTACTTAAGGTAGATAATTGGCCTATGTCACAGAGCAGCTATATCATTGCAACAGACTATTTGAAGAAGGTTGTTTCGTATGTTTGGCTGAAGGCCGACGAGGGAAGGATTAGTAAGTATACCATTGGAACTTGGTCAAGGAAGGTTGCTCGGAGTGAGATCGAACTTCATGGAACTCCTGTGGATATTGCAAGTCTCCCTCCTGTGGGAAAGCGCAACAAGTCGGATCAGTACAAGAGGGGTGGCTGGAGAATTGAGAAGAGTACTGTGAGGTGGGCAGGGCCAAGGAAGCAGAGAGAGCGGTGGGATCTAGTGGTTGAAAATGATCTATTTGCTGAGGCATTTTGTGATGTTCCTACAGAGTAGAGTCTGGGCAGGTTGGAGTGTCGGGATGGTTTTTTTCATCCCTGTGAGAGGTGGGCTCACAGGGTTTTTTTCCATCATGTGGGTGCATAGTTTTTTCTTTACGTGGTTTTTTACTCCTGGTGAGAGGTGGGCTCCCAGGGGATTTTTCCAACACTTAGGGGTTTTAATTGAGATGTAGATATAATGTGTGTAGTGGAAGTGTTTCATTTGGAATTTAACATGGCTGTAGTCATTCTAGTGGAAGTGTTCTAGTGCTACTTGTGTTGATAGTGTTTTTTCAGTCTTTGCGAATTTTTTTTGTCAGCAACTACAGTTAGGTGCATGTTAGACCTTCTACATGCTATGTATATCATGTCCAATTTTCACGCGTGATGGTTCAGCACATAGGAAATATCTTTAGATTACTTTTAACAAGTAAAATATATGACCTCGAAGTTCGATCGAGAGTATGTTACTTTGTACATGTTAACACTTATATATATATAGGTATTTACATCATAGAACGATTCTATGATATTGACGACCTGTAGTAAGGACAGAAAAACCCTCCAATGGTAAGTACCATTCTAACGTGGGGACTCTTGCATGTGATTGTCCCATATATCTAACATGGGATTGTCGTTGATATTGTGGATCGGTACAGGATCGGTACCTAGTCGGGGGTTTTGATAGACTTTTTTACCCGAGATGAGGTGACGAGGATTGAATTGAGTATCTAAATTGTTGGCCATTGTTTCTTTTGCCCAACCGTTGAATTCCTTTGTGTTTGCGGCCGATGGAGTGTTGCAGGGGGCCGAGGAGTTTCCATACCAGGCCAAAGCTATGGCATTGAGTGTTGTTGCCGCCATGAGTGTGTTTGCAGTATTGGAATACACGGTGCTTGGGAGGGGGTCGATCCTTGCTGGAGGAGGGGATACGCTCGTTCATGTTTGGTATGGGTTAATTGCCTTGCAATCAATGCGAGGTCTCACTTTGTTTGTGAAGCTTGTGGATGAAAAGGGGCCAATTGATATTTTTGGGAAGCAATTGTTATAGCATATACTGATGAATAATATAATAGTAAATTGTGCTTATCCAAGCCATTGTCAAGATTTCTAAAGATTATGCATGTCATCAGTTTTTGAATCAGAATGCCTTGCATCCCGAATCCGATGAAATGAGCATGACATGATGTTGGCAAGCAACGGTTGGAGAAAGGATTGTTGTTGCTGGGTGCCTAGAAATCTGTTGTACCATGGTCTCTTTTGAATAGATTTACATGTTTCAATGCTGCGCCTCACATGACTAGAATGATGGATCACAATCAAGTATTTAGCTCATTAAATATGAAGAGTTTCCTTTCAACACATTGTCAAACCCCTCTTTTGCTTTCAACTTGACACGAATAGTTATAGGCAGAAGTGATCATGACGGGCTACCAAGGCACTCAACATCGACAACTCAGACACGAAACACCCCATGCCTCATGGCCTAGACACCTCGGAATTGCCATGCATATACATCTGAATCCATGTAACCATTTAAGCTTTGACACTCTTGGCCTTTGCAGCCTTGGAAGTAGTAGGCTGAGCTGAAGGCGAGCGTGTAGGCGAAGGAGTGGGTGGGAAGTTTGGAGATTTTGTCGGGATATATGACGGGGAAAATGTGGGGAATGATCCTGATGCAGTCGGAAAATATGTGGGCGAAAATTCTGGAGAAGGGGAAGGTGCAGGTTCGGCAGAGACACATCCAAGGATGAGGATAACAATGGAGACCGAGAGCTTCATTTTCGGTGCCGATATGTTTGTTACCGGATCTGATAATGCAACAGATGTTATTGTGAGGGGTGTGGGGTGTGCGGGGGGGAGTAAGAGAGGCTTACAAAAGCATGTATGGAGATACTGGCGTCTAGAGGCGAGAGGAGGTGTGTTTATCAGTCGATGTCATGTGAGTTCATGTGAAAAGATTTTTTAGTTCCGATGCCATGAATGGATCGGAATTGTTTGGGACACTTCTTATAAGCCTCAGGTGTTGCGCACAATAGCGCCCAATCTCAAAATGATGTTGTCGAACATGTTTTGTTGTACTATACTTACGCCCATTCTCTTGTCAGCTTCTGAAGCCCTTAGCGGATGATGTTATGCCCTTGTGATAGCCTTGTGATGCCTATGTGATGCTAGAAGGATGTTGCAATAATGGAAAAGCCTACGCAGATTATTTTATTAGAGTTCCAAACTATAATAGAGGATTGTATTAAGGGTCCCCAATGTTCTTTATATTATCGAGATAGAAAAAAAATCGCGATAGTTCAAAGAATTCATGACGTATAATACCAGGTTTGTATGTAGATATTTTTGTAATGATTTTTTTGTCAAGATTATTTTTTGCACAATCTCAACGTCATACAAAAACCTGTTAGGCGTAAAGAACGATCTAATGTCTAAATATGACGTATTTTTCTCCAAAATTTATCAAATTTTTTATTTCTATAATTAACCCTCTTAAGTATCAAGCAGAAAATTGTCCACATGTTAAGAAACATGCGGATGATCGTCCACATGTTAACAAAATCCTCTCAATTCACCCCCTTGCACTGCCCCAATACTCAATCTGATGGTCTAGATCGATTCCTCTTGAAAAGTTGGCCCTAGCAGATCCTCATAACACTATATAATTTATTTTCTCAATTAGTCGTTCTGGCGATACTTATCGCCAAAGTTGAATATTTTTCTGTCTTGCTTCGCCGAAAAATGCAATTTTGACAAAAGGTAAAAGTGTAAAATAGAGTTTTTTATCTAGAAGACAATTGTCGAGAAAATAACGTTATCAAGGAGACAATTGTCAATATGTGACGATATTGGGTCAATAGTGAAAAACGTTACTTCTGGACAAACGTCTCGTCGATAAGGGTATCTTGCCAATTGTCCACATAATAACCACGTATTGGCCAAAAGTTCTTAAGAGGGTTAAATCCAATAATGACCCATTTTCATCATTATCTGTTAGATAATGATAGATTAACCTTTTAACCCTCGTTCTCACATGTTTGGCAGTCAATTTAATCACACTACGTGACATCATCAACCCTCTCATCCCTTAAACACATCAACAGTCTCATCCACTAACACACCAACCATCTCATCCCTTTTAACACATCAATGACCATATCCTCCTCCGTCTCCTCCGCTGCAGATGAGGTATGGTATTGTACCAGATGAAAAGCAGACCGGGGTGTGAGAAGACACCATTGCCATCGCCGCATGTTGAGACATCTCACACAATGAGTGTTTAGGGCAATGCGTCTGGGATTGAGACGTGGCATCTTGGGTGCCGTTTGGTGTTGTGCTGTCTTTGTGCTCGTTCAAGGAGTACAGTTGTTCAACAATCGTGTCAGTTCTTCAACCATCGCGTCGCCATATTATTTAACCCCACATACTATCACGACGGGGTGGGGCAATTGCCTTTGTTCGCACATTCGCAAAGAGTGGGGGAGCCAAGACAGGTGGCTAGGAAACAGGAAT
The DNA here is from genome assembly GCA_013187285.1 of Cyclotella cryptica. Lineage (NCBI taxonomy): Eukaryota > Bacillariophyta > Thalassiosirophyceae > Thalassiosirales > Thalassiosiraceae > Cyclotella > Cyclotella cryptica. Next base: position 656,182 of record JABMIG010000012.1, read on the forward strand.
GCTTTTGCAGTGGAAAGGTTGAAGAAATTAAGAAATTACACGTAAAATAAATAAATTACACATAAAGGGGCAGTCAAAGTAAGTGCCATTATAGAAATAAAATGAGCGAGAATGGATTTGGGCGGGAAATTCGGATAAGTATTCATTAAGTAATGGTGTGACAAAATGATGCGAGAGTTAGGAGATTTTGTAAATAATTATGGTTTTTTTTTATAATTATATTGATAATGAAAAACGTTGGGGACCCCTATTGTACAGAGAGATTAAGATACAATACTCAGAGAGTATAGAGGGTATGGTATTTGTCGTATAATACAATACAATCTTGACTTGTAGCGGTTTCAACTTACTTGTACGGTATCTTTTGATAAGGATGTATCTGCAAGACAGGCAACTCGCTAAAAATAACTTCTTTTTAGCAAAAAAATCTTGGCAAGTCAGTCACGACGAACGGATTCGGGTCATCAGTTGTCGTCAGTTGGACCGTTCGAGTCGTCAGTTATCCTCGAACGGACGACAAACGGCCGTAACCAGTTCGTCACTAACGACTTTGGCTGTTGTAACAGGGTCGTCACGGACGTCTTTGGTTGTCGTAACAGGGTCGTAACGATGACTTTGGCTGTTGTAGCATGGCCATCACTGACGACTTTCGAGGTAGTAACTTGTTGTAACTAACGACTTTCAAGGTAGTAACTTGTCTTAACTTACGACTCTGGTGGTAGTATGACTTAGAAGGTTGCTGTCGTCACATCATGGTCGCGGTCTATCCTATCATATTTAACAGATCCTAACTACCAGTCAGAAATTATAATGAAGCATTATAACTATAATGAATCATTATGAAAATATATATTTTCTGTACCACCCTGTGTACCACCGTAAAATACCTCCTAAGTGTAAAAACTGTCTTAGATAAAAACTAAAAATATCTTTGATGCCAAAAGGTCTAACAAACAGGAGAAATTATTAGAAAGATGGAAAATTTTTGCTTAGACATTTCTATTTTGGGTAATGAACTAATCAACAAATTAATGAGCAGTGAATTAACACCCTCCTCCTTCTCCACCTGTCCCACCTTCAGTGCCTAGCCCTTTTTGATTCTAAACCCATTCTTTTTGACATCAAACCAGATGAGGTATGTGACAATAAAGGGGGGAGCACATGATTCAAAGCATTAGTAGCAAGCTTTTAAAAACCAATGTGAAAATGGAAGTAAGCATCGTCTCACCTTTTCCCCCAGCCCCTGTTTTCTATGTTCTGGTTGAAAACAACAGAAATGGTGAAAGATGTATATCCAGATCATTCTGGGGGTTGGGTTATCACTGTTGGCTTGAGGAGGGACTCGACAATTGAGAAATATTAATGAGGGGTGTGTATGTCCAGGCAAAAAAATGTGAAGGATCCATATTCACCTTTCCCTCATTCAAACACTTTCTAATAGTGCCTGTAAGGCAAGGGAGAATGTGACATCTCCAACTCAGTCTGGGAGATGACATAATATTAACATATGTGTTAATGCATGAGTATTCCAATAAAAATGAAGAAATCATCACAAAATAAAAAAGGATATACCATTTCTCACCTTTCACTCACGGTCCCTGTTCTTTTTTGTTGTTGGAAGTGGACTAGCACTGGCAGCAGTGTTGGATTCGGTATGTGGGCTAGGATAATAACAATAAGTGGTCAGTGGTTTGTGAGAAAATATTTTATTGAAAGAAAAAATCAAGTGATCATTGGGAAATATTTATTTCCTTACCTTGCGATCAACCCCGCTGTGAGTATTGCTTTGTTGAAGTCGCGCGGCGGCAGCAGCGATCCCAGATTCACTCTGGGGGATGAATTCGGAGCATTACACACTTACAAAAGTGCTGCCAGCATGGCATTATTCTGCTGCAGTGTCCTGTCCAATTGCGATTTGCTGTTTAAAAAATTGCGATGCTGTGGGCGATAGTCGCACTGAAATCAGGAAGGGCTTGTAGTGGGAGAAAAGTGTTTTTTATTGGAGGGGGGCTGTGTGAGAGCAGACGGCCCATGGAGACAATTTCGACATGGTAGCGATCTCTTTTTGTTGCTTTGTTTGATGATGTGTGTGAGCGAGCGCTGAGAGATGTGTGAGCGTGACTTACTCTATCAATTTTTAGTCACGCCGGTGGTATTTCAGGCCCAACCATCATATTTTGTTAGCAAAAAAATGAGTGGTAATTCAACTGTGGTGACCACCAAAGTGGTATTTAAATCATCTGAATACCGTAGTATTTGGAGGCAGTATTATATGTCCTGTATGGGACTTAACTACAGCCTACAGAAAATACCACACCGGTGGTATTTTAACATTAATATCATAAGAATTTACTTATTCCTATGAACTTTTGCCATAATTCTACACCAAGAAAGCGAAACTACATATGTCAGCTATTTTTTTGCGCACGCCTCTAGCAAAAAAATGGTTTTTGGTAAGACCCGTTCTGTCAATACTTTTTTTATAGGATGAATCCTATTTATTTTTGACTCGACCACTCAATATAGGCATTATATTGGCTTCGTAAACGTCGATTGACAGAGAGTTGTCATTTCTTGTAGAATGTGCTTGTGTGTCACGAGTTGGAGTAGGTTTGATGGGAAGATAGATCGTGGCAACATATCGTGGATGTGGTGATCACATGGTCAATTTATGTTTCCTAAAATGGTCTACAACATTCGATGTCACATCTAAATAGGCATTAAATAGGGATCAAAAACCTCTTTTCAGATCTATTGCCCCTCGAGGAGGTTTTTGCCTATTTAATGCCTATATAGTTCGAGCCTATAAAACGCATCACCAAAATTATATAGGCTCCGATATATAGGCGTTAAATAGCATTGACAGAACGGGCCTAAGAAGATAGTCGAAAAATAACTGACGTATTGCTCTACGTACAAAAAATACCAGATTCTACAAGGAATTATGATGAATCATTATGTCGAAGAAGGTGTGTAAGAGATCCAACGTGACAACCCCTTCCTCATGGATTGAGGTTACAGGAAATGGGCATAAGCTCCATTGAGAGGTCCCGAAGGGATTTGCAGTGACGCACGTGAGCTACATGCATTATGTGCCTTCACAACAAGCGGTCAAAGATGGGCAATATAACTGAGATTTTAGTTATTCATTATAATTTTTGACTGGTACTGTGTATTAATTGTTGTATTGTAGTATTGTATCATAGGCTATCATTACGAGCTCATATGGGACCTTAATAGTTCGTTCACGCGGCTCGACAAGGCGGTCAATATGGATGTGAAGAAATAATAGTCTCGCCTGACTAGCTTCAACAACACTTGCTCTACAACTGTTCAGAAGCTGAACCATGAAGACATTAGGAAAAGACGGGATCCTCTCCAGATTGTTGCCATGTACGCTCGTTTTCCATATTCTCATTACATTCTTTCAATTCAGGGAACCTTGCGTGCGTCTCTCTGACAACAACGCAAAGGTCACCGTGGCATGGAACTACAATCCTCTAAAAAAGGTATCGGAGTTTCATTATGAACCATCAATGCTAGAAAACTATTTCATTGTCAATTTCAAAGTACTCGGCTTGCATATTAACAACCGCACGCGAACATGCCCTTTAATATTTAATGCTAGCTCGCCAATGAACAATGACATACATGCCTATTTTAGTGAGTTGGATAACTACATCTACTTGATGAAAAATTTCACGCCAGTGGAACACGATCTGAGAAAGTCTATCAAAAACGACGGGTCTAATATCAAAAAAGTATGCAGCGTTACCAAAATTCATCCTGATGGCTTGGGGGGAGTATTCGCCGAGGGGCATGCATCTATATCCAACACTATGGGAGCCATGGAACCCCTCCTTCTTGTGTTTCAAAGCCCGAAGATTTGTGTTGATGCCCAAAGTCATCTAATGTCCATGGAATACTTGGTCCACGACTTTTATTCCATGTGTAAAAAACTCACAGCAGGAATATTTTTGTGGACATGGGAGCTTCCTTAGAATTTCACGCCGGCTTCACCTGCAGTGTACATCAATCAAATTTTCTGCCACTTTGCGTTCCACTTTGATCACATTTATGCATACGAGATAAAGGAAGGACCATCAGCTCGAGCTTACGAACTTGTGCCTGATGAACTGATGGACTCATTTCATTGGATGAATGTTGGCGTTGATCCAGAGCTTGGCGCAAAACTCAATCCATTTACAACTCTACTCAGCAAATTTAACTCTGATGATTTCATTGTTGTCAAACTTGACATAGACACTCCTTCGATTGAGAACAGATTAGCATTGCAGTTGAGAAACGACGACAAGCTTCTGGAACTTGTTGACCTGGTTTATTTTGAAGATCATAGATTACAAGAAGAACTATTGCTTTGGTGGAGAAGATCTGCCAATGGCAGGATTGGGGGATCACTAGAACTGATGGCGGGTATGAGAGCACATGCGATTGCCTCTCATTATTGGCCATGAAGAGTCATCAGTTGACGCTTCAGGTACTGATATGGGTTAGGGTCGTGATATTTTGACGGCATTGTTTTTCCATTGAGTTGAACTGACATGACAAGATCATATTTAAAAGAAATTAACACAATCATTGGTTCAATACAGCACATATTTCACGCATTTTCTCTCCCTAACTTTGTGAAGGGATGGGACAAATGGTCTCAATCAACTTATGATTGAACTCTTGATTCAAAATGCTCAGTACATGAAGGTTGTCCCAAGACCACTCCTTTGGTACATCCTTGCACATCGTTGCCCTATCCAGCGATTTTACCTCACATTCCAAGTTGTTTCCGTCAAATGAGAAAGCCAAATCAGTGGATCTTAGCAGTGGATGGCTGATGAGGTACGTGGAAATGCGAGGATGATGACTTTCAAAGTTTTTCACTGAGCAGAAATCGAGTAGGGAGATTATGTGTGGTCGGGAAGAAAGGATTCCTTGTTCTGTTGCTGTGAAATGTTTTGAGTGAGAGTAGTGTGTTGGATGCAAGATGGGAGGTACTATGCACGAGAATAGTTTACATCTTATGAATAAGAAACAAGCTGAGGGACAAATCATTCGGAACAACTGTTCTCTTGAGAATAATGCCAAGGATGTTATTTTTTGGTCAAACCCAACTTATTGTGACTAACGCTGGCATTAGGAATGTACAAGTAGGCAGTGCAGGCACCTTCCAATCGCAATACAAACCAAATTTCACTGTTTTTCTCTGCATGCAAAACAAACTTATGCAGACAACAACTGTGCTTCAAATTCATCCATCATAATTGCCATCTCCACATCATTATTCGACAACCCATCACAATCATGAGTTGTCAATGTCATCCCACCCGAATGTAGACATTAAACCACTCTGGATGATGATTCATCTCCTCATAGCCAAAATGGCAACCTTGCTCACGAATTCCCAAGCTTGATTGAAATCAACGAAATGAAAGGTTTTGGTGATGGCATGGCGATCTCGTGTCCGCTTCGATCCGATTTGGGGATTATTCGATAAGGGTTTTTGCAAGCTCGTGCTGCGTTGCTCCTCCGTTAGCGCTCGAGACAAAAAGTGGCACTTGGAAAGCTGATTTATTTTTTCTTTCAGCGATGAGGAGTGATTGTTGCAGGACAATTGTGTGATGGAATACCTGTAATGTATATTAAATGACATAGTAAATATGATTATTTTTACGATCGCACTTTGAGGTCACGCAAATTACATATTACAGAAAAACAGTAGGATATTACCTCTCTTCAAACCATGTTTTCCTTATAACACCCCATTTTATATAAAAATATTGCTAGGTCATACTATTGTTATGTGACATAGTAACTAATAAGAATTCAAAATCATATCTGATAATACTAACACCTTTTTGGATTAGATCAAGGTCATGCTAATTTACTAGTAAAAATAATGTCGTAGTGAGAAAGTCTATATTCTATATCATACTATTAATATTAGCCTCCTGCCAACCCAACCCTTCACCTGATTGAGGGAGGGGGGGGGCATAATTCCATTATGCATTGGTTTCAAAAAATCATACTCCCTGCAGTAAAAGTAATGTCATTTTTATAAACAACCAATCTTTTTCCCAGCATGCTACCCCTTTTCATTCACAAATACAATCATTATTTGAGTGACAGCTCCAGTAGAAATGTATACTGTGCAAGTCACAGAACTGACCCTCTATGTAATGCAAGTATCCCCTACCAGTTCACAAGAAAATACATGCTCACATCATCCAGATGCCACTCTACACAAGCCCAGTTCTTTGAATGATAAAAAAACAAACTCATATCACTTGCACAATCACAGTTTGAGGCCCTTCTTGAAAAATGATCCTTCAGGTTCCAAAGTGTTGGTTGTGGTCTGCATTCACAAAAGGGGTAGGTTCCAAGGCATTTGTTGTGGTCTGCAGGGGTGCTTGTAATGTGTATTTGAGCTCTCAATTCAAAAGTTGTACAAATAAGAAAATGATCAATAATGGACCACTACCATACCTTTTGTCCATTTATGTGTCACTTGACATGGGCATCTTGATGTTGGTGCAGTCGGTTGAATCCTTTGAGGATCAAGAATGTGAGCCAACCAAGTAAAAAATCTGCATGTCATCAAAGTGGCAGCAGCATTGGCATTCCCCCACCTGATTGACCAATTCAAAAATGCAATTCAACTCAGCACAACCTCAGTCAGACTTCTGGGGGGTCAGTTCTTGTCTCTTAGCATATGCAACCCAAGGCAAACTTTTGGAGGGGTTGCTTGCTGTCTGTAGAGATGGGGGAACTGGAAACACACACTGTCCAGTAAAAAAATGACAAATGAAAAAGGTAGTGGCTGCAAGTTGTTACGGCCACATCTTTACCACAACTTCAAGGGGAAATTCATCTGTGTTCTCCAAAGGCAAACTGTTTGAGGGGTTGATTGTGCTCTGTGAAGGTGGGTAGTATGGGAAATGACTGAAAGCATGCATTGAATGAATAAAAATTGGTAATGCAAAAATCAAAGTAAAACAAGACCCAAGACAACATCCCCCCACCTCTTTGGTCCCTAAAAAGATCATTCACCCTAGTACATCCCATCAGTGCGATGGAGTGGAGGTTTTACATGTCTGCAATGACATGTGCTATAAGGCAACTATAAGTGCACCAGCAGTGCAAATGTACTAATGAATTAGTTAGTTGAGAATTTAATTCACAGAACGGGACAGCCATGAAAGGGTCAACACTCCCAGACTATTTCATGAAAACAGTGTGTAGAAAATTATTTTGTGAACATTCATGTAAGGGTTTACTAGCTATGTGAATACCACAACAAGTATTTACACATGTGAATGAAGTAGCAAATATCAGTTCAAAAATCCCCCCAAGCTGTGAGCACTTCAAGGAAGCCAAATGTAAAATTATAATTAAAACAACCTTATAGAGCATAAGTATTGCTTCTACACCAAAACCTCAATCACTTGAGTCACCTCAAGTAAGATATAGATAGAAAGCACTCAATATCACTCAATATCAAAAATTCACATGAACGTTCATGTTTTATTATTGCTATTTCACAGGCCACTACATGTCGAGAATACCACTAAATGGGCAAGGCCGGGGATTATGAGAAATCATACAATGTTTGTATGATTTTGATGTGTCTCCAATCAGGATACACAAAAAGCATGACCCCCAACATAGTTTGCACTTTTTTGCGGCTCGTCAAAATCATACAAGATTTGCATGATGGCTACGTCAAAATTGCGGTAGTTGTATGATTTTGATGGTTGCTGTGAGACATTGCATGGTACCCCTTCAAAATGTGAATACTTGTTGTTCAGGCTGTGAGTTTGTTGGTCGATTTGCAAATCTCAAATCTTTTTTGCTATCACTTAAAAAATTATTGGCCAAATCACCCCAAAAATGTTGAGTTCGTCCTTACAAATCAACGGATGTCAGATAAAAAAACAAGAAAAACAATGTGACCTTTAATTTGACCGAGTCCAAATCTTCAAATCTCTGGGTACATTTAGGTTGTCGAAAGCAAATGTCAAAATGACATATCTATTTTCAAACGACCCTCAGCTCACCAGTTGGAATATTATCATCTTGACCAATCGACCGATCAAAACACCATTCTTCAACAGCCATCAATATGTCTTCCAACAATGACACCATGGATATATTCTCTGTTAAAAAATACTGTGATGCAGAGATATGAGACATCACTTCACCATACTCTGTTGGTCCTTACTTGGCCCAATATTTTGTTGCAGGTTACAGAGCGGGTTCTATCGCCCATTTCTGTCATCCAATCAAGCAGGATGGAGATTGAATCATGAAAAAGAGGACAAGAATGAATGGAGGCTGCAATCACCCAACGCATTCCCCTATGAATTCGGCAATGTCTACCAAGCCAATTGGTTTGTTAAATTTCTTCATTCATCAGTTAGAGTAAAGACAGTTAGAGCAAAGACTTATTGCCTGTCATACAAGATTGTTATGGTGAATTTAGAGCTCTCTTTTTGTGCCTTTGGAGAAGATCAATGACCTTGTCTCTCTTCATGTTGAAAATTATTGGGTGTACCAAACAAAACATGGCAAATCCAATCAGGACATGATTCTTAGGTTGGAGCTACATATAGTGGTTGTATTGAAAGTGCTTGGACACAATGCTCCCCTCCAAACTCTGAGGATTGACACCAATATTCCAGACAAAGAGCATTGGCCGTTCTTTGATGCTTTCATTGATAATATGTACAAGGTAAGAAATGTTTTCATTGGATGTCCATCATCTGAAGAAGAACTGGAGAAGGAGATGAACCAATATGAAGAGAACTTCTTGCCAGGGTGCGGTGGATCTGTCAATGTGTTGCGTATCAAATGGAGCAATTGTCCTACAGGAAATGTGAACTGAGCTACAGGGAAAGAAGGATACCCCTCAATTGCTTTTCAGGTTATCACCGGCTTCAAATGGTCTTGTGATGGGGACAAACTAGATGATCTCCTCGTTCATGTCTGTGGTTGGCGGCATTTTATGAAAAGGGTATTGACCATCCTTCGGTAGTAAGATGCAGGTTTAGTGGGAGAGAGAACAAAAAGGGGAGAGGAGAAAGCAGTGTCCACAAAGAATTTGATTGCGACAAATCTCATGGTTGTGGAGAGACTATCAGGTTGGAAAAGTGATGGACACAAAAAATGGTTTGTGATTTATGGATTTGTTGATTTGCAATTCGTGCGAACAACAAACTTATAATGTTCCCTTAATTTATGGCAAATAAAATTATTTGCTAGAAAAATGTTTGACATTTGCAAACCAGACAACAAACTCACAGCCTCACAGGGACAACAATGCATTCTGGAAAATTCCGGAGGGGCTGCGTGCTCTTATGGCCCTCATTTTCTTTAGAAGTACCCTTCCATATATCTTGGTTCATATGAGCGTACAGATTTTAAGATATATTTCCTCAACTTTCATGACATTTGTCTATTTCATGCATTAAATCAACCCCCGACATTTTAAAACCTTCATAAATCATTTCTCCTTCTCCATAGCAACATGCCAATGTGCATAGCTCCTTGTAACTCTGGTTGGTTGCTGAGTTATGCTGAAATATCATGTCATATCATCATTACACACCCCACACAGCACTAGTAAAAATGGTAAAAATCGTTCTCATTGGCTTCATCCCAGACAATCATGGATGCATTTTTGAGGCACATCCTTTTGGGTGTGGAAATCCTTGTTTGAAAGGGAGGGCGATAGTGTGGGCCAGTTGATGCCCTTGTGTTTGGCATAGCAAATTCCCCTCACGGGCTACGCAGTGTGACATGATAGCACAGATGTTTGCCAAGTTTGTTTGGCAGTCAGAGAAATGCAATGGGTGATAATGTGCAGCATCTTTTTGATGGGTGTTTGCTCGGGATCATGGTATTGCTTCTTCACCATTCTGAAAATCGTAATATGCAAGCATTGTATCACAGCCACCATGGCTATGCATACACCAAGATTGACAAAGTGTAATTAATAAACAGCTTAAACTAATCTGTTTTTTATTTAATAGACAAAGTTGTCTAATCAGTAATTAAATTTTTGTGATAGACACTGAAATCCACTTGTATCACTTCTTCTTCCTCTCACTCCTCAGGAATGCCCTTGTACACTTGGACAATCCACTCCGCCACCATTTTAGAAGACAGTTCCATTGCAACCCCATCAGCAATCCTATCCCATTCTATCACCCAGTCTTCCTACTTTTGCTGTAGACAACATTTGATGAGAGTGTCAATCCTGACATCTATGGGCTATGGGCTTGCACCAAGTACAAGCCACCAGCCAGGATGTGCATGACCTCACTTGCCATGGATTGAATCCAAGCAATGATTGAACCCATCTGATGCATGCAATACGCATCAAGAATAAGGATGAGTGACTTGTTAGATGGGTAGTTGATGTCTTGTTGCTCCTTCCACTGTTGTAGGATGACGCCAACCCACTTGTTGATTTTGGATTCATCCACCCATGCCTTCTACTACTGTCACATGGCTTGGTAGTTTCAATTTCATGAAGTACAATGCATCCTTGGGGCTTGCCTTTGAAAATGACAAAGGGAAGCAACATGTACACACTCAAGGTGACTGCCATGGCAAGAGTGACATGCTTCCTTTTGGTCTTTGAAGCCCTGGAGTGTGCTGTCCTTGCTCCTTTGACTTACAGCATCATGTTGGAGTAATGAGAGAATGGGATTGGCATTTGGTCCATGTTTAGGACATCATCAAGAGTCCTACCTTCCAGTTTCACCTTCATCACAGCTATGAAGTTCTTCACTTTGGCCTCACATTCCATGAATTTTTTGCACAGTGTACATTGCACAGTGGTATGCGAGACCAATAGATCTCAGAAAGAGATGTACTGCCAGCTCTTGTGGTCATCTCAACTAATCTTTGAAGTCCAGAAGAAGACGATCGGCCTCTCCTAATACCCCATGTTGGTGACTTGAAGACCCTGCTTGCAAAGATGAAACAAAAATTGTTGCAACTCCTTCTTCACTTGTGCAAGGACAATTGTTCCACATGTGTGCATCTTACGAGATGTGTCTTTGATGAGACACAAATGCTGTGCCAAAATTTAATTCCTCCAGCAGGATAATACAAATGAGGGATTTCCGTACTCGAACAAGCTTTACGGCAACTAAATATGGAAGAGAAAAGTTCATCAATGTGCTGAACAGCCCTTCTATTGTCCTTTATTATCTAGTACTTTTGATTTACTGTACCTTTGACTTTGGTTGATTACCTCGTAAGAAATGCACTATTCAACTTTGGCAATGACGTTGAAAAGATTTCTACCATCCAAATAGAGTCGGTTAATGAGGTAGTTGGGGAGATGAAAGAAGAGTGAAGCTCAGAATGGCTGAATGGAATAATTAAGAAAGTGGGTGCTGAGTGGGCAAAAGCGGGACCTGTGGGAAAGAATACTGCACCAAATCAAACGAAATTGGGGTGAAATACACTATCAAGTTGTACTTTGGTAAATGGGCTGGATATATTTTTTCCCGTGTTAGCATCGCTACCTTTCCAAGGATTGTAAGATAATTTTTAATGTATCTTTTGACATTTTCCAGCTCTTCTGAACAAGAGACCTTGTGGAGAGTTCTCCATGATCCCTTTCAGAGAGTTTTCTCATTGAGGGGCTACTTTAGAATTATGGAGCCTTATGGATACTCATCATTATCAAAAGCATTCCACAGAACCTGTGGAGAACTGTCTACAACAAACTGTATGGAGATCTCTTCATGATCAAAACACTCTTAAAGTAAGACAGACAACTTGGCCAATTTTTAAGCTATGCGTCAATAGTTTTTTGGTAGATAATGATCAAGAGCCTAGACCAGCTAGAGCCAATAGGTTGCCCTTCTATCAACTTCTTGGACAACATCAGTCAATATTAACAACTTGTGTTTTTCATATTTGTTGATATGCAAAGTCGATATTATCAACAACTGGTGAAAGGTCAACAGTTGGTTGACTGTAAGTATGGTACCATACCCTTCTGCACCTAATATTTAAAACACTACCCTTTTCACTCATTCTGGTAGGTCCAAAATCTTAATTTTTAGCAGACATTAGTTGCAGAAATGGATTAAGTCTTGTAGAAAGCAGAAAGGCTTAACCTATAAAACAACACCTGCTATGTGACGGATGAATGCTTAGCTGATAGTTGGTCAAGGCCAGTGGTTGATAAAATTGACTCACCCAGTTGACTATATTGATGAAAAAGGTGATATTTTGACCTTCTTTTGATGTTTTGGTTGACACAGGTCAACATTATCCACTATGTAGTTGATACTATCAACATTCTTCAATCCCTTTAATAAATGACCAATAGCGTAGATACTTCTTGGTTGAACCAATTTTGGCAAAGTTGTGTGTCTTGAAATGTGAAAAGTCAAGCCTTTTCATCACCAAGAAATGAACATGAGTGCAAAAATGGACATTGCATATGCAAGAGGCAAACTCTGGGTCAAACAACTAGGTGAAGTGATGCACCATTGGTATTTTATTCATATCTCATGATGAGCTTGTTAAAACAATTCAGGTGTCTAATTGAAATCTAAAGAATGTTCAGTAATTCAATGAGCTTCACATTCCTTGTCATGGACAATCATCAACAACTCTCCATTGTGTTGATGTGGACAGATATCCATACAGTTTGTTGTGGACAGTTCTCTTAGAGTTACGTTGTGAAATATTCTCCGTGACTATGAGCATGGGTAAGTCTCAACATGCCAAATAAGTCCCCAGAAGAGAAAGCACCATGGAGAACTGCAGAGAACTCCCCAAAACGTATCTTTAGCCCCTAGTGCCCCACTAGTACATGAGGGCCCAGTGCACATAGCCCTTCCATGTGCATTCTTGTGCACTTGCAAAGGACCATTATTTTGAACAGTGACAGTAATTACTAGATCTTGCTTGTCCTGTATGCAAACAAACCACTGATGTCATGGGAAATGTTTTATTTATATTATAGATGGAACTTGCTTGGATAACTGGGAACCAAGAAATGGAATAAATCTATAGTAGACTATTTTGATATGACAAGCAATTCTTCTGCAACACAAAAATTAGAACATTTTATCGATCAGGGCCTTCACCATGAGATTGTTTCATTTCACAACTTCAAATTAAGTAACGATTGTAGAAAAATCTTAATGCAAACTCTTTTTTTCTCATGGTTGTCATGAATGCTCACAAGACAACAGCTCATGGTGTGCTGGACCTGCAGATGTACCATTTGAGCCCCAGTAGCAGGATCAATCACTGTGATGTCATCAACCCCAGCAGTGCTCCAATTTCCCAAATAGGGAACAACATCACACTCAATGCACTTGAAAGGGCAGTAACAGACCTTTATATCACCCATAACCCAGCCAAACCAGAGGTGCTCTTATGAATGGGCTGAACTACCATTTTGTCACATGACTCGAAGCACAAGATCTTTGCTGCAATTAGCCCCCATCAAAATGTAAAGGTAGCCCTCCTCAAAAAACCACTTCAAGGCAACCATATAGGTTGCAAACTTTATCCCACCATGCAAGACTTTTGCAAACCTGGGGTAAATGGTGGGGAGTTTATCAGTCTACAACTCTGTTTTAACAATGTCCTTGACTCTATCCTTCTTGTGGTGTTTTCTCAAAGGGAAAGAAATAGGTTCAAGAGTTGTTGGCTCTAAAAGCAATGGAGGTGTTCTCAAGCCTTTGAATCACATCATCAAAAGAGTCCTTCTTGGGGCTCTTTTTGCTGGTGCATGCACAAGCACCTGGTTCAGGATGAAATGTTGTTGTTGTGGGCAAGACACTCAAGAAAGGCAATGCAGGCTGAGACACTGGATGCCTCATGCTTTAGACTCCTTGTAATTACCCTGCCTCTAAATATGAAATCATGGAACCACTTAACCTTTTACACTCTTGGCATTTGTAGCCTTGGTAGCAATGGGCTTGGCTGAACGCAAGTGTATTTGCAAAGGAGTGGATTGTAAGGTAGGGAATATAGTGGGGTATTCGTAGGGGATGATGCCAAATTTGGTGGAAAATATGTGGGCAATATAATTTTACAGCAGAGGTTGGTGCAGGTGCAGGTGCAGGTGCAACATAGACACATCCAAGGTATGAAGGTAACAATGAGGATTGAGATCTTCATTTTAGGGAATGAGATATTTTTGACAGGATCTGACAACAGGATGATATTGTGAGGGGGTGTGGGACAAATAAGTAAGGCTGCCAATGGTGCTTGAAGTTGAGCATTGTTTACTTTGTCCCATGCAAAGCAGGTGAACGGTGTGTGGATCAAGAAACACCAAAATTTTTCACCTCAAATCCTACTACCTTGACCCATTCCCTCACAATTGCTGATCCAACTTGTGATGTCTATTTGTACACCACCCCAATACAACTTGAGGGAGTAGCAAGCGATTTTGAGAATTGTTTCATAGGATGACACCATCCCTCATCTGGCCAGGGATCTCTATGATAAGGATTTTACTACTCAAAGGAGAGCCACCTTGTTTTCATGTGACAACTGATTTTTGTGGCTAGGAGGGATGGTAGACTAGGTTTGGTGGATGCTGTCTGCAAAGAGGAACCCCACTGGAAACTGAGCCAAATTTCCTTGCAGTACAAGATTGTGGAGGTCATTGTACATTTGTCTTTGGTCCTGGTACACACCTATTTGGCTCATGATACTTATGATGTCTGTGGTGTCCATACGGGTAAATGCCAGTAGGCAGTGGGCATGTGACACTGGCCAGTCATTTGCAGATTCCATTACACAAAGCCAAGAACATGGCACAGAGTACTACATAGTGGGGCATACATAATGTTTTGCATCCCACTCTGTCCAGTTGCTCTTAATGACCAGATGCTGCACTGCTCGAAGTTGGTGTGCAAGCTCTATAGCAACACCGTGTTTTGCTCTGAGGTCCCATCTGTCCAAGTCTATGCAATGGCACAGATCTTAGCAACTGACTCTGGGTGGAGTAAAAGCTTCCGCATGTCACACAAGAGTGAAGCCCAGGCTCTTAGTCTCTTGTTTGCTTAAGACGGTGTTCTACAAAAGATGATTGTCAACTGTGAAAAAGAGATAAGATTGAGAAAGTTTTGCCCAGAAATGCAATGAGGCTTTGTGCAACTATAGTAGGGCATTGATCACTATTTATATGGTCATGTGGTCTTCAATGCAATGATGGAGGATTAGTGGTGTAATGCCCAGCTCATGGATGTGTGATATACCACTATGACTACGGATTGCACTGCATCTTACTGCACTTAACACTGTTCAAATATTGGCTGCTGATGTTTTGATTGCCAACATCACCATTCCTTGTTGTGAAAAGAGTTGGATAAAGACTGTTGCTGAAAAGCAATTATAGTCCAAGCACTGTATGCCCTAAAGTTTAATAGTGATGTTGTCTGGGTGCACCTGGTTGAGTGTATGCACAAACTGAGGTGCCCATTATGCCTGCTGACCCCAACCTGTGGATCAAGGAGTAAACATACAGGAAAGGTAAGAAGCATTACTCTAAAATCCCGCTTGACCTCCCAATGGTTTACTATAGCACAAAGTGTGTCATAGACAAGATTAAGAGCTTCCTCCAACTGAAGCCTGACTCCATTAGACAACTCGAGTTGTACCTTTGGGCAGAACTCAAGACCTTGGACAATGGCCCCTTGGCTTGGGAGCATGTTCAACAAGCTATCAGGAATGTCAAGATATACCTCACAAAGAATTGGATGGGAAGTTTATCGTTGGAAGGTGGGCTAAGAAACCATTTCTTTTTGAATATGACACCAAAGAAGATGTGTCCCTGCTGCAAGAGCCCCTGGTGACTATGTATTACATGCAGCTGATTAGCATCCTGCAACATCTGCACTGAATTCTTCATCTGTCATCATTATCTGTGATGCTGTGTGAGGGATACTTGGATACAGCACTTCACATATTTTCCTACATGAAGTCAATGAGCAACTCCATGCTAATTTTCAATCCCCCAATGTGAGAGACTCTCTGGAGTGTGACTGGTCTGACTTCAAAGAGGGTGCACAAGAGGGAATACTGCCAAGTGCTCCAAACCCCCTTGGGGGGTTACTCTGCAAATGTTTGTGGACAGCAACAATGCTGGAAACAAAGTGAGCTGATGCTGACCAACAGGTTTTGTCTTCTTTCACTACGGAATGATTACGTGGCTTTCAAAGAAGCATTCAATGATTGAAACTGGTTGAGACCTGCCGTATATTGCGTTCATAAGTCTCTGTGATTATAAAACCTGAATTTTCTCCATGATTCCACATAAAGGCCACCTGGAGGCAGCCCTGCAAGTGTTCTCCTTAATGAAGCAAAAGAGCAACTCCACACTCATTTTTGACCCAAATGAGCCCAATGTGGGAGACACTGATTTGCTAGAGTGTGACTGGTCTGACTTCTATGACGGCACATAGGAGGCAAAACCACCCAGTGCTTCAAACCCCTTAGGGACTATCTTAATGCTCATCACTACCCCCTTTTCATACATTTCCTGATGTCAGTTGTGATTTTCTGAGATTTTTGTCACAATTTTTCCCCAGACAACTTTTCCAAGAAATGACAGACATTGTTCATGAAACATTGTAAGCTCCCCCAACTCCTTGTGATGATAGGCCGCATCTCAGAACATTTTTCACAACTTCTTGTGACAACTCACAATTTTTTGAACACTCTCCACACACATATGCACATAAACAGTTTATTTACACAACTCTTTCCGCAACGTGTGTTGGTGCAATAAGAGATTCAATAAGATTCAAATGCTGTTTGCATAAACTTCTCAAACTTATGCCTAATTTCCATCTGACAACAGAATGCTGTTTTATACCTTTATATATGCTCTTGTTTTGAAGTAGCACATTTTTATTCAATGTTAGGGTGCTCATGTAACAGATGTGAATTGTGTGATGTCCAGTGCAAAGAGAAGACTGAATTTTGAATGACTTGTTGTGAGAGTAAAAATAAATATTTGTAATATTGACGGTTAAGAAATTTGCCCATCGAAGGGGCACATGTTCCACACTTGCAACAAAGTGAGGAGATGTTCATCTTCCTCAGCTACGGAATGATTTACTGGCTGTCAAAGAAACATTCAGCATTTGAGACCTACTCTATATCACTGTTTGTAAGCCCCCTTGTAATATAAGACCCCCAATTCTTGTTATTTATATTTTTCACCCTGTAAAGAAACCCGTTGGGTGGTCTATAGCAATTTGCAAATGTGTGTCCTTCCCCATAATGCCAGATTGTTGTCGTGACTAACCACCCATTTTGGCCAAATGGTTAGCATGGCAAAGCAAGAGAAGTGGCATTGCGGGAAGCTCAGTACAGTACCAAAATATTACCTTTAAGTAAATAGATGAGATACATTTATTTTTTACCACTTTAATTTCACTAACAGCACACTGTTTATAAGACCCTGCAAAATGCATCTTTGGTATGATCTGATGTACCCATGAAAGGAGCAATATATATCTATGCCAACAACACATGTCTGTTGTGACTAACATGAGCAAACCTGAGTTGACTCTCAAGAAGAAATCAAATGTGTCTGCTGCCACACATGAGGCTGCTGCAATCAGCAGGCCCTTGTTGCCCACATCCCAACTAAGAGAAACCTGGCTGACTATACCACAAAGGTGCTGCATGATCAGTCTTGTCAGTTTGTGGTGAACCAGATGCTCTGGGATGTGTTCCCCAGTAGTGATTTCCATGGGGATTTGCTATGTTGATATGGCTAATGATTGACTCAGGACTCAGGAAATAAACCAACTTTGGTATAGGATGTGGGGTGCAGACTTTCTCATTCTGGCAAATGATTGGAATTTACCAAGGTTACCAAAGTTTCTTTCTCTTACCATGCCAATCTTGGGGGGGATCCTGATAAACATGTGGGAGCAGAGTACACACACTGGTGAGGTATCCTGAGATTCCATTGTATTAGGAATTATTAAACAGATCTCTGACATTGACAGGTGTTCAGGTTTTGTTAAAGTGCAGAATTGGCATGATAGATCTGTAGAGAACATGTCTTGACCTCTGTCATAATTCTAAAAATACAGGTTGTGTAACTCAGTTATATGCTTGGGCTTATGGCCATGACTGTTTTAATCTAGATTCCTAGTTCACCATCATGCCCACCCAGTTCAACCGCTGCTCCTCAACCTTTGTAATAAATCACATCAGCTGCAAAACTTCCTACTGTATCAAAAAACTTCTCAATTTTTTATTAAGGAAAGCGACATATGAATAAGTATCAATACATGACATGACTAAAAGTCATAATGTTCTATGTTCGGAAAGCAACATAGACATGGCATGACTTCTAGTCATGCTTTTGTGTAGTGGGGATTCAGTAAGATGTGGCTGAAATGACCCTTGTCTTCCTCTTCTTGATTTTCTTGTGATTGGTGATTTCCAAGTATACAACAGATTTGACACTCCATTGAACTTTTCCAGACCCCTTTTCATGAAGACACTCACGACTGCTCTTGCAAGCATAAGAAATTGCTTGGGAGTCCCCAGATACCATGCTCTACCATCTTAGCAAGATACTTGGGTAGCACAACAGTTGTATCCTATTACGGCACTTACTGAGGTCAATGCCTCCATTGCCAGTTTGTGTTCTGTTGGGAAGAAGCACATGACAACACTTTTCAGTTTTAGAAAACTTGGTTCACAACTCATTCTTAATTCTGACCATGTTGAGGAGACAGGGGAGCAGTATCAGATAGCCTTGGAGCGTTGCTATAATCCCTTTATTGAGCTCCTGACCTGAGCCGGTTCATTGCAAAAAATATCACACAAAAACTTATTATTATGAGCTATTTTTCATGCAATTGTGAGGATGGTAGGACAGTGGAACTGAAATTCCAATCCAAACGATGTGAACAAACTTTGTGTAGATCCTACACAAAATTGGTATGCTCATACCTTTCTCAAGGGTAGTGCAACTATCTTTCCATCCATTTTGTTGAAAATATATTATGTAGAACCTACACAATGCTGGCATGTTTGGGTGTTCTCTTGTTTGGGGCTATAGACTTCTGGGTTAGGGAGTCCATGCCATCAGGAGTAGGGCAGTGGACTCCAGTGTTGGGGAGTCCATTGGATCGGGGGCAGTAGACTCTCCTCCTGGGGAGTCCTGAGAATGATACTTTTGAATTTTGTACCAATGGGTACAAAAATGGGCT
Organism: Cyclotella cryptica; assembly: GCA_013187285.1. Taxonomy (NCBI): domain Eukaryota; phylum Bacillariophyta; class Thalassiosirophyceae; order Thalassiosirales; family Thalassiosiraceae; genus Cyclotella; species Cyclotella cryptica. The sequence continues at coordinate 675,432 of JABMIG010000012.1, forward strand.
GATTCTTGGCCTATGTCAGCTCCTCAAAATGCATATGAATACCTCAATCATCAGTGGATATGTGCTGCCAGCAGTGCATTTGTGCTGCATTTGGGTCTGTGAAACACATCAGAACTTATTGTGCATGTCATCCTGGTGTCTGGATGGATGAGCAGGAACATGGAAATTAAGCCATGCAGCTCCATCTACGGATTTAGACAAAATAACTGTTGAATTTGCATCATGAGATGGCCTCATGTGATGCGAGTAACACATTGGATGGTGTTTTTTGGAGGGATGGTATGAACCTCCGACATTTTTTTTGTATTTAGTCCTTTTGGACAGGAGTACTTTGGAAAATAGTCCCATCAAAATTTCTCCCCAAAAGTTAGTACTTTGAAATGAAATCTCTTGGGTTTTGAAAAAGATCAAATATCTTACCTTATAATTGTTGACATACATAATAGTAATTATTTTTCACCAATATTGCCCTAGTCCTGAACTTTTAGGGCTTTCTGCTTAGTCCGGAATTTTAGGGCTTTCTGTTCAGTCCAGATTTTTGGGGCCTTCTGCTCAGTCCGAATTTTTAGGGCTTTCTTCTCCCGGGGTTTTAGGTGTGGGTTTATAATATTTTTCTACCTTCAGGAGTGACACCTGGTGACACCGTGTGTCAAATACAGTGTCAATGTTTGTCCTTTGAAAGTACTAATATTGGTAGATTTTATCAGAAATAACTTTTTTACAAAAGGTATTTTTGTGATGCATTATGAAGGACTAAGTTCAAATGACTAAATACAAATTTGTGGTACATGCTTGTAGAATTCTACATGGGACTGGATTTCCAAAAAAAAAAAAAAGGAAATGAAAGTACTCTGATTTCCAAAGTACTAAATACAGCATAATCATCCGACGGATTTGGTTTCGTCACTTTGGAAATGGAGAGCAGTAAATCTAAAAATATTTTTAACAGTCATCAAAATTATAAACAGCCGCTGCAAGATTTTTTAGCAGCAGTGGGATGCTGAAAGAAGGAAAGGTCTGGTTTCCTTAAATAAAGATATAACAGGGGATGCAAGATAGCACGCATGTCGTGATCGCTTTGGTGCACGGGCACGACTATTGTCGTATGTGCTTTTGGATACTTAAATAATCCGAGCGAGTGCAGCACACACGGGCATGACTTTTGTAGTACGTGCTTTCCGGTATTTAATGATGCGAGCAAGTGTGCACAATTGCAGTGAATTTAGATATATTTTTAAAGGTAATCAACAATCAACAGTCGTCGAATACTCATGCATATCAAATATAGAAATACGTTTTTTACAGGTAATTTTGAGCAGTGTGTGTATAATTTCACATATAATATTCAATAGTGAAAAATAGTCTCCTGACAAGGAGGAGAACAAATCTCAGATATTGACAAACTAAGTTTTTTTCAAGAAAAAATCTTGACATTGCCTGATCAAACTGATACTAATTTCTAAAATGCTCGGCTTTGTTTCTCATTATTTTATGTGTATGTTTCTAAAGTTCAATTAATGATGCTACCATAATTACCGGAGAATAAAAACCACAAAATGTCCGGTCATTTTCAAAAGATACAATAAGTGGTTCTTATACTACAAATGAAATTAGTCTCCCCATCGCGATGAAAAAATAAATGTATCTGAAAAAGTTACCCCATTTACTTGGAGGTAGCCACTATGAACCCTCAACCATTGTTTGTCCTTGTGATGTGTGTGTTTGTTGTGAGCATGATGTGTGGTGAGTTTTTGGTCGTAGTAGTGTAACTAGTGAATAATGGGACCCATATGTGGATCTAAACATATGGGTGTGTTGTTCCTGATGAGGAGAATCTAAATAGCCAATGTTTAGAGTCAACAGAGTGTGTTAATTGACCAAAACGGAAAATGTCCGTTGAAATGCGTCATTTTGCAGTGGTGGTTCTTACACACCCGTGGTTCTTATACACCGGTAATTATGGTAGGCACTTTACAGCACAAGCAGCTCGAACTCTGGCCTTCTCTAGATTCCCAGACTTTCCAGAACAGCAACAGCTGCCAACATTTCAGCATGCACTTTGTCGTCATTTGGTGATCTCATTTCTTCCTGAGCATCCAAAACCAATTCAATATAGGCTCATCGCTTGAGCAATTCCTTTCGGCATTTGTGCTAACCTAACTAAATGCTCAATGCCCAGAAGATTGTTGCAACTAATTATACCCTGTTTCATAAGCTGTCGGAACGCAGGTCCAGGTGGCAAAGACGTTGACATGACAAGTTGTTTGATAGGGAAATCATCAGAGGCAGCCTCTTTTCAAAATATCTTTTGATCTTGAGATGTAAAAGACTTGTGGTTCTTGTAGTAAGGGTCAGCTATGTTAAGTCGGCATGACGAGTGATGAGAGATACAGACTTTCCTTGATTTGGTGTGAGAGGTGTCTTGCGTAATGATGAAGTATGAGTGTTGGTGTTGCTGTTGCTGTTTGTTTTGAGACATGCGTAGGGAGATCAATCCTCGCGACAGTTCTGGCATCCTGATATACACGTGACAATATCATAAAACGTTTTTATGATGGATTTACCTTTATTATGGTAAGCGTGAGCATAGGTTTTTTCGCATTATATATTGATCGCGAAGAAGGTCTAACTTCATTCGTAATAATTGGTTTTTTAAGATAGCGTACCTTTCTTTATTGTTCATTTCCCCACCACAAGTCGTTACTTGTGCAAGGTCTAACAAAACTACTAGTAGTATGTAGCTCAAAAAAATCTGTCCAAAAAATAATCTTAATGATACTTCTTTATTATTTTTGAGACTGTCCCCCTACCAGTCCCATGCACATGGAACACACAAGCAAAAAATACTCTACACCACCAAATGCATCCTCAAATCATTCTGCAGCAACTTCCCATCCCTCAGCCTGCCTTGCAACCATCTTCCAAGATATCTTGTTCTGAAATTATTGCTCCCTTGCTGCATATCATAGTCCTCTTTTTTCTGTTAAGATGACATTAGCTTGTGTTGATTTCAAACACAAGTAAATATTACATTACCACTATGAAGAAAAAAATAGTTGTCAATTACATGCCAGGTTAATATGTGATTTCTTAGTTACTATATATAGATGCTCTTCATGTGAAGGCAGTGCAAACAAGCCTCTGAAAAAGCAGACATACACATTCACCACTCTCGCATCTCAACAGTACACACCATAATCCTGATTGTGTGGTTGGGGTGTCAGATAAAGCTATATGGTCTTGATCATCTGACTGTTAGTGGTTTGTAGACCCCCCATCTATAAACCCCACCTCACAGTCTATAGACTCCAGCAGCTAAAAATTAAATGGCTGGAAAATTTGACAATAAAAATACTTGTGATAGTGATAGCTTTTTAACATCATCCATTTAGATTTAAAAATGACATATAGATATTTACATCATGTCAAAAGTCACACAAGTCATGAATGAGCTTTGGCTTTGGTCATATTGTTATTGTGTGCATGATTCATACCTTTTCTGACTAATCTCATGGTATGGCAAGACTAGAGGTATTTAGAGAAGAGTGTATCGGTCTATAGACCCTTAACCACAGTCCATAGACCCCCCATGTCAGTCTATAGGTGGTCATGGGGGGGTCTATAGACCCTCCTCTCATGAAAGTCTAAAGCCCCCCCATGACAGTCTATAACCCCCCCCCCATGTCAGTCATATAACCGGGGGGTCTACAAATGTTTTTTGTAAAATACAGTAGATTCTATTGACCTAGGGGATCTACAGACTGTGAGGTGGGGTCGATAGATGGGGGGGGGGGGTTACAAACGGCTACTAATACATACATTCACAATCAAAAAATCTAAATCTAAGTTACCTCCAGGGATTACAAAATATAAACCCATTTTAATCCAATTTTTGTATGAACTACACCTCTGTAGATGATGTTTTTTTCATTGCTTAACTGATCACTATGATAAGCTTCAGCCTACAAATTTGATGCCTGTTGACGCCCATTTTTGTTCATGATTGGAAAAAGTTGCAGTCGCCATTGTGTAAGTGTATGATAATTGAATTGTCAATATCACTGTACGGACCTTGTTTTCTGATATTCTAGAAAATTACAGATATATTTCTTTCACTACATTGTTTGCTGCTAGCAAACTCTAGTTTCAGGAACTATATTCAGTGTCTTATACTCTGATACCTGTCACCTATAATGAACATTAGGTACACATATTCACAGTATGATATATGTAGAGGTAGACTGAAATATCTTGCTCTGTTTTGTTGCAGTAGAATCACACTTTATTCTACATAAAGAGAAATAACTTCACACTTTTGAAAATAGTAGGGATATGAATTCATAACTTCAACAGCCAAAAAGTTGCTCCCTATTTCTAGTTATGTCAGGGGTCCTGTTGCTGTCATAGCGACAAGATTCTCTGTCTAAAAGGACTTTGTAGAACTCATCTGTGTGTTATGTTGGTGCTTTTTTGTGTCCAATCCTTTAATCTCATCTATGTTTCAGCCTCTATGTCTGCTGCCTGTGGCCACATATACATGGCAAAATATCTTTCTCGTAGTCACCATTGCTTAGAAGTATGTCATAGTGAAGAAAATCTCTGCATCTATAAGAACTGCAAAAAACCTTTGTGTTGTGTAGGTGAGGCTGGTGGTATATTATATTAGTTAGATTGGAACTATGATGTGCATTGTACGGTGGCATCATACCATTGCTCATTGCCCAAACACTAGATACTGAAAATTGCATCAAAAAGAGAAAAGTAAGTTAGACAGTCCTGGCTTTTTGGATTCATGATATAACGCTCTATGGTAGGTATTCTTTGGGTATTATTTATGAGACATACGTATTGTCGAGATTTTTCAAAATCTTAGTTGTGTTGGAAACTGAGCGATGCGCTCGCACCCATGTGACACTTCTACTTATTTAATTCAGCATAGACAAGCAACTGTGGCACTCTACGGTACGATACCTCTACCTAGGAGACAAGCCACTTTGTTTTTCATACCTCTTCCTCTGTCTCTACAAATCGCATTCTGTTTAGCTCGCTAACAAAAAATCTTGCATCGGCTGCTGGTAATATTGTACTATGGTGACACGCGGTAGTTACTTACTTTTACATGTGTATTGTATGGTATTGTATTACGTATTACGATAGCAGAAATTACAAGCAGCCGCTGCAAGATTTTTTAGCAGCAGCGAGAGCCGGCAAAAAGGAATTCACGTTGTTTCGTAAAAAGAAGATATAACAGTGGCCGCCAGTAAGCGTGCGCGCCGCACTCGCTTCGCTCGCGGGGTGCGCACGGGCACAACTTTTTTAGTGCTGTGCTTTACAATATAATATATTTTAAATAAAGCTAGCTTTGCTCGCACAATCGCAGTCGGTGGAATTTAGATATTTTGATTTTCAACCGCGGTCGGGAGTACACTATGTCACAACAGCCATTGCCATGTAAAAGAGTGATTTGGTCAACTCTCAGGCAATATTGGATCTTTCAGGGCTGATCGAGCGTTGAAAAGGCCATTTCTTTGCGTGGTCGCTTTGTTTCAAAAATGACCGCAATGGCTGTTGCATGCGGGGGGCACTTTCCGATCATGTTCACTTGAGGATCACTTGAAGTTCTTGAAAAGCAATACACTCCTAACAGAACAAAGCGAAATGTACCAAAACCTCTTGGGAGGAAGATTTCAACTTTTGCAATGAGGGCTTCATGGGGTCACATGGTCATTTTAATCTGAAATATACCACTTGGGCGTCACGCATGCATTTTTAGGCAGGTCGAAGGTAACACAATGTTGTACAGTTCAGAAATACCATTGATTGCAAAAGGCAATCCCCCTAAGGTAACCACAACTAAAAAGAACATAATTACCTAACCCGCCGCAAAGATAGATCTAGATATATTTTTATAGGTAAGCACACATGAAAAGATCGTGACTACCCATGCATTTCAAACAAGAGAATGATTTATTTACAGGTAAGTTCAGTGAGTTAGTGTATAATTGAACCTATAATAGCCAAAAGTGAAAAAAGTGTCTCCTGGAGAAGGAGGAGAAGGAGAACAAAACAAATCTCGGTTGCTGACAAACTAAGATTTTTTCAAGAAAAAATCTTGATTTCATAAAACATTTTTATGATATTGACGCCATCTTTTTCGACAGTGCAAAATAACCACGCTTTTGTCACAGCGCGCACGAAATTCCGATTCGCCCATATCATAAAAAAGTTTTTATGATGACCACGCTATAATTACGGGATTTTTTATGATATTGTAGGCTGTTGGTCGAGATCTTGTGGCTATCACTTCCCATCATCTTGCTTTGTGGATTAGGAACGGCGGAAGAAGTTTGTTCCATCAAAATCTTGGTTTCTTTGGTATTGTAACAACCAAACTCTGCTTGAAATAACAGCAGGACAGAATCAGCAGAATGAGGGCAGAATGATGCTCTGTGGCAACTCTGTGGTCATTTGAGCCATCTGTAGTCGTAAGTTTTCCGACTAACTATTCCATAATGCCCATGACCTCATTTTATTGTCTCGCTACGCCATCCTTCTATCTAAGACTTGAGATGATGTGTAACTGGGATTAGTAAAGACTTACGTGTACTTTGAGAAGACATCCATGCTACGACCTACGTACGTGTATAGTTCAACAGAAATGTCTTTACGTCTTGTGATAATTTGTTGGGACATCGAATGCTGAGGTCTCTTCTTCCTGCCGGAATCGGGATTTGTTGTCGATCCAACAGATACCTATGATCCAAGTTTGAAGGAAGTTGAGGGAAATGGACCAATAAAATTAAATTTAAGCACTTGAACGTTACAAATGCAAGTTTTAGCTTTAATACAAAATTTGAGACTTTTACAAGTTAGAAGTAAACTACCTATATTCTATCAACTGTTCCATACAATCATTCATATTTGTAAATAAGCAACAACTCCCAAAATGTTGGGAGTCATGAGAAACCCTCTCTAGATGTGTTGTCTCTGTCAGTAAAGCCAAACGATGCACTGGTTGTATCAGGTTGCGTGGGAACAGAGGAACGGTTTTTGAGTTCAGTCGGTTCTTGGATGGTTTTCTCAGATGAGAAAAGGATGAATCTTAAGATTCGTCATTTTCTCCAGAATCGTCCGTTTCGGACCAATTCCGATGATTCTTGGTAAAAAGGATGAAGCTTAAATTTTCTCGTAGAAATCATACTGATCCCTACAGGTCATGGATGGATCTTTGTCGGAAGGACAATTCTTGAAAATCATCCATACCACCAATATGTGTCCGTTTTGACTTAAATAGGCTGAATCTTGAGAATATGGACACATTTCCAATAATCATCCTTTCTCAAAATGTCCGTCTGGCGAAGCAAAGCCGTCTCCTTCTGCCAGATTCCATTCAACAGGACATTGAGGATGTGGTTGAGGTGGAGTATTCTGATCATATGAAGGAATAAGAAGGGTATGATAAAGGTGAAGAAATAACATGGGTTAGGGTTTGTTTTTATAAATGTTGGTACAATAGCATGGGAACCTCGTGACTTTGTCAGATGAAACAACCTCATTTCATCAGACGAAGCATTTTTTTCATTTAAGGTGTCATTTTGGTGTCAAACTGACACCATTTTCAAGAAAAGATATCCACTAGTTTTATAAATACACTCAAATTTTACGAGGCAAAAGACATTTCATCAGACGTAACGACAAAAAATGTCTTAGAGAAAATAAAATAATTCACATGCTTGTACTAGTAAACCAGGTTTTGTAAGACAAAATCATGCAATTGCAAAGTGGCAAAAGAGGGACCCAAAGCCTGATCATGACCTATACTGCAGAACCTTAGCACAGCTGGTAGGAGAAGATTTTTTATACATATAACTAGCAAATGTGATTTTGTAAGTTAAGTTTGAAATGACCTCCGATCCTATTGGAAGCAAAATGGGATACCTTTTATCTTATATTCACATCTGTATTTGAACATACTCCTGATCTGTTTTGTCAGACAAAACACCTAACTAATTTGGTTTTGTCTGACGAAGTCACGGGGTTCCGTATAACTGTCCCCAATCTTTTCCTATTTTTCTTTTACTAGAGTACTACTTGACTAAAATGATGTAATCAATCCTCTGTGGGACTATTTTCCTCAACTTCAAGGAAAGTGGATTGTTTAGAGTGAATATGGAGCCCTCATAATATTCTTATTTAAAAATCCTCAAGTCCTATAGGTCTATTATCATATATTAGGACAGAAATCAATTTTGTTCTTAATATTCCTAGTGGACTATATATCAAATGGCCCATCATCATGGGGGAGCTAAAAATCAGGCAGACTGATGGAAGCACTGGTCGCATCATTCAGCATTTAACCATGTAGAAGTATGGCAATGCAGCTTCACTCAATGAGTGATAACTTTCATTTGCTAATTTGCATTGAAAGATTAGAAGACAATATGCAAGCAAAATCAACACTCCTGTAATAGTTATAATTCAATTAAGGACTGATTACAGACTACAATCGATCAACTTCTTTTGCAAACAAAATTCCAAAAAAACACAACACACACCAAGTGTTATGTATCTCCACTGCACCAGTGACTAGCCTTGACAAAACCCAGCCCTTACTGAAAGAATGTTTTCCCCTTTGGTTGATTGTCGTTTCTTGTGATTTTTCCATATTACAAACGAGTTAACAATGTTATATCTAAGAGGTCAAAGAAGGAGAGAAGTTGGGGGGCATGGAAGAGAAGGAGGACTCACTGGAATATCTGTGTGGTGTGAAATTTTCACATACAGTACCTCAGGATGAACTGCGTCCCTTGTATCAATTTGAATAGGTGCAAGCAGTAGATTTAAGTGAGGTGATGATGTAGAATGTGCATATAATTGAATAGGCACTAAAAAGGTGTTTGCCCTCATGAACACTCCTTTTCCTTGTTCATGGCACCATGATGATTTTAAGTCACCAAAGTTGCTGTGAAGGAGAATTCAAAATTCTTGACCAATATGGTGAATCATATCAAACCAAGCAATCGTATTGAAGCAGAGGGTGTTGTGGTGAGAGCGTTGTGGTGAGAGCGATGCTGTCAGGTTGATGATAACTGCTGTAGTCTTGGTATGGGAGGCCAAGATATGTATATTCACACTGTGTAACCATAATGCTGAGAGCAATGCCAATTTGCAATTAAAAGCAACAAAATCCTGTATCTTTTCCAATGTTCATATTCTCAAATGCTACAGCATTTTCAAGCGATGACAAATAAGAAATGTAGAACAGATATCTAAAAGAAGATTTCATTTCATTTCACAATTTTCAATAGAAAGTCGCTTACATAGGTGGCATACCTCCTTGCAAACATAGATATGAAACGAATTCAATGGTATCCATGTTGCAATCATATGACTGGAATCCTCTAGTCTAATTGATCTCCTTCTGCAGATTTTCAAATTATCACCAGGAGATGACTTCTGAGCATTATAACATTTTATTTTGGAGTAACACGTTTGGCGATGTTAATTTTGAGGATCCGTAGTCAGTATCACCCTTCTGCGGACTTGGTTTTGTCACTATGTGAAAGGGCAGGAGCAAATTGAAATATATTTCCAACATAGCAATCTGTATACTGCTCAAAACTTTGCCTGATTAAATGAGCGACATGCACATAGTCAAATCAAATTGGATTGGGAAGATTTGGCGATCTATTTGGGCTGCATTATATTACATGTATGACTCTAAAGTTCAATCAATCATGGACGATGCTATACAGCAAGAGCAGCTCGAAGTCTGGCCTTTTCTATCATCCCTGCGCTTTTCGGGACGGCAACAGCTGCTAACATTTCAACATCCACTTTGTCATCATTCGTTGATCTCATTTCTTTCTGCGCATCCAAAACCGATTCAATATAGGCTCGTCGCTCGCGCAATTCCTTTTTGGCATTTATGCTAACCAAATGCTCAATACCCAGAAGCTCTTTGCGACTAAGTAGGCCTTGTTTCATGAGCTGTCGGAACGCAAGTCCAGGTGGCGAAGAAGACGACATGACAAGTTGTTTGATACGAAAAGCGTCAGAGGCAGCTTCTTTTCGAAATATCTTTTGATCTTGAGATGTATAAGACTTCTGCTTCTCGTAGTAGGGTTCAGTTATGTAAACTCGGCATGACGAGAAACGAGAGATGCGGACTTTCTTTGATTTCATACGAGAAGTGTCTTGCGTACTGATGGAGTATGGGTGTTGTGGATGCTGTTCGATTTGAGGGGAGATGGATCCTCGCGACAGTTCTGTCATCATGTTGGAGGTCCTGTGGCTGCTTGACTCTGCTTGCTCTGTGCTTGTTTCAATTAACTTTAAATTAGTTTATATGGATAGTGAGTATTGTATTGTACCATATCACACCTCTCCGGGAAGATAATTCACCAAAATCTTGATTATTTCCTCTTATGTAATAAGTTTGATTGAGATACTCCTTGGTCAGAATTTGAGCCATCTGTAGTCGTAAGTTTTCCGACTAACTCTCTATGTAAAACTAATCTAATGACTGTGACCCATTTATTCATCTCCACCTCATCATCGTTCAAGTCATGACCAACCAATGTGAGATGTTCACGTGATACATACACACTCATTCATGGTCATAAGACCAGCTAGCTACCTCTATACTTGAAGAATAATGTCTTGTTACGTCTTTTGATCTCCTGTTGGGACAGAGGGAAACTTTCCTGTTCTCGAATGTGACCTTTCCTGGAAAGTTCTTAACGAAAGTGTTCGAAAATAATGTTGCGAAGAGGTTATTTACGACCGAAGTCACGGCAGATGAGGATTTGTAAGGGTTTTGTACGGCATGGTTAAGACTAAACTCTTACGTATTCGAGATACGGGTTCAAGTAGGTATTATGGTGGGTACCATTTGGTACCATACCCGTTTTAAAATTTTGCGACTCAGGGTTGCTTCGCGCCAATTTTCTACAGGGGAGTTCTGCGATACTGTGAAAAATGAAAAATACTCTTAGCAATATTTATTAATTTTTTGGCGCGGCCAATGGGTCATTATTGTCTGAGCGTGGATGCCATCAATGCAGCATCAATTCCTGTTGAACTCATTAAGTGCATCTAAACTGGGTGCGTTGTAGCCCGTGCATTGACAATTATCCCATGAAGCCTACAATGTCCACCCCAGCAGACGACAACAGTAGTTTTGACAGCGGCCAACTAGAAAGTGACAGTGACGACCAAGAGAGCAGCAGCAGCGGCGAGGATACTCATTCGGATGAATGCGACATTTGTGGTGATGGCGGAGGTGAGGTCCAATGAAGCCTACTGTTTCCATTTGTCTTGCTTCTTACTGCATTATGTACAATGATCATCTAAACTGTGAAATCACTACCGCTTTTACGAATAATTCAGAATTGATATGCTGTGACGGATGCGAAAAGGCGTATCACGCCAAATGCCTTAGTCTGTCTGCCGATGTTCTCCCGGAGGTTTGGTATGGACCTTGTTGTGAGGGCAGACTTTCGATAAAACGAAAATCACCAGTTTGTTCCTCGGCGAACAAAGATCCGGATTTGACCAAAGATGAGAACAACGTTGACGGCAGTGATAGAGGGCGAGAGGAGGGGCGGCGCTTGGTGCCAGCGGGGGGAGAATCGACATCGAACAAATCATCACAGGATGAGAACGAAGTCAGAGATACTGCTAAAGACCACGTAGTTGAAACTGCTCCCTCGATTGGGCAGGTGACCGAGAAGCGTGTCATTGAACAATCTGTTGTACAACGGAGTCAGGATTTGCAACTTCAATCTCATCAAAGGGCCTCAAATTTGGACGCAAACCTGGGTTTTACTCATAATACAAAACACGCCACGATTGGTCCTTCTTCCGTGGCAAACAAGGATATTCATAGTCAACAATATAAGCAATCGTCTTTTTCACTTACAGCGCCGCAGCAATTGAAGGGGTCATATTCTTCTGTACTCAATATCAAGTTATGCGACAAATGTAACCGATTCCATACACAATATCCAGTGTGCCCTTACGCAAAAATTGTCCAGCAAGGTCAACATCACAGATCAACTGCGACCTCGACAAACATCCACGATGCATCCAGCAGCAAGACTAACCAAAAACCACCCAAGCAATCGACATTTCGAGCAGTCGTGGTCCCACCGGGCGTGGCCGAGGGATCCATATTCCACGTCGTTATGGAAAATGCCCAAACAATCGGAGTCATTTGTCCCAAGGGAGTGCAACCTCGTCAAACCATGATAGTACTTGAACCAGGAGTCGACGTCGCACCCATCCCGCCCAAAACCATTGTCGAAATGAATGAATCGCGTCTCGTGGCAGGATTCAATCGTCGAGAAGCCGAATACGTACGGCGTGCCTTTTGGGACGTGTTGTTTCCGCATTTGGAAGAAAGTGGCTGGTCCTTCACGAGGGAGATAAATTATAACTTTGGCGCGTATAGGTTTGCGTCACCGGGAAATTCAAGTGGGAAAAATGGTGAATTCATGGAAACGATTGCACAAATATTGAAGTTTGTTGAATCGAATGGATGCTGTCCTGAGCAAGTACAAGAGTTTCATCGCTGTATCGAGAAGCAAAAGGAGGATGATCGGCGAGGGTCGGACAGAAAAAGGAAACGGGCGCAAGATGCGGTTTCATCAAATGAAATGGAGCATATTCGGATCGGCGGCAAATATCAAGTGCGTAGTCTCCCCCGATCTGGTAGTAATGCACCTGCGTCGTCGAAGCAATACATGTAAGTTCGTTTCAACAAAAATTTCTTGCATTACAAGCAATATCTTTTACCCTTACTGTATATCACACGCACTGTTGTCTATTTTCATTCAAGACAAGAACAAATATGGAGCCGCGAGGAGGCCCCTCCCGAGGCATACTCTTTTCTTAACAGTCTACCACATCGTTGCCGAGAGGAGGCATTTTGTGCTATGCATACAGTAGGTTATGACCCGCGCGCCGAGGCTCCATCTCACATCATTGACACCAACAAGGAGAAGATTAAATGGAATGAATGTGCAGAAGATCCATCTTTTGAAGTGGATTTTCACAATGCCATGATGCAGTGCAAAAAAGAATTGCGTGACGTGTCATCAACTCTTAAAAGGCCCATTGGGTTTTGTCTTTGGTACTACTATTCCAAGTACAAGCCGTCAAAGTATTATGCAGCACTAAAGAATCATATGAAAGAGCAGCAAAGTCAAGAAGGTAGAAACCGCGACGAGTGTACGATTTGTGAAGAAGGTGGAGGTAAGCGCGACTTCATTATCTTTGTAGTCATTCAATGAGTAGTCACTTACAACTTTAAATATTCACTTGAATTTTGTCGGATCAGAACTTTTATGTTGCGATACATGTAGCAATGCTTACCATCTAAAATGTCTGGGTGTTAGCAATCCGAACGCATTTGATGACGAAGAATCGTGGGCTTGCCCAGATTGTATACGAAAAAGGACAGAGAGTTGCCGTAGCCCAGCGAAATCCCCATCGAAAGTGCGTAGTATTGATAAATCACCAAAGAAGCTTTCTTTTACTGAAAACGACACGAATATTCGCGCCCAATACCGCAAGCCTTTTGAAAGTGAGTACTCTATGCCGCAGCCAATGAATCTCCATCAAATTAGTTTACCGGCTGATTTGTTGAAAATGGGAACCGGTTTGGTAGAGGAGGCAAGAAATAGTGACAATCCTGCTGAAGCTGACGCTTCGCATGGAGGCTTTAGCAAGGGACTGGCGGCAAAGGGTCATATGAATCATATTCAAAATGCGTCCCCTCTATTTACCACAGGTGCAGACAACATGTCGTTTCAATGCGGAGTGTTTTCCTCTCAATGTTATACCTTGGGCCGAACCGAAGAAGAACCAAAAACAAAGTATGACTACGGAGATAGGTGAGTGGTCAATGGAAATTCTTTTGGCGTTCATCTTCCACTGACTCTATGTAAACATGAAAATCCTCCATTATCTACAGATACTCTTTACAAAATGTGTCTGCTCGCAAGCAAGGTGATGGCACCGTTCTCCCTATCTTCCTGAAGCGACTACCCAATGGAGAATATGCGCGTCCCATAGGCCGTCAAAGGAAGGGCATGCATTGGGATGGCGTTCGCGGTTTGTGGGTTCCGATTCCTTCCGAAGGTATCCCGGGGGAAAAATCCTAGCCTCGACTTATCCATCTTAATCTAATGTCTGCCTGGCCATCAAATTTGTTGGCGCGATGGTGTTCGTTTTGGGTCTGCCAGTGTACTCCCATAATCATGAATGATTGTCTTTCAACTTGATGGCCGAACACAATCGAGATTATTCGACATGACATACCTTTAATTTATCTCTAAGCTCAGTGGAGGTCTCGTACAAATAGTTCGTCAAGAACGCTCCTTGTACGAAGTTCTAGACATATTATAGACAAGTCAATCGCTTCCCCGGCAAACAATGACAAATCAAATCAAGCACACGGCGAGACGGAGCCCACGATCCGAGCCACCTTCTTAGAGTTGTCGAAGAAATCCATTTCACAGGAATCGTGATCGTTTGTAAGCGCGACATGATGATAAAGTTCAACTATAGAGACAAAGCGACTGATTGTGTAAGACGACAAATAATATCTACGTGATAATAGTGGCCGGCGACAATTTGCATTAGACCACCTCCAGTTTTCACAAATGGAATTTTCTAGTCTCTCTATCTCCAAGTATCTCTTAATAACCAGTCGGAGGTTTTCGTTTTCAACAAAATCTTCACACAACATAATTATGCTTTCGATATACTCAGTGTAGCTGTAGTCTGCTTTATTGTGCACTCTGAGAGCTAGCGAGCAAAGCGCAGAAAAAGCATCTTTGGATTCTTGATATTGGCGTGTCTCGTGCAATTCATTTGCCCGTACGATTCCTTGTTCAAGTAATCCTTTGTCTATCCTTTGTATATTTCTCGATTGACTGGGAAGTTACACCATTCATTTACCATTATAAATGCCACACTCCCCGACCAAGGCCGCTTGCAATGGATACACTTTAACCTGACGCACGTAGTGACATTTTGGACGACGAAGTTAAGTGGGACTGGCGAGGGGTCACTATATGCACATCGACGGAAAGAGCTTACCAAGTTTCATCCATATCGATCTCGCCACCCCTTGCGATGGCTCCTTCCGTTTTCACCTTCGCGAAAGCGACCGCGCAAGAAATATGAAAATGTCCCAAACTACCCCGACAGGAGCACCCTCCATGGATGAGGGGACTCCCAATGCCATCAGGCCTTCTCCATAGCACATGTAGCAAAGGTGATGGTCTTCCGAAGTGCCGTTGTCCATTCTACTGATCTGGTACACCAGTAGGCGGAGTGACGAGGAATAACCAATGTTTTGAGATATGGACAGACCCCGTGAAAGAAAAATGACAGATAGTTCACGATCACGTGCTTCTAGATTCTATCTGTAGTATAATCAGCGGTAAGGAGCAAACTCCGAAGGCAATGCCAACAACAGCAGCATTGGTGCGACTGAATAAGACGACCAACGACAAGAACAAAGTAGTCCCAACAAAGTAGTCCCACTACTTCATTTTTTGGCGCGACACCTAACATGGTCGATACTGTAACATCAGTCGCACACCGGTTTCAGATTTCATGTCACGGCAGGTCTAATTGCTGCCGGAAATTAATAATAAGTAATGACAATGCACCAACAGTGTCGGATATTAATTTACAACTTGCCTGCACACATGTAATACACAGTGGAACTTAGTTCGTTCCATCTCAACAGAATCATTCGCTTGTTTAAGGCCGCTTGAGACGAAGTGATCGCAGCTATTGCGGCCAAGATTAACACATTTGTTTAACAAAATTAGAGGAGGACTGACTAAGCGTGGCGTCAAGCGAACGAGCAAGGACTAAAATCAGAGTGCAGCATATTTTTGATGGAACGCAGCTCCAAATCACTCGGGAAAGGTCTGATGATTTCAAAGCTCAGATTCATAATGCCAGAGAAAAATCACAGATACTCGCACTCTCGTTTAGGTGGCTTTCTGCTAATTCGAACAGGAGCAAATTTTTGTGCTGGGTGGGGAATTGTATGAAACAACATCGTTAAGCTCTGCAATTTGTGTGTAAATGCAAATAACAATACAAGCTTTTTCAAATTGTTTTCCATTTCTTTACTTTCGATGACGGTGCCGTCCTATCCCACATCAATCAACATGCAACGCAACGTACAATCTACGACCAAAATGGGTCATCTTCTTTTGCCAGATCCAATCGTTCCTTTATCGATATCTCGTCTTTCTCATTCTCATTTGCATAATTCGACGCATCACTATTTTCCGCATTTGTCAATGACTTATTAATCTCGTCGAGTAAAACATCGCTCAGGTCCATGTATTCGCCTCCTCGCGTTTTCCACTGCATTGCGTTAATGATGTTTCGATCAATAAATATTCACGGTGCGATGTTCGAATGAAGAGAGGTAGACGATATCATAAGTTTCCGCAATGAGTCGTGGAAAATCAATGCAAATGGAGTTGTCGAGCAAACACAGATGAAAAAGTCGGACATCACACTCACCTGGCCTTCAATGTCATAAAACAGTCGACTTTTGGGAGTCATGATGTGGACCATGACTTCACCATAGTCTAATAGAATCCAACCGCTGTCGGCAGTCCCTTCTGGCACTCCCTAGTCATTTTTCGTTGGGTACAGACATCACGACGAGAAGAGTGTTAGAAACATAACATTTGGACTGCAGCAACGTACTATGACTCGTGCCCCAACCGAAAGTCAGCTAATCAAACTCAACTCCCCCGACCTGAAATCAAATCAATCAACAATCCTCTTACCTTGCCCAAACACCTCTTCCCATCAAACTTCTCCTCCACATCCTTCATGACACTATTCGCAATCGCCTGATTCTGCGGCCGACTCGTCCCGCTCACCACAACAATAAAATTGGTCAACGAAGTACATTTCGTCACCCTCATGGCCACAATGTCACTAGCCTTGCGCATATCCGCCGCACGAACAATGGCACGCACGAATTCCGCCAACGGGTCGTCATTGACCGATCCCGGTGGAAGATCGGCGGGATCGACGGAATGGGGAAAACTGGGAGGCGAGGTGATGGAGTCCATGACGTCGTTGATTTGAGGGCGGCGGCGGGAGGCGTAGGAGGGGGAGTCTATGGATCGTTTGAATTTGGGGTTGCGGTTTCCTTTGCGGGACATTTGTAGCTGGGTGGACGTGATGGTTGGGGTTGGGAAGGGATGGGCAGGAGAGAAGGCCAGTGTCGTTTGGGAAGTGAGCATGAGATGTGTCAGGCCGAGGTAGGCCATCTTTCGTGGTGTCAGCGAGACGGGATCCATCATTGCTTGTTGCAAAATCAAAAGGGGCTTGTATAGTTTGAGTTGGAAGATACGGATGCTTAGATGGTAGCTATCATTAAGTGGTGTCTCTTGTCAACTGGGTTGTGGAGTTTTTCGGTGGATGTCGCAGGCTTGCATCAAAGAATATGATGGTCTATGAGATGATGTTTCTGCTAAAGAACAAGAGAGGGGAAGGGAGATGGGGGGATGGTGGTTGCTGACTCTGCAATACACAGTTAGAATACAGTTATTCTCACATTGACCCAGTCTGTCCTGCGCTTGCGCCAAAAGAGATGCAAAGGAATCAATATGAAATTGTTTTTAGGTAGGTATCTTTGGATGATACCATTCCCAATCATGTGTCTTATTTTTTTCTCGAGAGGTTTCTCGCTGGTTTTTGGTCACTCGTCGGTCTTACATCGTACGTACAGTATGTAATGTACGATAACAGTGTATGGTATTGTACAATACAAAACGTATGCCTACCAATTATCGTTCTAGTGGGTACAATACTATCTGTACTATCCATACGTCGTAGAATTTTTCTTACGACAGGCTTGATATTGTAACGCCATCATGTCTCATAGATGTCTCATGACAGTTTTTCATCGCGACGCTTCATGTTCATATTTCAATTCACCATGGCTGCTATGGCGGTTTCACTCGACATACGCGGACTGCCATTTCTCCCTCGAGTTAGCACGGGGCCAAACCTGTCACAAAAATTCGTCCCTTCGCCGTGGAGAGCACTCGTGCGACTGACATCCCATCGGATCAACGACGTCAACTAACCCGAAGCAGGCGCCTTTGCGAAAAAATCGTATCAGCATGGACAACGGACTTTCTGACGCCAAGATGTGCTGGATTTGCCACGAAGAGGGTCCGGACGAGGAGGGGAAGCCACTGATGCATGCAGGTTGTTCGTGTCGTGGCAGTGTGGGGTATTGCCATTCTTCTTGCTTGGTCTCGTTTACAACGGTGAAAGCGGA
The DNA here is from genome assembly GCA_013187285.1 of Cyclotella cryptica. Lineage (NCBI taxonomy): Eukaryota > Bacillariophyta > Thalassiosirophyceae > Thalassiosirales > Thalassiosiraceae > Cyclotella > Cyclotella cryptica. Next base: position 693,778 of record JABMIG010000012.1, read on the forward strand.
TGAAACTGTGGCAAGTGAAGACGACCTCAACATTGAGATATGGTACGTCCTTTCTCCCACGATGCTTGCTCGGATTGTGCATCTGCCAGACATATTAAACTTGTGATGCCATTGCGTTATACAGGATGAAGTGTAGGAACTGTGGTCAGTCATGGTCGGGAGATATGGCGGGAATCATGAAAGAGGAATGCCATGTGTTCCTCATGGGCGAAGCATTACTTGTATCGAATGGAATCGTCGAGGCGTGGGGTTTGATCAGTGCGGGGGAATTCCTTGATGCTGAAAGGCTTCTGATCGAGCTTCACTCACGCGCATGCCAAGTAGGCGGTTTCGAGCATACTAGAACAAAACAGATTGATATCTTAATGACTATCTGTCATCTAGAATTAGCGCATCAAAAACTCGAGAAGGACATCGAGAAAAAGATCGCTGAGAAGACTGAAAAGAGCAAAATCCAAACGATGCTAAACTTGGCTTGGCCAATTGAAGCATGGGCATTGGTCTATGAGGGGAAATTTCATGATGCTAGAAGACTTGTCGCTGACCTTCATACACGAGCATGTCAAGTAGGTGGTCCAGAACACACCAGAGCGAAACAGACTAAAGCATTGTTGAACTCCATTGATCAAGCATTAGAGAATCATGATCAAGCAGTAATGAATCAGAGATCCAAGAAGGAGATTCTAGAAATTGAGGCCAAGACTGAAATGCTCAAAAGAAAGGCGAAAAAGATCAAATCGCTCATTCAATCTTTCAAATTGGATTTGGCCAAACTGAATTATTATTATGGGGAGTTTACCATTGATTTTGGCTTGTGGTCTGTTTGACTGGCTTGCGTCATTGGGCTCAATTGTGGGCTTCGATATTAGACTTCATTTCTCTTTGTCGGAAACTTAAGTTTACTACACCACTGTGCCATCAGATTGATTGACAGTCTGGTGATGTGTGCATGATTTACTGCGGGGTGTTTTCTCCACAGGCACATCGTTGTGGGAAATGTTCTCTGAACCTTGTTGTGAACCTACAATTAAATTTTATATTTATATTTAGAATTATCAATAGTGGTAGGCATTCCAAAACCTAACAGTCAGAGGCATCGTACGCATCTTCCTATCTTATGATTCGTTTATTTTGCCTAGTAGCTACGCATGCAAAAAGTGTGCACATGAAAGGAAGCAAGTCTACATAGACTTAAATTACTGTACAGACAAATATAAAACACAGTAGTCCTCATAAATATTTATGATTGTTCTTGAGTATAGAGGATCCATGGTAGAGTTTATCGTGTAGATATATTGTTGTCTCTGACTGATAGCACACATTGCAGAGGTCACGAGACCTTCCCAAAATGAACAAAAATTATTGGCGAGTTGTGTGAAAGTTAAAACTCAGTTTTGACAGAATAAGAAACCTTGTTTGTCAATGGGGTTACCTTCTTGAAGACATTCTAGCTTGATATTACGCAATATTGACAATAACCATGTGCTCAATGCAAGTCGAACTGTTTTTTTGTCATTTTGGCCCATTTTTTGACTATTGAGAAACACAGTTTCAGTTTACAGGGGGATCTAGTATACCCAAAGGCAAATTTTCCTCAAATGGTAATTAATAGTATTTTGCAAAATCAGTCACTGGACAGACAGTTTTATTATAGATCTATTTCTCATTGGCTTTGTTGAACGTCTCCAAATGGCACCCGCTGTGGTAACTTAATTAATTGAATTGATGTGACATAATTTCTACATTACCAACTGTTTTGGATCACAGACAATGCTCTGATCATTTAATTTGAAAGTATAGAAGTACTGAAATGGGACATAAAAACTGAACTTTGATATTCTTCCTATGTTCAGGCTCATTGTGATCCATCTTCCATGCAATTGTCAAAGCCAACAAATTTTGGAATTTGTCTATAGAACACAGGATCTTCAATTAAGAAAGAATTGAGTGAATGGAGCGGTCCTAGTAACTTCGTAACTATGCTCTACTACTGGGTTATTCTTATGTTGGTTGTTGAGGATGGAAATGATACAGTAACAGCAACGCTTACACTAGTGTTGGCAAGAAAGCACATCAGAAACAATTGCACGACCTCTCTTTGACAAAAAATATGATTGATTGCAAATTACAAAGACACAGGGTATTGTTGCCAGGGATGGTGAGATGTTCAATTTAATGTTAGATTCCTATAGTTCTCCTGATTCAACCAACGGACTAACCTAGTCTAACTTTGAGTAAGTTGATTTGTGATTTTTTAGCAATAAAAAAATTAGCTTTCCTAAACAGATGCCAAAGAGCAGAACCGTACTATTTTGTGAGCACTGGAAAATTTAAATATTCATGTTGTAAGAAATACACTGTATTCCATGCATGAAACAGCATTTGCAAGCAAAATCTGGGTTTTTGGGTGATCTGTAAATAAAATACTTTTATTGATCTTTCTTATTTTAGAGTGATGTTGGAATAACCACAACATCTTTAAAATTGTTTTGCGTTGCTACGATTTCAGTCATGTTTTCAAAAGATGCTGCAGGCAATTTCATAGATTAAACAACTCAAGCTTTCTTATCCCTTCCTGAATCTCTGCTTAGAAAAAATTAAAATGGTTTGTTAAAACCTACAATGTCACAACGACACAAGAAGTAACTTAAAAGATACATTAATCAACAGCAGCCCAGGTAATGCTTTTGATGTTGGTTTTGTGGATTGAGTTTTGACCTTAATCAATTGGAGGGTGATTTTGAATCTCTTTGTATGCAAATCTTTTGACCTTAGTATTGAACCAATTGGAATAATGATAACTGTAGAATGTACTTTGACAGCATCTCATGAACTTTACTCCCCCACACTTGCTTTCACTTCCAACAAATCCTTGGTAAATTTGAATCTTTTTTACAGAGCAGACAAGGGATCAAATGTGGATCCACAATCCACAGCCTGATCCATCAAGGCTTCCAAACAACCCCTTTGTCCCAAAAGGCATGATTTCTATATCCAAGATACATGTGCCATCCATCAAACTCACCAATGGACTGTTCAGGACCGAAACCAACATTCCCTTTCAAGATACAAATGGTTCAGCTTGATAATTACATACTTTTCATACGTATCCATCTATGTAAGTAGAGTAGGTTCCAAGAGCCATTCAACAGCTTATAAAATAGAACATTAGTTAGATTACGAGCATCATGCTGATGCCACTTCTTCTGTAGTTGTCCTATTTTTTCTAGCACAACAATCAACCCTACCAGCTTGCGTTGTAGCCGCCGCAACAATCAACCCGACCGGCTTGCATTGCAGCCGCCCTACCTAGCATTGCGGACACATGCTTCACCACACGAGGGACAACACGTGAGCATGTCCATGACAGCATCACAAGCTCACCCTACCGAAAAACACGAGCAGACAGTACAACCCTGAAGACATCACCACAATCTTAACTGTCGTTGTTTGCGTGCTCAAGAGCACATTCAACCCAGCTGGTCCAGTCAACTGCATGGCCCAACTACTTGTCAGCAGTGCCGCTACACTGCCCAGCCTCCTCGCCACATTGAAATCCACTGATGTTGCCACTGTGACCTCCGTTCTAGCAGCATCACACATAACAGCCCACAACACCAACCTGAATAGCATTAACGACCACGAACTCCATGAGCTCGTTTATGCCACCATTCAAGGAGCCAATCGGCCCAAAGTGGCCGATGTCCTTGGCATTCTCATCACTGTACTTGCCTTCAAACTCGAATTTTAGCAAAAGGTTAGTTCGAACATGGAGCTTCTCTGGGCCAAGATTGCCCGCATCCATTCCTACGACATCACTGCCAATGACACCCAGCTCACCATCATCCTGTTGGCCAACATCAAGCTTGTGGCCAGCAAAGATTACAGGCTTGAATTTTGTCGTGCCATCCAAGCCAATCGATGCAAGTACCCCTACAACCACACCCATGTCACCACAAGCATCCAAGCCATACTAGTCGAATGTGCCAGTGATGATGCCGTAAGCAAACTCACCAAAGCACCAGCCCAACACTCTTGCAGCACCCATGCCGTCTCTGACCAGGTCTCCTACCTGATCAAACTCCTCCAAGAGCAAACCTACAGCCACTCCAACGACCCCAATGAGTCCACTACTGCCGTGCATTCCGATAGCGACACCTCCTTCAATGCCGACCGACGCCCCAGTCACCTCGACTCCACCACTAAGCCTTGAGGAGCACGCCACCAATTCAAATCACACAACAATATGCACCAGGACTATCAGGACAACCCCTGCCCACAATGCAAAAAATTCAAGCGGTACCGCCAGCACCCCAACATACCACATAACAACTAGTTCTGGATCAAGAAGTACCATGGCTATTGCCCAAAAGGCAGCTGTGGCGAGATGGAGAAGCGGTACAAGCCACGCCACAAATTCACTGTGGACATGGAGAGCCAACCCCGGTAGAATCCAGTGGCTCCGAGGGGGAAACAGAATGGCGGGGTGGGTCAGGGAAGCAGGTAGATGAGTGGATAACTATAAAAAGTCGAAATATGTTACACGAGTACATAATCGCAACAAAGCCCCTTTTTATGTTACCTTAAGCAATGCTTCCTCACTACTCCCTGCATTTGCCGCAAACCCCCTCCCCCCCAGACTCATCCACGCCAGCCACCAAGACACAACACACTGTGCACCACATCACTTTCAAGTGCAAAGCCCAAAGCCGTTTCCTCAAATGCCAATAAAAGCATGCCCAAGCAGCCGCAGACAACCTACTCGTCGACCACCACATCACTTGGGCAGAGGACCTACACACCAGAGCACCCAGTGCTGACACCCAATCTGCCAAACGCCACAACATCAACCTGGCACACACAACCAAGACCCAAAAGACACTATCCTTCTCCCAAGGCAGCACCAACCTTAGTTTTGCCCTAGCCTACACCATCAAACATGCTGCCCAACAATTCCTGCATGTCAACAAACATGTGCAATTTCATACCCACAAACAACTCCAATTATTCCACAGCAACAATGTTTCCATGGTCATCTAGGACTCAGGTGCCAATGGACACTATCTCAGCAAGACCGACCGCTGTGCAGCCAGCTTTCCAATCCTCAAGCCTTCTACCAAACGTGTTGTTGTGGCAAAAAGCAGCATCAGCCACAACACCCACGTAACTTGATTACCTTTTCCCAAACTCTCACCCCAGGCTTCACGGGCCAATTCACTGATTTTCCTCATTCCCTCATGAGTGTTGGCAAAACAGCAGATGACAAGCCAGTCTCCATCTTCACATGAGACGGTGTCACAGTCCATGCAGAAGAAGATGTCCTCATCACATGCCATGGCACGCCCATGCTCATTGGTGTACAAGATTCACACGAGTGCTACCGCATTCCTATGGTGCAAACCCATGGACAGTGGCAACCATGCCAACCCAGCAAGTGTGCACAAACAGCCCTCCACCAAGCCGACAGCACGTACGGCCTTCCCTCCACTGAACAAGCCATCAAATAGATACATGCAGTGCGCGGTTACCCAGTCAAGTCCACATGGATAAAAACCATCAAGGCAGGCAACTTCCATGGATGGCCACTACTCTCCACCACAAATGCACTCAAGTATTACCCGGAAACAGCTGAAACACCAAAGGGGCACCTCAACCAGACCCGCATGAATGTTTGCTCCACCAAGCCAAAGCACCCGTTTGAGGAACTCCACTCCACAAAACTCCATGGCCACAAAGAGCGCAACATCTACACCAAAGTGTACAACACCAGAGAAACCATCTTCACAGACCAAACAGGCAAATTCCCCACTTGCTCCCAGGACAGCCACCAATACATCATGATCATGGTAAAAATGACAGCAGTGCCATCCTAGTTGAACCCCTCAAGAGCCGCAAAGATTCCAGGCTCACCCGAGCATATACTAACCTCATGCTCCGCCTCCACTGCGCCGGCATCCAACCTCGCGGACACATTCTGGACAATGAAATCTCCCACACCATGAAAGACCTCATCCAAGACAGATACCACTTAACGTATGAACTTGCTCCCCCGAGGAGCCACCGTTGCAATGCCACTGAAATCACCATCAGTAACTTCAAAAGTCATTTCCTCAGCATCTTAGCTGGCATTGCCTCCAACTTCCCCCTGCAACTATGGGACAAACTCCTTCCCCAAGCCAAAATCACACTGAACCTCTTTTGTCAATCCAACGCAACCCCCACCATTTCAGCATATGCCCACCTCTGTGGCCCTTTTGACTACAACAAAATGCCTCTTGCTCCATTGGGGTGCAATGTCTAAATCCATGAGAAGACTGACCAACACGGCACCTGGGTCTTCCACTCTGTTGACTGCTGGTACATCAGCACTTCACCCAAACACTACCGCACCCACCGCTGCCACATATAATCCCCATGCCATCCCGGCCTGTCACCCAATGTTGGCATCCCCGACCAACCAAATGCCCTCCTCACACCGACGCGCTTGCACGCAAAACACAATCACAGACCGCCAGCAGGGCCAAAGCAACCGCACCACCTATGCACTCAACACTTGATCCAGAGTATCCCTCATCCCCAAACCAATGGCGCAACCCCACCACAGTGCTCCTTGCGGTTTGCGCACATGGTTAACGAAGTACACCAAGCTCTCGTCATCATGGACAAATGAACCAGTAGAGTGCTCAACTATCGTCAACTCATCCAACAGGCCACCCTTCACACTGACTGGACCATTTCATTGGCCTATGAATTTTGATGCCTCGCCCAAGGCGTGGGTGGGCACCAACACAATCCATTTCATTGCAAAAGTTGCCTACAACCAGTTAGTCTGCATGGTCCGTCCTGAGAAAAAGGAATCTAATTGCACTCGCTTCACAGTATGTGGAGATCACATCAACTACCCAGGCAAATTGGCCCCTCCCACCGCTGATATGCTCAGAGCCAAAAATCCTGTTCAACAGAGTCATTTCCACACCTGGTGCCAGGTTCATGACCATGGATATCTCTAATTTTTACCTTATGGCCCCACTTTAACATCCCGCATACCTCCACATGAAACTCCACTGCATCTCAGAAGAGATCATCTGGGAATACAAAGTCAAGAGTCTGGTCAAACTGTGTGACTCCATGTTCATTATAGTACTAGTACAGCTTGGCATGTATGGACTACAACAAGCTGGCCTCTTGGCAGACCTCTAAGCAAATAAACTCCTCAAAAAATGCCTAAATGCAGACTGGTACTTCCAAAGTAAGCTCGTCCCTGGTCTCTGGTGCCACAAACAACGACCCATCCAGTTTTCCCTAGTGGTTGACAATTTTGGAGTCAAGTACACCTGTCGCAAACATGTGCATCACCTCCTCATCATTCTTGACGAACACAACAATGTCACCGTTGATTGGAAAGGTGCGCGTTACATTGGTATTACGCTTGATTGGGACTATGCTAAACGGCAAGTACACCTCCCAATTTCGGGATATGTGGCCAAATCCCTCAATCAATTTAACCAACAAGGCCAACACATCTTTAATCCAATAGGTCTGTGTAAAATTCCTCTTCCTAGGGCACGCTGGAGACCCCAAGCTCCTTTGTCCCATCAGCTCCATCACCTCCCAATCCGCTCACCCAACAGAAGACACCATGAAGCAGACACACCAACTCCTTGATTACCTTGCCTCCCATGACAATTCTGTCCTCACTTACAATGCCAGCAAAATAAAGCTAGGAGTCCACAGCAATGCCAGCTACCTCTCTGAGCCCAATGCATACAGCCAAGCGGGCGGCGCCACTTTTCCTCTCTACAAACGCCGCAGTTCCTCCCAATAATGAATCCATCCTCAATATTGCCCACATCATCAAACACGTCATGGCATGTGCCACTGAAGATGAACTAGGTGCACTCTTCATCACAGCATGCAACGCTGTCTACCTCTGCATCATCCTCATAGAATTGGGGCACAAACAACCAGCGAAACCCATCCAAACTGACAACTCCATGGCGGAGGACATCATCAATGTTAAGGTCTAACCAAAATACACAGAAGCCATGGATGTGCATTTCCACTGGCTGCGTGATCACAAATGTCAAAATCAATTTCGAATCTACTGGCGATCCGGCAAACGCAACTACACAGATTACTGGACCAAGCATCACTCCGCCACCCACCACCAAAACATTTGCAAAGAATTCATCACGCCATAAACCATCATCAAAATGCTATGTCTTGACCTCCAGCAATGAGCAAGACATGCAGCCCCTACTGCTTAACAGGCACAAAGACATGCCCTACAGACTTAGGAAAAAGTTACACAAACTTTCAAAGTTAAGGCAAAGTTAGGCAATGTTAGGCAATGCTTCCCTAACTTACCTAACTTTTGCCGAAGGCAAAATGGCCAACTCTAACTTACCTAACTTTAACCCAAGGTAAAATGGCGAACTCTAACTTACCTAACTTTAACCCAAGGCAAAATGGCTGACGGTAACTTACCTAACTTTAACCCAAGGCAAAACAGCTAACTCTAACTTACCTAACTTTGGAGGCAAAAGGGCTGACTCTAACTCTACTAATTTTTATGATATTTAGTTCCAGTTACTTTAACTTACCCACCTGATGTTTTATTAAATTCCAGTAACTACCCATATGAGTCTGGCCATAGTCTGTGTTGCATGTGTGTGGCTGTCTAGAGTTGTCCACACCATCTGCCACGCTTTGGTATTGTCCAAACATCCCCTCCACATCTTGTAGATTGTCAAACCATGGGATTTCCATCTTGGCGGGTTTCCATATTATAGCATGCTGTCCCAACATGAGTTCATGGTGCAATGAACTCATGGAATACTTCGCTTGCTGTAGGTGAGTCAGCGCAATCCAAAATGCAGTTTAAAAAGCCCATCAGCATCAGACTCTATGTTGTTTTTTACTTCAAAACTCACAGTGTTATCAATCTCCGTAACTGCCACCACAGTCTTCTCACATTTGACATTACCCCAACTCCTAGTGCCTCAGAAGACATCAGGTAACACTTAACAATGAGAAGAAATATTGGCCCAAGCATTGTCCTGTCACCAAAGACTCAGGTCCTCATTGAAGATCTGGGTTGATTGCACTGGTGGAGCTGGGAAAGATTTACCATCTGGTAAAAATCTGAAGAACTATATTGACAAACAAACTGACCGGATGGATCTGTTGTCATTCTGTGATGATCATAAGAGATGGTTCCCTACTCTTTGGATTGTTGTACAGCCAAATGCATCATGACAAGTGGTTGAGGTGGGCTGCGAGCATTTCTTTGGACTCTCTGGATACATCTCCTCTCCAAGGTGATTCCCTTTAGGTGTAAAGAATTATGAACAGCTTGCAATGTTGGCCCAGAATTGGTGGCAAAGGAATATCTTCAGCAATGTAAGGTTAGTGCATGGAAGACGGAAAATACAGAGGATACTCTTAAGTGCTGCAACTTGGTAAGTATTCTTGAGGCGCAATCTATTGGGATTCAAATGCCTGCAGAGTTGACACTTAATGATCTAGTGAATGAAGAAAGAGAAACCACAGAAGAGGTCATTTTGATTGATGGAGACTAAAAATAAATTTCTCTAAAGCACTTAGCTTTTGCTGAAAGCAAAATAGCTAATTCTTACTTACCTTACTTTAGCCCAAGTCAAACTGGCTAACTCTAACTTTTCTAACTTTCATCAAATGCAAAGTGGCCGACTCCAACTTACCTAACTTTTGCCAAAGGCAAAGTGACAAACACCAACTTACCTAACTTTTGCCGAAGGCAAAATGGCTAACTCTAACTTAGCTAACTTTTGATGAAGGCAAAATGGCTAACTCTAACTTACCTAACTTTTGTCGAAGGCAAAATGACTAACTTTAACTTAACTAACTTTTCCCAAAGGCAAAATGGCCAACTCTAACTTACCTAACTTTTGCCGAAGGCAAAGTGGCCAACTCTAACTTACCTAACTTTAACCCAAGGCAAAATGGCAAACTCTAACTTGCCTAACTTTAACCCAAGGCAAAATGGCTGACGGTAACTTACCCAACTTTAACCCAAGGCAAAACAGCTAACTCTAACTTACCTAACTTTGGAGGCAAAAGGGCTGACTCTAACTCTACTAACTTTTATGATATTTAGTTCCAGTTACTTTAACTTACCCACCTGATGTTTTATTAAATTCCAGTAACTACCCATATGAGTCTGGCCATAGTCTGTGTTGCATGTGTGTGGCTGTCAAGAGTTGTCCACACCATCATTCCTATCTTGTTAGTAGCGTTTACGCACTCACTTGTCATGTACTCTCCCTCTACTTCCCTTGATTCTTGGCGCAACAGGCCATCACTCCATGTTTCTTGTCAGCATTGTAGCAGTCATTCAATCATCCACGATGTTATGGCAACAGTGCTGACAAATGGTCTATCAGTGACAACAGCAATGAGTCCTATCCGGCACAGAAGATAAGTTCACCATTCAACGACTTAACAATTGCAAGGGTGACGTTTGCTTGCGCGACCTTCAAGACACGCAAGTACTGGCTGAGGTTCATCACATCCAAAGCAGTATGTGGCAGCATAGACAATTGGATTGGAAGGCCCATGTGGCTCAGTTGATGCATGAGGGGGTGTTTGAAAATGAGTATCTCATGAGGCTACAAGCACACCACAAACTCGTTAACATAATTGATCCCATTTTGCAGGGAAAAGAGTACAACTGTAGAGTGGAAGAATCAATTCTTTTTGAACATGTTGTGGTAAATGGACTGCAAATCCTGTCTGGGGACAACCAAAGGATCAATATCATATCATTGGAACTTGTCCTGATACGGCATATAAAGCATTTAATGCTTTTGTTGATGCAGTGAATTGGGCCCAGGAATTGCGCATTAACATGCTTTGTACTCTGGAGGAGTGGGATTTGATATACAGACAATACAAAAACAGGGTGTGTTGGTTGTCTGAATAGGTTCTTTCAATGCACCAATAGACCTACTAAGAAAGAAGCAGCTAATGTAATTTCTTACTACTCTTGTCATTATGAGTTATACTGTCTGAACTGCCAAGCTTGTGTTTCTGTGGATTTACAATTTGTGTTTTTTTGGTGTTGTGTTACCTGGATCGACGAATGATAACATATCGTACACCTTTGCAGAAGAGTTGAAGATGCCATATTCTAACCTACCCCAGGGCTATTTGGTTTGGCGGATGGGGCATGCACGTTAGGGGGAACTATGCTCATTCCATTCACCGGTAGTGATTGCATGGGCCTTGTGCATGATGCTTTTAATTACTACATATCCCAATGGCCCATTTGAGTGGAAATGGCATTTGGGCGGTTGGTCAACAAGCTTAGAATTTTTAGTGGAAAGATTGGTGGAAGCATGGATAGGGTGTCCTCCATCCTTACTGCATATGCACGTCTACACAATTTCATCATAATGGAAGATAGGCTGTTTTATTCTGTAGTAAGTTATGCATTGGCAGAAGAAGAATTTGAGGTGCTTAGAATCACCTCCAAGATAGATGCATCTTTGGCGTTCCATTTTGGAGTTTGAGGCATTTCCGGGTATTTCTGGCACACATGAGGCGCTAGAGCAATTTATTCATGAACGGGGCATTAGGAGGCCATTGCACAATATCGTGCGTCAAAGGCAGGAACAATTGGAGACAACGGTAGTCTTGCCTACAAGTGTAGTCAACAAAAGAGAATTTCTCAGTCCATAATAATTATTAACAGAGAATTTATCTGTCCATATTAATTGTTAACATATAACTATTATTTGAGGAATACTATTCAGAAAGAGAGTGATCTGAGCTCTCTTGAGATTCATACTGCATTTCCTCCTTCATCTTAGTATATTGTTTCATATAGCATTTCCTCATCTTTTTCATGTACCTCCTCTGAGCTTTCAATTTGTTCAGTGCTGTCTCCAACTCACCACTATCCTGTGCCTCAAAGAATTTGTGTTTGAGCTTATTGTTCCAAACCAAATAGACATCTGCTTGATTCTTCATGACCGTCATCTTAGTTTCACATGTCCTGGACATGTCCTGCAAGGTCCCCCATTTAAGTGCTGCTTCATGTGAACCAATCACTTTTGCCTTCAAAGAACATCAAAGAGCAATCAACTCCTACCACAGATTTGCTAACAATAAGAATGAGCAATTAGGGAACAAACTCCTACTACTCGCTAATAGATACCTTTTAAATGCCGGGCGTAATGATTGTGCCAGTGGGCGAACAGCTAAATTAAAAAATCAGTCGTGCATTCCATGGCTTCAGATTTTGAAGCCGTCTAAGTAGACAGCTTCAGATTTTGAAGCCGTCTAAGTAGACGGCTTCAAATTTTGAAGCCGTCTGAACAGACGGCTTTGGATTTTGAAGCCGTGTGAACAGACAGCTTTGGATTTTGAAGCCGAGTGAAATATCCCTCACACATAGAGGTATAAGTGATCGTAAACCATATAAGTACTTTTTTATACCTTTGTGCCCTGCAGTTAAATTATCAGTTGTGTGACTACATGGCTTCGAATTTCGAAGCCGTCTGTTTTAGACGGCTTCAAAATCTGAAGCCGTCTGTCCAAACGGCTTCAAAATTTGAAGCCGTGTAGATGCACGGCGTCAGATTTTGTAGTCATGTTTTCGCTCAAATGAGTATGTATCTCTAGTAGGCGTGCCAACAACTCATTAAAGTCTACGAAATACTCCGACTGTTATACATTGCTCTTTTTGGGAACTCATTATTTTCAATATTGAGGCTTCTCATTTTTGGCAAAAGTAAACATGACTCATACCTTCTCCTTTTTTCATTTGTGTACTTAAATTGTCATTTCAGGGACCTTGCTGGACGTGTCCTGGACGTGTCCTTGGATGTGTCCTATGTCCTTAATTTCCATAGGACATGGTTTTTTTGTGGACATGAGGACATACATCAGTGTTGAGTCCCATGTCCGCCCCGTGTCCTCAGAATGTTTGACTCACATACATTACATAACAGTATCTAGGTACATGCCTAGGTATCTTAAGAATTTTGGTGCTACAAGCTTTACGAATTGCATTTAAATGAATGTAACATGCATGCAGCAGCCGTCACACTCGGTATGTTGCACCAGAAAGTATCAAAAAGGAGCCTAAAATGAAGTAAACAATCCATGTCCACTCATGTCCTGTCATGTCCTCTGTGTCCAAAATTTGATGTCCTGTGTCCTCATTTGAAAACACTAAAAACACGAGATGTCCAGGACATGTCCTGGACGTGTCCTGGACGGTGTCTTTTTCAACAATTTTTGGACGCGGACGCAGCGGACATGTGAAACTAACCGTCATACATTCAAACTTATCTACCTCATGCCTTTCATATTCCCTTGATGCTATCACCATTGCTGCCTCCTCTGTTGCCTCTATTGCTGTATTCTTCTTGCCCCAAAAGTTAAAGTCAGACACAGGGGCTGATGACAAGCTCCTATCGCTGACAGTAGACCCCCCTTTGGATTAGGATTTCTTCAACCGTTTATACAATGAATCAGTCAATGTCCGCATGATTGAATTATTAAGCACTGGATTGGCGCACTCCAACAATGCTCTATCTCCAGTCTCTGTTAGACAAACATGAAGATAAACTAGATAAACCTTACCTCCTACACAGGCTTCAAAGTCACCATGACATCCAGATAAATTCTTCTTGTTTCTTGCATCTTTGTATGCAGCCTGTAGAAATGTCATGGCCTCTTTGAATTCAATGTCAGATTGTCATATTGTTGTAGCACTGAGCTGTCGACTGAACAACCTATTTGTGCCTGGAGTGTGAGCTCAGATTCCCTATTGATGAGGTGCTGTTTCTCGTCTTCCCTCTTCCCTCTTTCCTTTGGTCTGGGAGTCATCAGTCAAATCATCCATGTCATCAGAGGGCAGTGCACTATCGTTGGATGAATTGGTGTCTGCCTCCCCCATTCCTTGCAGTGGATGCAGGAGTGGCATCTGACAATGTGACATCTTTTGGGTTGGCGTCATCTGGCGATCCAGGGCTGGGAGAGGGAGGGAGCCCTTCACACAGTCCGAACATTGGTGAATTATCGCAGCTGCCATGCGCAGTGGACTGGCAAGGCAAACTTGCACCAATGTCCAGCGTCCGGGCTGTTATAGTGGAGGGGGTGCGTCCAGGGAGTGGCTGCAAATTGCAATGTGGTGACGGAACACACGCGACTGGGGAGTGGTTGCATGTCGTGACACGGCGATGGAACACGAGCGGCCGGGTAGTGCAAATCGCGACGCCAGCAAAAAAATAAAAGTTGGGAGTTTGGGAGGGTGTACAGGAAGGCTCGCAAATACTGGAGCATCATGATATTTGCGACCCCCCAAAATACTTGTGATCTGGGAGACAGAGAGCTTAATAGTCCGCTGACATGCCACATTATTGTGAATCAAAGACTTCCTCTCTTTCAAACAGTTTTACACTGTACAGCACACCACAAAAAATCTTGCAGAGCTCAAGGTTTCCATTCATCTCATACAGAGCATACCTCCAGATCCTCCAAATTTCAATGTTAATACCCGTAGTTCACGGAATTCCCATGTGACGTAATGAAAAGTCAATGTCAAAATGCCATTGTTATTTAAAATACGCTAAAATATTTTTGTACTTCTTATGTTAGAAATTCACGTGCGTGCTAAACGTATGCTGCTTTAAAAAAGTTTCATGTTTTTACGACATTGTAACTAAACCACATACATGAAGTGGTACTATTCCTACGCAGCACAGTCTAGCTGGTGGGCGAACCACTCCGTATGGTAGGTACCATACCATAACACAAAATATAATGTTATTTATATTCATGTATAATTATTAAATCTATCTTACCTAACCCACTAGTATTCAGGTTGGTGTGATCAATAGGTATAATAGCTAACAAACAGCTAACATCACGGCCATCACCACCACAACATCATCACCTTCACTTTGCCAATAGAACCACTCTATATCATCATGAGGGTACTATCAACAGCACTAAAAACAATCATCCTGGCATCTTCTGTTGTTGTAACAGTTGCCCAAGGCAATGATATTGGCACTCCCATGAGTGCCCTGGCTGGTGCTGTAGCTGCCACTGCAGTGGGTGCAGCGGATTCTGCTTTTGCAGCTGATGCAAGAGTTTCAGCAGAGGGTGTTGAAAAGGGATTTGTGTCAGATGGATCCAAACGTACCTACCATGATAAGCTTGTCTTATTCTCTTGATTTCTACTAGAGAACCATCCCGAGTGTATTGCCAATGCGACCATCATGATGAACTCTTTAATCATCACAAATATGACAAAGAAGAGACAACTGGGAAGAAATGCCCTCGAGTCCAACAGTACATGCAAAATGCTCTGAAGGCAGTGCATCCAGCAACCAGTCAACAACCTCACAATTCACCCATTAAAACTGATGGAGAGGGTGCCATTACTTATGAGATAGTGCGAGACTTCATGTGAACCAAAACGAACACCGTTAAAGTTGACCGTAATGTTGCACAGAAGTATTTGAATGAGATTGATAATGGCGATGCAATCACTGATGACATGGTGGATGAGGGTACAGGCAAGGTCACGTTGTTTCTCCATCAGTCATACTCTACCTTCTCAGGAATTCGCAGTTCAATCTCTTACCTCTACAAATTGGCTGGGGTTGAGAGGCCAAAGCCGTACATCACAGAAATGAACAAGTTTGTGGGAGGGATGAACCGTATCACCCAAGCAGCTAAGCAACATCTTGGTTTGAAATTAACTGAAGGGAAATTGCCCATGCCTTTGAAGGTGTACAACAACATTGCAACGAAGCTTTTCTTCAGTGGAGAGAAGGAGGATGTTTTCTGTCACCTCTTCTTTGTTTTCGATTGGTGCTTAATGAAACGAGCAGAGAATGGTGTAGGGGCTAAAATTAATCATATCTCTTTCAGAGATGATGCATTAGTTTTTGAGTTTGCCAAGACAAAAGGAAATCAGACTGGTGATGAGTTTGGTCCATGGCATGTGTATGCCAATCCAAAAGCTCCATGGATCTGCCCAGTGCTTGCATTCGCAAGGTATTTATTTTTTTATGCTGATTCTTCATGGTGATGCACCATTATTTCAAGGCAGTGCCCAGTACAGCAGATACTCCACAAGACTTGCAAAAACAGTAGGAAAGATGGAAGCAGAGGATTTGCAGGGATATGAAGCAAATGACTTTGGAAACCACTCAGCTCGCAAAGGTGTAGCAACTTGGGTAGCAGGTGGGTGTTCAGTGTCACCTCCAATTGTTGCATTATGTCTTAGGGCAGGATGGTCACTTGGAGGTGTAAAGGACCGCTACCTATTTTATGAAAATGCCGGTGATCAGTATGTGGGGCGCTGTGCAAGTGGACTCAGAACAGATTCTACTGAATTTGCTATTAGTAGACCGCATTTTGACTACTCCCAATTGGGATCCGAAGAAGATGATTGAGAGGAAAAAGACCATAAAGATGTGGCTAAAGGAGAGATTGCCAGGTGATACAACAACAAAGACTTTTGATCTGGCCTTGAACTGCTGTTCTAGTATTTGTTACAGCTACAAATATTTGCAACAACATCTTCACAAGAAATGTGTATTGCGTCAATCTCCAGTCTTCCGAGACATTCCAGAGGAAATCTATAGCATTGCTGCCACTGCCTACCCCTGGAATAAAATTACATTCACTCCGTCATTTACAGGAATCCCACCACACGCCGTACAACTGAATGAACAAAGAAGCATGCAGGCAAAACTCGATGCACTCAAAGATTCTGTAAAAAGGAGATGAAATGTGACATGGAGAAGAGAGGTTTTGCATCAACTGAATGCAACACAAAAAAATTACGGATGCAATTGATGGTCTTGGCAAGATGCTTGAAAGGATAACTGCAGTAGGAGGAGCCAATTCAGCAGAGAATGCAGAGAGAGGAGATTCCACTAGTGTTGGACGCTATGCTTCTTTTGTGGTGGAAGATGAAGACTAGGTTGCAAATTCCGGAGGAATTCCGGCGGAATTACGCGTTACTCTGGAATATTTTCTAATTTTGACAGTAACGTGATTACTGTGATTGCGAGATTACTGAGAAAGACTTACTTAAGTACTTTAATACTTAAGGACTGTGACATTTTGACATCACAAAATAAGACTCATTTTGACAAAATTTACAGTAATATGTCCGGAATCTACAGTAATTACTGCAGTAACTCTGATGGGTTACTGGTTACTGTGTTTTTTGGACAGTAACCAAAATCGGAATTTGCAACCTAGGATGAAGACGAGTTGGTAGAGTTTGATTCTGAAGTGCACAATGTAAATGAGCAATTATTCAGTGAAGAAGAAAAACAACTGCACCAAAAGAGGATGCATGAAGTAGCAATCTCTTCTGTCAAGAGGAGGAGACTTAGAATGGGGTGTCACCATGGCATGTTGACGCCATTGCCCCAAGACTGGGAGTTTCCTAGCATGACATGGACCCAACTAATTTTTAATTGGTTCCTGGGAAACACAGAAGACAACCTGCCTCCATTAGTCAACCTTGACAGTAGAATGGTCCGTCACTGCAACAAGGGCACTGGAAACAAAATGCAGTCAAACATGGCTGCTTTGATGAGAGTTGTAGAAATGGAGGCACGTGAAAAAGGGTGTTGGGTCAGGAAAAAGAAAGAATGGACAAACTTGGCCATTCAAGAGATGATTGACAAGATAAGACTTGACTTCATCAACAAATACCTCAAAAACAGCAACAGACAATCCAAAGCATCATGGTCTACTGTTTATAATCGGATGTCCCGCATGGGCATATTTGCAAGGAATATAGAAACAGCGAAAAATCCATTCCTTAAGTGACAAGCACATAGGTGCGCAAACAACACAAGTAACAGCAGTCACAGAATAGTACACCTTTCGTTGACCTTTCGTTGTTGTCAATACTTGTTGCGAGTAGCTCGCCCGCAGGGATGTATGTGTCGAGGGGAGCGAGGCAGTCGACAGGGGTCGTATCTGTATTGTTCCTTATTTGTTCCTTCGTTCACTTGTTTGTTAATTGTTCATTTGTCGTATTACTATTTGCCTTTTAATATTACCAGCAGCCAATACAAGATTTTTATAGCGAGCTAGACAGAATGCAATTTGTAGAGACAGAGGAAGACATACTTTAAAAAAAGGAGGCTTGTCTACCTAGGTAGTATGCTGCAGTTGCTTACCTATGCGTAATTAAATAGCAGTGGCAAATGGGCGCGAGCACCTCGGGTGCTTCGGGTGTGCCGTGCTAGCGATCGCGCCCATTTTAAAAGTAAGATATAATAATAATATAGTTTACCAAGGTTCCCTTTTAGTTTGCAAAATCATTCTTGTTAGACACTCTTCTGTGTCGCGATTGCGCCCATTTTAAAAGTGAGATGTAATATTTTATAGACTTAGGTAGTTAACTGATGATACAGGTAAATCCCGTATCTACCCAGTAAGCAGGTAGTGCCTACTTGGTCACCAAGACCACTCATTCTACGCACAAATGGTGTGCACAAAGACTAGCACTCATAAAATAGCAAAACCAGTTTACTATGTGTATCTAGTCTGATGCCCAGCATCTGTAGTTTTGCTATCTCCGAAACAGCTTCGTAACACCATCATGGCCGATGCATGTTTCACCGCTCGTGCCACCACACGAGATCATGTGAAGGCCGCCATCACCAAACTTGCGCTGCCTTGCAACTCCAGCAACCAGTACACCCACAACGCCATCACTACTTTCTTCGCGGGCGTCCGTCGCGTGCTCAAAAGCACCTACAACCCGGGCGACCCGGGCAACGGCATGGAAAAGCTGCTCATCAGCAGCACAGCTACCCCACCGTCGCTCCTCGCTCGCATCCGGTCCACCAATGCCGCCACGATCACGTCGGTCCTCAACGAAGCGCGCGCCATCGCAGATGCGCAATCCACCACCCAGCTCCCGGTACTCCCTACCATCACCGCCCGCGCCGACGCCCAAGACGAAGCTGATCGCATCAACATGGTTAACCAAGCCGTCATTGGCGCGAAAGAAGGCGCCACGGACACCATCACCGAAAAGGTTGGCTCTGACATCACCGACGCTGTTCTTCGCACGGCCGACGGCACGGACTACAGGAGCATTGACGACTACGAGCTGCACGACCTCGTCAACGCCGCCATCCAAGGAGCCGACCGACCCAACACGAGCGATGTCCTCGAGCAACTCGCCTCCATTCTAGCCTTCCGCTTCGACTTCCAGAAGAAGGTCATCACGAACATCGAGCTCCTCCGCGGTCACCAATCAAATCTCATACCTCACATCCTTGCTCCACCAACAGCCCGTCGACGACACCGAGGGTGCTGCCTATGCCGCCCAGTCGGACAGTGAATCCTCAGCGAGCAAGACTCGCCACGGCACGCGCAACCACGCCAAGCACACAACAACAAACCGTGAACCTCGTCGGGGCCGAGACCGTGCACGTTCGAGATCCCAGCAGCGCGGCTCCCACAAAAACAACCCTTGTAAGCATTGCCGTCGTTTTTGCCGCTACCGCCAACATCCCAACATTCCCGCTGCAGACCCACCTGTCCCGTCAACCCCCACTCACAATTCATCTCTACCCCCACCTGTTCCCATTCCCAGCACATACAAACTCAAAGCCATGCGACACCTCCATGCCCGCCAACACAAAAGGGCCCAGACTGCGGCCGACCACCAGCTCCTTGACCAACACATCACATGGGCGGAGGACGAACGCACAACCGCCGCTAAAGCCAACATCCTCCACCCACAACGCCGAGCTATCGACAATGCCCATACGCGCACCTGCAAGCCGACGGTTACCCTCCTCCAAGCATCCAAGAACACCGGCTACGCCCTGGCAACCAAAATCAGGCAAACCCTTCGCAAATGTTTACCCTCTGCTCACCATGTCACCTTCCAGGCACAAGCACAAGTACGTTACTTCCATCCCAACAACAGCAAGCCCATGATAACTTACGACTCCGGCGCCGATGTCCACTACCTCAGCGAAGCCGATCGCCACTTGGCCAAGCTCCCCATTCTACGACCCTCCACCAAACGCGTCGGTGTCGCCAACGGCAGCACTAGCATGGGGAAACATGCCACCACTCTGCCCTTCTCGCTTCTGTCCCAAACAGCTGCCGCCGCCGATTCCTTCGATGACTTCCCTACTTCCCTCATGAGCGTAGGCAAAACCTCAGATGACGGCACCATCTCCATCTTCACCAAAGATGGAGTCACGATCCATAAAGAACAGGACGTGCTCATCACCTGCCATGGCAAACCACTCCTCATTGGGGTCCGCGATGTACAAGGCCGCTACCGCATACCGCTTGTCCAACACCGCGGCCAATGGCAACCATGGATCCCCACCAAAAAAGCGCGCACAGTCCTCAGCCAAGCACACAGTGTGTATGACCTGCCCTCCACAGAACAGGCCATCAAGTGGATGCACGCGGTCTGTGGCTACCCAGTCAAATCCACTTGGCTCAAGGCTGTCCAAGCTGGCAACTTTATCGGCTGGCCACTCCTCACCGCCAAGAATGTAGAAAAGTACTACCCGGACTCAACCGAAACACCCCGGGGACACCTCAACCAGACCCGCAAGAACGTCCGCTCTACCAAACCTAAACCGGCACCCTTCGAGGAAATCCACTCCAACCAACTCCGGGGCCGCAAAGTCCACGACATCTACTCCACTACCTACGAAGTGCGCGACACCATCTTCACCGACCAAACCGGCCAATTCCCCGTGCGCTCACTGGCAGGCAACAAATACATCATGGTTATGGTAGAAATTGACAGCAGCGCCATCCTTGTTGAACCCATCAAGAACCGCACCGACGCTGAACTCACCCGCGCGTATTCTGCCCTCATGCTCAGACTACGACGCGCTGGTATTGTGCCACTCAAGCATGTACTGGACAACGAAATCTCCGCCGCTATGAAAGACCTCATCCAGGACACCTATAAAATGTCGCTCGAATTAGTTCCACCCGGATGTCACCGCCACAACGCTGCCGAGGTAGCCATCCGAAACTTCAAGTCGCATTTTCTCAGCGTCCTGGCAGGGGTTGCTGACGATTTCCCTCTCACGCTTTGGGACAAACTACTACCGCAAACCGAGATCACTCTCAACCTACTTCGCCAATCCAATGCCACCCCCACTGTCTCCGCATACGTGCATCTCAACGGCCCCTTCGATTATAACAAAATGCCGCTAGCTCCCATGGGATGCAATGTCCAAGTTCATGAGAAGACTGACTCACGAGGGACATGGGCTTTCCACTCCGTAGATGGGTGGTACGTCAGTACTTCCCCCGAACACTACCGCACGCATCGCTGCCATATCAAGTCCACCAACAGTGATCGCCTCAGTGACACAGTACACTTTCACCACAAGCACATCACCAACCCTACCCTCACCCCCGCGGATAAACTCATGGCAGCCATAGCCAACTGCTCCCGGGCGCTACTCACGCATGCACCTCCCGCAGGTGCTTGCAACCTACGCCAGCTCCAAGAGCTGCTCCAACAAACATCCACCCAGCTTAACTCGGCAGGCCCACCGCAACCACAACACAATATGCCGCACCCACCTCCAAGGGTGGCACAACAAATAGAGCTACCACCTCCAAGGGTGCTCGATCCCAACATGCGCGTCACACGCTCCATGACAACTCCTCTCCCAGCCGTGCCTCCCATGCCCATCCCCCGCACACCACGTCACAGCCCCCCTCGACGACGCCGCTCTGCCCGCCCATCTCTCCCCCTCCCCGCCGACACACCAGCCCGGAACACGCGATCCCAAACCGCAGCAGTAGCCAAACTCGCCGTGCCTCCCGCGCTCAACACGCGGTCGTGCGCTTCCCGCATCCCGCCTCCCACACCGGGTTACCCGCCGTCAAAACTCGCGCTTGTCACGTATGGAAAATGAAGTCCACAAAGCACTGGCCGTGCTGGACAAATCCACGGGTAAACTGCTCAACTACCGTCAACTCCTGCGGCACCCTGTGTACCAAGGCGACTGGACCATATCTTCTGCAAACGAATTTGGACGCCTCGCACAAGGCGTCGGCGGCCGGATCAAGGGTACCGACACCATTCGATTCATCCGCAAGTCTGACATTCCCCAGGACCGCCGAAAAGACGTCACATATGGACGGCTCGTCTGCAACCTCCGCCCCGAAAAAGCGGAGCCCAAACGCACCCGCTTCACTGTCGGCGGCGACCACATCAATTACCCGGGCAAAGTAGCCACCCCCACGGCCAAAATGCTCACAGCAAAACTTCTTTTCAACAGCATCATTTCCACACCAGGTGCTAAGTTTATGACCATGGACATTTCCAATTTCTACCTCATGACCCCCCTTCCGCGGCCGGAATACCTACGCCTAAAGCTCAGTGACATACCCACTGAAATCATCAGAGAATACCGCCTCGACCTCTTTGCGGAGCCGGATGGGACCATCTATGTCCTCGTGCGACTCGGCATGTACGGTCTCCCACAGGCAGGGCTACTCGCCAACGAACTACTAGAAAAATGCCTCAACGCACACGGCTACCACCAAAGCAAGCTTGTCCCAGGCCTATGGAAGCACATCTGGCAACCCATTCAATTCACCCTGGTGGTGGATGATTTTGGTATTAAATACGTTGGGGACGACCACCCACAACATCTCCTCAAGGTGCTGCAGGAGCATTATACAGTGACTACCGACTGGACAGGATCCCGCTACATCGGCATCACCCTGGACTGGGACTACGACAAACGCCGCGTTCACCTCTCAATGCCAGGCTATGTTAAAAAGGCTCTCAGCCAGTTCCAACACCCCAGACCACAGATGCCGCAACATGCACCCTTTCCGGCTACGCCAATCAACTATGGCGCCCGTCAGCAGTACGCTAAAACACCCTCAACGACCACACTCCTCGACCCAAAGGGCAAGAAATTCATCCAACAAGTCTGTGGAAAATTCCTCTTCCTCAGCCGTGCTGTAGATCCCACACTGCTGTGTCCTATCAGCGCCATCGCTTCACAATCCTCCAAACCAACTGTTGAAACACTCAAGCAGACAAAACAGCTCTTGGACTACATTGCCACCCAAGACGAAGCAGTGCTCACCTACAACGCCAGTGACATGGTCCTCGCCATCCACAGCGACACCAGTTATCTCAGCGAACCCGCAGCGCGCAGCCGAGCAGGGGGACATTTCTTTCTCTCATCTAATGCAGAAATCCCACCCAACAACGGGGCCGTCCTCAACATTGCCCACATCATCAAGCATGTCATGGCCTCTGCCACCGAAGCGGAACTAGCGGCGCTTTACATCATGGCCCGTGAGGCAGTCTTCATCCGCATTATCCTGGAGGAACTCGGACACACACAACCGGCCACCCCGCTCCAAACAGACAACTCCACCGCCGAAGGAGTTGTCAACGGAAAGATCCAACCCAAACGGACCAAAGCCATGGACATGCGATTCCACTGGCTCCGAGATCGCGAATGCCAGGAACAGTTCCGCATCTACTGGCGCCCAGGCAAACTCAATTACGCTGACTATTGGACTAAACATCACCCTGCCGCCCATCATCAACACATACGGCAGGAACTCGTCACACCACAACTCGTCGTGGCAATGCTACGCCTCAGCCAACGCACCAAACCCGCTGCATCAGCTGCCTAACTCCACCTGAGTCCTCTTGCAAGGGTGTGATGATACAGGTAAATCCCGTATCTACCCAGTAAGCAGGTAGTGCCTACTTGGTCACCAAGACCACTCATTCTACGCACAAATGGTGTGCACAAAGACTAGCACTCATAAAATAGCAAAACCAGTTTACTATGTGTATCTAGTCTGATGCCCAGCATCTGTATTAACCAAGGTTCCCTTAATGGTTACGAAATCATTCTTGTTATGGTAGACACTCTTCTGTGACACAACAACGTTCCCTTCAAGTTTACAGAACCATTGTTGTATGACTAAAATGATTGGTGACATTTTAATGTTCCCTTCAAGTTTACAGAACCAGTCTTGAAAAAAATGTTATACATTAAAAGGCTGTTCTTTAAGCTATTCACAAAGATATAGTTTTAAAGGTAGACAGAGATTAAAACATCATGACTACCCATGTAAGTAGCCCCGAAAAATGAATTATTTACAGGTAAGTTATCATCAACTAATTGGTATGTACCTGTTTTGGCAAAAAGTGAAAAAACTGTCTCACTGAAGAAGAAGAAGAAGAAGAAGAAGAAGAAGAAGAAGAAGAAGAAGAAGAAGGAGAAGGAGAAGGAGAAGGAGAAGGAGAAGGAGAAGGAGAAGGAGAAGAAGAAGAAGAAGAAGAAGAAGAAGAAGGAGGAGGAGAAGGAGAAGGAGAAGGAGAAGGAGAACAAAAAGCGAAAAAACTGTCTCACTCAAGAAGAAGAAGAAGAAGAAGAAGAAGAAGGAGAAGGGGAAGGGGAAGGAGAAGGAGAAGGAGAAGGAGAAGGAGAAGGAGAAGGAGAAGGAGAAGGAGAAGGAGAAGGAGAAGGAGAAGGAGAAGGAGAAGGAGAAGGAGAAGGAGAAGGAAAAGGAGAAGGAGAAGAAGAAGAAGGAGAAGAAGAAGGAGAAGGAGAAGGAGAAGGAGAAGGAGAAGGAGAAGGAGAAGGAGAAGGAGAAGGAGAAGGAGAAGGAGTAAAGGGGCTCAGTTTCCAATACAACTAAGATAATCGATGAGAATTTTTAAATCGTTAATAGATGTCATGTACTTCCATTATTTAACGCTCAAAAATATTATGTATATCTGTAATCGTTACTTAATCGTTGAAAATTTTGAACCGTTAATAGGCTAATAAATATTATGTATTTTCATTATCGTAAAATAATCGGAGAATTTTGAACCGTTAATAGTCTAATAAATATTATTTATTGATAATGAAGTTTACAGAACCATTGTTGTAAAAGTATGATTCAAATGATAATTTGTGACTAATGTTCCCTTCAAGTTTACAGAAACATTCTTGAAAATAATGTCATATGTTATACAAAAAGATATAACTTTAATGGTAGGCAGATATTTAAGACACTATGACTACCCATGTAAGTCCAAGCAAAAAATGAATTATTTACAGGTAAGTTTTGATCAACTTGATGGTCAGTACCTGTTTTAGCAAAAAGTGAAAAACTGTCTCACTGAAGAAGGAGAAGAAGGAGAAGAAGGAGAAGAAGGAGAAGAAGGAGAAGAAGGAGAAGAAGGAGAAGAAGAAGAAGAAAGAAGAAGGAAGAAGAAGAAGAAGAAGAAGAAGAAGAAGAAGAAGAAGAAGAAGAAGAAGAAGAAGAAGAAGAAGAAGAAGAAGAAGAAGAAGAAGGAGAAAATGGCTCAGTTTCCAACACAACTAAGATTTTGAAAAAATCTTGATACCGTGATGTTTGAGTAGGCTCGTAGGCATTTCTACTAGATTTATCTGTTCGTTTCCACTGTCGGAGTTAGTACAGTTCTACATAATGTCAAAACGACATTGAAACTTGCTCCACTAGTAGATAGCTCCTCTAGAAAGTACGATACAAGACACACCATGATCTTCATTCGTTGGTTTTTTTTTCAGGCTTTTTCCATCATGTGGATCGATAATCTCTCTTGACGACGTGTTCCATAACAATCATTCATTATCACGTTAGGGTGGTTTTCGATCATCCCTTCATATGCAAGGTGTTTGTCCTAATAGCCGTTGGCACTGTTTTTTTTCAATTCGCTATGGCTGCTCGATCCGCGGACTGCCATTTCTCTCTCGCGTTGGCAGTGGCCAAAGGCCATAGCTCTCATAAATTTCCGTGTAGGAGACCGCTCGTGCGACTGACACCCCATCCGATCTCCGACGTCAACTAACCCGAACGCCGACGGCGCGTTTGTGAAAGGATCACATCATGATGGACAACGGACTTTCTGACGCCAAGATGTGCTGGATTTGCCTCGAAGAGGGGCCGGACGAGGAGGGGAAGCCCTTGATGCATGGTGGTTGTTCGTGTCGTGGCAGTGTAGGGTATTGCCATTCTTCCTGCTTAGTCTCCTTCGCAACGATGAAAAGTCAAGAGTTGGAGAGCTACGATGCCTACAAAATCGTCGAAATATGGTACGTCGTCGAATCCTCGCGGCTTGATGTCGATTATGATATCCGTCAACTTATTAAACTTGCGTTTCCAATGCGATATTACAGGATGGCATGTATCAACTGCAATCAGATTCGGTCAGGTGACATGGCAGAGATCACGAACATTGAATGTATCAATCACTTGCACGGCAAATTGCTGATGAAACAACGTATGACTGCGGCAAAGGAGTTGCTTAATAAGGGAAAATACGGTGTTGCTCGAAGGCTTCTTGTAGACCTCCGCTCACAGGCATGTCAATTGTACGGTCCAGAGCACTCCGTCACACAAGAGATAGAAAATATGTTAAAACAAATTGATTATGAGTCAGATATGCAAAGACTCAGGTTAGCGAAGCTACGGCTCGTCATGGCGGCTACTGTGGTTGCATTGCTCATGACGCATGTCAACAGACTCGAATTGGTATGCTAAAGACTAAATGCGATGCGAAGCTTCTATTTTCAAAGTTGGACAAGGTTCTGGCAGCCATATCGGCAATGTACTCGGTGGTATTGATATCCATGGGTCTCGGCAAACGGAATGTATTATTGGCCGGGCCTTTGTGTCGACTTGCCATGGTTGCACTGGATTCATTCATCAGGCTCTGAGTTGAGGGCTCGAAAGTTGGACTTCCTTTCCCTTTCCTTGTGAGAAACTGATCTGTTTTTTTGGCTATACTTCTGGCAGACGATTAACCGTATCTGTGCTATATTTTTGCTTGAACGGAATTTCTTGATAGACGCCAGGATTGCATGTCGTCTAGAATTCAACTTATAATTATTTGAATTATCAATTGCATTAGTGATCGAGCTAGGCATTCAACCATGGAAACCGGCCACTAACTTATGTCACTTGGTTCATTTATGCTGATCCTCCTTCTCAGGAAGAAATGCAAGCAACGAATTTGAAATGGGAGGCAGGAGACAATTCTGTAGGCTTCATATTTCCACTCAGATATTCAAGAATAGGCCACCACAGACTTATTTTTGAGACTAGAACTATTAGGTGTCCATTCCAACGAATCGCTCTCGCAAGCCATATCAGAGTGCCTCGCAATAAATAGAGAATAAACACAGACCACAGATAGTAGGAATACAGGTATGGATCCTGTTGCTCCTTCAAAGACAATCTAATCATATCAAGTTGTAGCGAAGAGCTCCTGCGTATCCTCCAAATATGCATATTCCTCATGGATACAAAATTATTCCTAGCACACTGTGTTCTTTTGTTTTAGGTATTGTCTTCATCCATCATTCATCCCACCATTGTTGATGTGGGAACAGGGCAATAATGTCTCAGGCTGCCACGATTGACCTTCTCGGGCTATGATTTCCATCATTCTAACATTGCTTCGAGTTCTGCCTCGTCATTGCCCTTTGTTTTTTTTCATATGGTGTTGTTGACATTTATTGTTAACTGTTGGTTCCGGCCAACATGCATATCGAACAAGACAGAATGATTCAAAGAGTATGGCATCTCGGAAGCCTCTGGTGTTTGTTCCAAAGCAATCGCTCTGGACTTCATCAATTAACTTTCTTTTCATTTTTGACTGTAGACACGAAGAATAATGAAGAGAGCGATCGGCCATCAAATGAAACTGTTAACACAAGAACGATTTCAAATTTCCTTCACAGGAGATATATTTCGATTTGTGAGCACATACATTACAGATAAGATTGTATGGTACCGTTGTTGCTCTCTTTTGAGTCTCCTTGGTGTCATGGAATTTAATTTCGACATAGATTGTTGTACCATAGTTTCCTCTAGCACAACATCATTGATTCTATTTCAGTTATACACATGCCTTGCAAAAGGATAAAATAAAGTACACAGCTATGATTCCCCTTTATCCTCGTCATGTTTTATGGGTGGTTTGTTGTGGTTTGTGGTGGTTTGTTTCGATAAGGTGGCTTTGGTAGTATGATACTCTCATTTTGTGTCAAATAGATTCCTAATGTTTTGTAAATAGGAACTGGTAGCTAGCAATTTTACGGTATCCTCGACGTCATCCTAAAGCACATCTGGTGCATGTCTGTCGCAGTCCGTGTGTCAAGAGTGTGGCGGCTCTCTTGCGTCACCATGGCGCAAACAAAAAGGTCACCCATCAGAACAAACCGATAACAAACCAACTCAATATATTATCTCACACATCGCACCAATTAATACCTTACATTCGTCACCATGTTCAAAGCATCCATACCACTCTTCCTCCTCACCCAATCCATCAATGGATTCGTCCTTCCCACCCCTCTCAAATAAAACTCCCCGCCACCGTCAACGCCGCCAACCTCCACGGCCGACCGGTGTACAATTCCCTCCGTGACATGGCATCCTATCCCGATGAAATGAAAATGATGGAAAATTACGCGGAATTTGATCGCAACGGTGCCTTTTCGGGGAATCGGGGTTACAATAACGCCGCTGGAGGCGCGTACTACAATGGCGGTGGTAACAATAATAACTATATGGGAGGAAAGAATTACTATGGTAGCGATGGGAGTTATTACGCCAATCGACAGGGCCGAGGAGGCGGAGGCGGCGGAGGAGGATACAATGATGGACAACGATTCATGGGAGATCGTATGCGTCGTGATCGAGAAATTTCCTTTCGTGGGAGTAGGGGATACAATGGTTCGTATAGTACCAATGGGAGGGGATACGATGGTATTGAGAGGTTTGGGAGACAGAGAATTCCATCGTACAATGGTTACAATGGTGCTGCTGGTGGTGGACGAATGAATTCCTACAGCGGTAGCAACAGCAACAATGCCTACTCCAATCGACCTCAGTATGATTTTCGTAGGGGCGGCGATCGTTCGGGATATGCCTATGCCGATTCCTCCTCCATGGACTATAATGGGAATTACGGCAGAGGGATGGGAATGGGAGGAGCCAGGGCGGGCGAGTACAACAATGATCCTCGATACCGACCGCGCGAGGATAGACCCGTGAGAGGATTTTCCTATTCCAGTAGAGTGAGGGAGAATGATTACGGACCGTATGGTGAGGAGGGGATGACAAGGGAGGAAATGATGATGATGTATGATCGGGACAGGAGGATGGATGGTGGTATGGGTTATGGTGGGTATGACGAATATGGTCAGGAATATGGGTATTATAATCAGGGAGGGGATAGGAGGAGGGGGTATGGAATGGGACGTTCCGATTATTGATGCATTGTTTGATGATTGTACTTAGGTTACTATGTAATGTTCTTCTAATTCCATTTTGACTATTTTTTCTTTATGATCTACGGAGGTCCTCCCATCGAACCAGCTTGGAACTCAGCAAACATCATAGCTCAACATGGCCTTTCTACAGTGCATACTCAAACATAGACAATAGGATTGTCGTGAACAAAGAGAAACCAGAGAAGAGCATTCTTTACACTGAAGAACGAGCAGGGTTACATTGTTATCAAAATGTATAACCTCGTTCTCTGGGGTAGGATTCAATGGTTTAGTCCTCAGCGCCTCTGTGCATCTTGATTGGCTTCTTTGTGATTGTTCGACTGACTTGGTTTTGCATAAACACACTGAGATCCGTGCGCTATCATTTCCGTTACATGTACGAGGAATGAAGTACTTTTCCATATAATAATTTCCTTTGCCAGAATCGATTAGAATCACAAAATGTAAGCAAAATGTCGCAAGGCCAAAAGATTTCATGGAAAGGTAGATCAGATGAGTCCCCATGAGTCTTTGAGTCCCCTTGAGTTTCAAAGTTGAAAGCTGCAGTTGAGGGGTATAATGCTGGTATAATGGTAACAAAATCCCTGATGAAAAACAATATCTACAAAAAAACAAATTATCTCCGCGCTTATTAAAATTTGTTGTTGAAAATCATCTACCTTCATCTACGATCAATACGTCTCATAGGTCCACATAATAAACCCACCGAGGAAGAAAGAATGTTTCAACCAGGCATTCCCTATCACGAGACTGGACCCTTCCAATCACACCGAACGTAAGACCCAAAATACATTTTTCAAGCGATTGTCACCCAACCAATATCTTTCTCTCTCTCATTCATCACTCACTCTTCACCTTCCCCATTCCTCACCAATCGGCCAATCACCAAGCTTCCTCCCCGACGATCAATACGGCGTGGCACTCGACAACCTCGTCAAGGGCTGCACGGACATTCTCCTCCTCTCTCCCGACACCACCCGCCTCTTCCTGGGGAAACGATGCGTCCAACCTCAACCGGATTGGTGGTTCTTGGGGGGACGAATTTTCCCCGGTGAGACACCGGTGGAAAGTTGTCGTCGTTTACTAGTACGAGAATTGGGATTGGACATTGCGAGTGTGGAACGATTTCGACCGGTGTGTTGTCAAGCGTTTGCATTTGCCATGCGAGAGCAGGAGCCGAAACATCATGGGACTGCTGATGTGCAGTTTTGTTTTCGGGTGCGGTTGGAGGATGAGGAGGAGATGAGGAAGGCGGTTTTGGATGAGAAGGAGTATTGTGATGGGAAGTGGGTGGAGCCTTCCGAGGTGTTGGAGGGGAATTATCATCCGGCATTGAGGTATGCCGTGGCATGTATGTTGGCTACCGAGGCGTATGATCGGTTGGAGGAGTGTGAGGCGAAGGGCGGTGGTGACAATGATGAGGAAATTGTACGGTTGACGAGAGAGTTTATCAAGAAGAGTAGGGAGGCGAAACAGGTGTTGGAGAGGACGGATTATAAGCTTGATTCCAAAGAGTTGGATTATGCTACCACTGTCAACACCAAATTTTAAACGTGAATGTTGCAGCTTCTGCTGAAAGGTTGACAGTGACAACAAATGTGCGGTGTTTTTTATGCATGGTGACATTGCTCTTTGACATGTGTCAGCGTCGAACAAGTCTAGTTGATGAATCTAATCATCAATTGGCGAATAAATTCAATGGAAGAAAAGCCATATTGTCCAGCCAGATAAGTAGCAATAACTAGACGTATCTTTCACAGTCGTCGTCAGATATGATGTATTACACGTGTTATCCTCTACACGATGAGATTTAGTAACCACATCTAACCGACTGTAACACAGTATTTGATTACTTTTTCCATGAAGCCTGCCAGCAGAGGATTACTTGGACTTTAAAAGTTGCTTTCCCCATTTCCAAATTTTACTTCGACAAAACCATAGACCTCGTCAATCATCCCAAACTTTATCTAAAAGACCCAACAAGTTGTGGTTTCAATTTCAGTGCGGCACCAGTACTCCACGAGTGCAATAAGACATTGTTTACTCTTCGTCTTCGTCCTCGGTCTCCTCCTCACCCTCACCCTCTTCACTCTCCTCCTCTTCTTCTTCTTCTTCGTTTAATCGATGAAATCAAAAAGCAATCAAACGGCCCATTAGATAGAAATTCAAAAATTTCAAACCAAAAACCAAAAATACAACTCAAAACAAGACAACAATTACAACATTAAAATCCAACCACAAAAACTCCCCACTCACCCTCCTCCTCCTCCTCCTCGTCATCCTCCTCCCCAGGCCTCGAAGCCTTCTCGGCAAACTGCTCCCACTTCTCTTCCAAATACGTAAAATCACCCGTCTTGGCCGCCTTGGCCAACAATTTATCCTCATCCGTCTCGACATGTCCGGCATGTGCCTTGGGAGCATCCTCAATTTGTTTCAATGCCGACGATGGTAATTTGGCGAGGGCAGATTGTTCTTGTGAGGCTTTGGATGGGGCCGCGGGGGCGGCGGCGGCGGCCTTGGCGGCTTCGGGATCGGCTTTGATTCCCACGGATATTTTCCAGGAGTCGTCTACGGCGGGCCAGACGAACCATAGTGCTCCTTTTTGGGGGGGAGTGGGGTAGGCATTTTGAGATGTGTCCGATGCAGAGAAAGGGGTGTGAATGAGAGAGAATGGTGATGCACATGTCGGTAATGGGCAATCGAGTTAGTGAACAAATAGAGAAAACGCACCGGCGCCGAGAGGAGCGATCCATCCGGCAAATCGGGGGAGTGTTCGGGCCTTGGCGCCGAGGAAGGCCGTGGCCGTTCCGACGGAGCCAAAGAGTGGAACCGGGAGGGTTTTGACGAATCGTGAGATCGTGGCCATTGTTTTCTCGCTTGTGATAAGATCAGACTTTCGGCGTGATATCTTGAGGATAGCGGTGAAGGGGGACAAGGGTGCTTGCAAGCGGTTGCAAGTGCTGCGGCATTGAAAGCTGAGAAGAGAGGTGCGGGAAACGAGAACGATTGTCTGGCTACAACAAATCCGTTGTATTTTAGATTCTAGAGACGAACCGAATTACAGTGTCAGAAGCAGGAGACAACTACCTTTCATTAGAAATACAAGTTTTTGTTTTTATTACATTTTATTAATAACAGAAGCCGAATATCAATTCAATACAGGTATGTTTGTTGTGTTTTAACAACGAGATTGGGCAGAGGTCGCCGGATTGCCATAACCACAACCACAAGAGGCAGCAAGAGGCTATCGTACCACAACCACCACAACAACGACAACAACGAAACGCTACATGTACAAAACAACTACGACAACACCATGATTCAAACCCTCCTCCAAACAATCCATCCTCTCCCCGTCCCCATCTTCGGATCCGTCAAAACCGCCTCCATGTTCTTATGCGCCAAATCCAAAACACTGCCGCGAATGATCGGATGGGTCGGACCCATATCGGTGGGTGCCCTGTGGTTCGTATGGCCGGCGGTCGATGATGGGTGGAAGGTGCAGATGGGAATCAAGAGCGAGGTCAAAACGCTGTAGAGGGTAAAGTGACTGGGCTTTTAGTGTGGAGAGGATCGAAAAAAATGAAGATAACTACTGAGTAGTGAAACATGAAGTTTTTGAAGTGATGTCAAATTATGATGTATACATTGTGACGTGTTTACAGCAGCCAGCATTGTATAGGACTGGATGTTATAATGTTCGTGCTCCTTTATTGGAGTTATTTCAGTCTACATGGTCTAAGCTCTCGTTGGGTAGTTAATTATAGTATATAACCCAAGAAATAAGAACTTATGTTTTGTGGCGTTATGGCAGACGACTGCAGACGATTATAGTAGTGTAATCAAATTGCACTGCTCCAGCAATAACCATTATCTCTCCCCGTACTTCGGAGAAAAT
Source organism: Cyclotella cryptica (assembly GCA_013187285.1). NCBI lineage: Eukaryota > Bacillariophyta > Thalassiosirophyceae > Thalassiosirales > Thalassiosiraceae > Cyclotella > Cyclotella cryptica. The sequence continues at coordinate 727,015 of JABMIG010000012.1, forward strand.
CAATGTGTGATGTGGTTGACAAGAAGTGGCAAACTTTGAATCATGACTAAATCATATGCTGATCTGTTAGCCTAGCCGACCCAACAATAATTTTTAAGTGTTGATTTGAAAACAACACAGTATCCTATGAGTAGTGTTTATTTGACTTTCGAACTTCGGAGGTTCAGATGACATCAAGCTTATAATAGTTTGCAACACCAATTCCAAGTTACTAGGCTAAACAGCACAACCATGAAACGTCTAGAGGTAATCTTCTTGGTCTTCATTCCATGCAGTTCCGGCTCCCTTCGGGGTAACCCGAGGTCCAGGTTCTATTCCTATAGAACGAATGGCACACCATCCGTCAACGGGGGGTAGAATGGACTGACCAAGATAGCCCTGAGCATAGTAGAAGTCAATGTCCTTGGTTGTTCCTGGATGGACTGTTGCCGGAAATGGATTTGAAAAACATTCATTGTGGCTCAAACATGCTATCATGCAGAATCCTTAGAACATGATGAAGGCTAGAACACTTACTGTTGCCAGGCACAATTGAAATATACCACCTCCTAGTATTGTCGGTCAGCTTGCACCGAAAAAGCATAAAGTCCTCTTCTCGGCCATCCCACACACCTGTTTTCGAATACTTCGGTACATCATCGCAATGACCGCATCGTTTGTAGACGCCATTGATATCTGGTATACCACAGCCCTCGACGAGAATTTCATTGTAGATCATTTCCTGGCCGAAGCGAGAGTCCTCGTCGTCTTCGTACTCGTCTTCATCGTCTGAGTTTTCCGAATGAGGGACTGATTGCTGCTGATTAGTTCCTCCACGACGCCCTGAGTAATCCCCTCTAGACTGCTGAGGATTCATCACTTCCGGTGCTCCATCGGGTTCCATCCACGCCCAGTGAGCTCGATTCTCGCTCATCCACTTGGCAACCGCGTACTGCCGTCTGAGCTCCCGTATCATATGAAGAGATTTTTCGGCCCGATCTCGCTGATCATTTGAGTCGTATTGGTGCATCTTCTGAGCAAAGATAAGCAAACCAGCTCCTTCGATTTGGTTACTATTATTAATCATGATGGTGGATATGCGATCCTGCTGTTTATTATCAGGTATCCCAGCAAGGAGTGCCAGACCCTAATAAAATGCGGGAAACGATTCATAATGATGTAAAATCTACCTCTTAACATGAAAATTGAACAGATGGTCAACTTACAGTGCGACAGACATGTGAAATCTCTGAATTCCAGTAGTGCTGAGCAGAGTTGAAGGTTCGAAGACACTCAACAATCATGGCATTTGAATCCTTCCCATATGCAAGTGCAGCGTGAATGTACTGGGCCGCAATTCTGTTCGTCTCCAACGTGAAGTACAAAAAGTGAGTGTTCCACAGGCCAAGTTCAATGAATGGAACCATCTCAGTAAGCAGACTGTGATTAGAGGCCACATCAATTGCAATACTCTCGTAAAGGTTGTAGTGTTGCTTGGTGCCGGTGGCTTCATCCATGTGCCATCTTGCATTTGGGGGCATGCGGGTTAGGTTTGGCCTGAATCCAAACATTAGAAGTTCGTGTGTTACCTGAAAGTGTCGCACATGCAGGGAAAATATCAAGAGGGGTTCAGCGAAAGACGGACACAATCAAGATGGCAAACTTAGAAAGAACTCGCCTGCGCATCATTGGTTGCATTTACTGCATAGCTCTGATAGTAATCCAAAAAACCACTAAGAGGCAACACTTTTGCATCATCCTTGTCGTCCGCGATAGCATGTTTCAGCAAAATCTGTTCTATTCTCTGGGGAGGGATGTCACGAATGCCACATCTCTTCATGTATTGCTGGATGTCACGCTTGCTCATACCTTTGGCTGAAGATTTTGATTCCTCGAAGACCGCAGTTAATGCCTCGATTGCAAGTGGGGTAAGGCGTATGACAGATCGTCCTCGAAATACTTCCCCAGTGTCATATGTGATTTCTTCAAACACACACCAAGGCATGCCCATCAGACACGCGAACACTTCAACACACAATTGAACGTCATAAGGAGTTTGAGCAAACTGGTTTCCGCCCCCATTCATACCAGTGTTATTCATTCCCATTTGAAGAATGTTTTGGGATTCATGCTTCGACATACTGACAGCAACAGTGGATCCCAGACATGCACCAGGATAAAGGGATGTTAAAAAGTTGAGGGAGGGAATCCCATTGTGGAACTTATCTCGCCATGCGAAGCAAATCAGTCTCACTGGAAGCTGAGCATGAGCCATTGCATCTCGCAAGTATCGACCTTCAATGCTATCATACCTTGCAAGCAATTTTATAAAGAAGCATAAATCGACTCTTGATTGGACAATCCGAGGAGATAGCTCCAGGAGTAAAGTAATGAAAGAAAGAATCACGCCAATAGCGGTTGCAGTCACACCGATTTTAGAAATATCTTCTAGGGGAGCGTAGGAGTCTGCTGTGAGATCTGTTGGCATTGGCGTGAGGCGGTGAATCCCCTTGCGCAATTCCACCTGCCTATGGTGCCACTCACTTATCCATCCGCGACTCCATTCTTGTAAGAGTTGCTGTTCATTTTTCTTGACAAGCTGCCTACCTATTGCTGAGGCGAAAATGTGCTGCGCTGTTCGCCGTGATGGTTCATCAGAACATTCCACAGTGTAAGCCCTGATCCAGTTTCCGTAGACGCAGCGTGTTCGTTTAGCAAGATCGTATACGAATGCTTCTGTAACAATAGGAGATGACGAAAATATTTGAATGATCCTAGCTGACCACTTTTCCAGCGCATGTCTTTCAAGTGATAGATGGAAAAGCATATCAAACATAAACGACAGCGCTAGCTGAACTACGCCAAAACGCCACGACCCACTCTCTATTGGTGATGTTTCCGGTGTAGTGCCATAGTCCATGACGTCGTTTCTATGTGATGGGGGGAGCACACTTGTAGCACGACACAGAATGTCGTTGATAAAGCATTGGAATTCGGGGGTAAGGAGGAAAGACTGCCAACCGTGAGTCGAGTTTGATTTTCTCACTGAAGGTAGGAACACATCGTAGCCATTGGTCAGAGATAGAGCTCGGCCAGAAGGATCAACTTCCTCGTCCATCGGGGTTCCTGCAGCTGTTTCTCCTTCTCCAAATCCGTCCATTTTGACAGGCTTCACTTTTTCGTAGAAAAGCATCAAAGCATTGGCAAACTGCTCGTTTTCAACTGTATGGACATGTCCATTCGGAAATTTCGTTTCTTTCTTCACTTTGCCACCGAAGCATTCCTGCTCGATCATAGATGGGTCAAAGGGAGTCACATCTTCATCGTCAAATCGGTACCACTTATCAGAAGTTCTGTCCTTGATGAAGCTGTAATAGTGTCCACCTTGCGCAACGCCAGCGTGTACAAGTACACCAACGAGTCTGTATTCATAATCTTCATCAGGCAGTTTGCTGAGAGGATCCTTGCTCCCTTCGTCATTTGATTCATTGTCTCCTAAATCCATCATTGAACAAGTTTCACTCTTCGGTTCTTCTGTTGATGCTCCTTCTAGAAGCTCCTTTGCCTCCATTGTATACTGCTTCATGTTCAAGGCTTGTCCAAATTCACATCGGCTATTCAACTTCACGGTCTCGAAAGTTGTGTAGTCCAAATCAAATCGTTTCAAAGACAAGACGAGTACATCTGGAAGTGCAGATATTGCAGTTCTAAGCACAGTGTTCGTCTTCACTTTACACCTGTCACACAAAACCTTGTTGTCGCCTTCCATTATTTCGTCCTCACATAAGGTGGAAAGCGCTTCATGGATAGTACTCTTATTACGAATTTGGCAGTCAATATTCATTAAGTTTTCCTCGCGACTTGTCTGGTATGGGAAAAGTGAAATTCAGTAATGACATGGATAAAGAGGTGCATTACTCGAACCAGGGACTATCTCACCTTCAAGCCACATTCCTTGCATATTTTTTGCTTCGTTGTTTTTAACCCAAAAGTATGAGCTAAGTATTTGAATACAGACGGTGACCATCTCTTGAGCGATATTTCTAATCTGTCTAGTAACTTCATAGCAAATTCTGACGCATCGTTCTGTTGCCAGACATCGAATTCCAATTTGAGGCAGTTACTTGCTTCCACCAGCGATCGAGGGTCGAAGCACCTTCCTCTTGCCTCGTCTAAGTTGACAAAAGTACGTTGCACTTCCTCCAATAACTTGCGTGAAGATGCTTCGTCTTCAGTCTCTGATACATTGGTACCATCCATTGCTGACCCAGTCTCTTGAGAATTGTCTCCTGGAAGTGGTGCCATATGCATTGCAATACTGCTTAGGATCTCGAACGCCCCTGTCTCCCTGCCTGGACGGCCCTCACGGAGAATGAATTGCTCAGGCAGCTCTGGTGGCAGCCGTGAAATGTCAGGCATAGTTTGCTGTTGTTTAAGGGGACCAGAGAGTTGTATAGGAAAGTAGCTAATTGTGTGCATTCCGGTTTTCTCGTCAAAATTGTCAACGATAGCATCATAATTATTTCCACAGTCCCAGTGAAGAGAGATCTTCTTGCCAACAAGTGCATGACCTTCCGACATTGCACCTCCACCAGAAGAACGCAAGCTGGTAGGAACTTCGGCAGAGCACAAGCTCTTCCGGAGCATCGGCATCATGAAGAGCTGTTGAAGCACTGAGTTCATATAACAGGTGCATCCTTGGTTTTTTAGACCGGAGTATTTTGCCGTGTTCGAAGCACGTTGGTTGTTTCCGTCATCAACTGTGACATTGTGACCCCAAACATGCCTAATCGCTGGTGCAACATGGGACATAATATCTGATATCTTCGTAACAAGGACACCATATCCATCTCCGTCGTGACAGGCTTGGGCCGATGCCACTACAACATGGAACGCAAGTTGACGAGACTCCTTGTCACAGCATATGGGCGGTGATCCTGGTGACTGACAAGATGAAACGAAGCAATCAAAAATGGAACCCATCAGATTGATGAGAGCTACAGACTCTTCGTTCTTTTCTGGCCCTTGACACCAAGGTTCATTGTTGAGCTTTTCCAGTAAAAGACGTGATCCTTTCTGTAAATAGCTACCACCCATCAAATCGATGAGGGATATCAACAACTTTAAACAGCCACACAAGACTCCGGTAGAGTAATCGATGTGTTCGTTGTCGCCAGTTGGTCGAGGATAAGAAGCGAGCTTGTCGCATACCGCAGTTCCAAGGTCCTCCATCTCACGATCCATCGAGTCGTTTCTCGGACGTCCCTTGGCGGCTGCGACTAACTTCATCAGAACTGCGAAAAATTCATTTGAACCATCAGTAAGAGAATCTATATCAGCAAGTGCACCTACTAAAAATGGCAGTGCGGAAGAGGAGAGCAATGGTATCTCAAGAATGAGATCCTCAGTTTTCTTCCTTATCTGTGCAGCAGATTTTATGCTCGTCAGCGACCCTTCCCAAAGGAGTAACGAAGTCAGAAACTTTTCAGTGACTTTCTCTGGCAGCCTTTCAAACCCAGAAGTAAAGATGTGTCCTGATTTCAGCATGGCCTCGATGAGACGAAGGACTCTCAAAATAGCAGCGTCTGCAACACCTTCGTCATCGACAACAATATACATCAGACTTCTCAAAAAATCACCAATGTTGGGGAACGTTTTCATCATCTCGAGGCCTTCCTTCGATATTTTGGCTTCTCCGTCAGAAATGGCGGACTCGCTGAAAAAGCAGTTCGAAAGAATGCGGAGAGCAAATTCATTCCCCATCCTCATTCGACGACGAGTTTTCTTCTCAGCGGTGCCCGATTCAACGAAGAGGCGAAGAACGGCTTCAAACCCGCCAGATCTAATAAAGTCAGTTCGGAATTCATGGGCGGTAAGTCTCATTTTGTCAGCGAGAATCTCTGCTGTGTCGGCTGGGAGACAAGAAAAAAGGTGTGGAGGCGGTCGAAGGGAGAAATCTAGTACTTGCAAAACGTATACAGATCGTTCAAAGTGCTGAATGTCGATGAGAGACGACCACGATGAATCGATGGCCATGGCATCGCCAGAATTGTTGGATTCTCGCGCTCTCCACTCTCTGGCGGCTTTCGTGACAAAATCGCTCACTCTTACATTGGTGGGCATTGCCATTAAAACGTCCCAGACAAGCGAATGCGAGTCGACTGAAGCATTCTGAGCACTGCATTCCTCGGAAGAATCGATGGTTCTCGCGGCGGGGAGCGATTCCAAGACAGAAATCAACGTGTCGAAAAACACACCAAAAGAATCATCCGATCCTTCATCGTCTAACAGACCGCTCAAATCGAGCGCATAGTCACCTGAAATTACTGTAGTTGAGCTCCAAGGAACTTCGACGGGCTCCAGTATTTTGTCACAGAGCGCAAAGATTAGTTCGGAACCCTCAGAAATACGCAAACTTGCAGCAATGCTCGTGTCAGGATATGCACTAAAGTTTGGACGTTGAGCAGGACGAACATCGTTGGAAGATCTGCCTGAGATGTTACTCAGTTTGATCATCTGGACATCATGGTTGCAACGCTGCGCGACTTGCATTTTGATGGAGGCAAGAGTTTGAAGAGGATGTATTTCCAACGTGAAGCGGTCGCAACTACCAATTTTCTTCGCCATCACAGAGACGGTTTTGCAAGAAGATACTCCTCTTAGGCCATGAGGGATCTCTTTTAAGTACATATTCAAATCAAGTTCATTTGCAGGGTTCCTCGGCAGCTCGCTGCTTGCTGCCGTGTTGCACGTTGTGAGCAGTCGATCAGCAACAGCGTGCACGCCCCCTCCCAGAGTGCTCATATTAAACGCGCGCTTGAGTATTTTGATGCAACGCTCCGCGGAGCGCAACGATGAATCATCTCCTCTCTGAAGGTGTTCTTTCACTTGGAAGAGACATTCGAAAATCCGTTTCGAAAACAGATTTCCGCTGTGAATGAGCGTGTTCTCGCCATCGGTCTCGTTTGGTGCATTCGGCCGGCTTACATTATCGCAACGACTGTAGACACTGAGCAACTCAGTCATTGCGTTCGTGGCAACATTTTCGTTTCCCGCCGAGAGGCAAATTCTCCACAATGCGTCAATTGCACGGTCTTTGATGACAGAATCCTGCATATTTCCATGAACCAAACTCTTAAAGAGTGTCTGGAAACTGCAAAACGCCACTTCGCCTAGGCATTCCCATCCTACGTTGGCTGAGCAGAATAAATTCCCAAAGACATGGATTGATACTTCATTTGAGAAGACAGCATGAAGTTGATTTCCCGGAGTCATCTGGCCCTTATTAGTTTCAGGGCGAAGCAATGGACCTATTTCGGCGTTTGAGGCGTCTGCTAAGAAATCCATTATTGCTTCTCTATCCACAGGGAGTGTACAAAGCGACCATAGGTGGTCAAGCTGCTGGCTAGTCATTTCCGATGTTGACGAAAGACCGTAGACATAACGAAGTATTTGAAGTCGCTCCGAGAGTGCTCTGGAGTAGTTAAACTCAGGCACTGCAACGCTGGCGGAAGATGGCTGGTGGAGCGAGAGTAAAGAAACAACCAAACAAAAGAAATTAGAACCGAAACAATACAATCAAAGCATAACATGACCATCACGAAAATCAATCTCACCTTCCTCACAGGAGGAGCCGTCGGAATCGTCCTCCTCCGATTCAAATACGCCGTCAACTCCATCAACAACAAGTCCGCAAGAGAACTACTCCTTTCGTCCTCCCCATCCGAAATCACCAACACCGCATCCGTCCTATCCCTAGGATATGATTCCAACACAAACCTCGTCAATTGGACCATGTACAACGCATGCGTTTCATTGATGGTGGAGGATTCCCCACCCGAGTTTCTGGAGAGAATTTCTCGACAATGGAGTAAGAATCGATTGCGCATCTCGTTCGCCACCGGTTCTACCCGACGAATCTCGCTGGACACGTACTTTTTGATGGCATCGTACGATTTTAGTGTCCATGCATCCTCGTGCGTCAATATTGCCCATTGGAGACTGAGGATTTCTTCTCTCACTTGCGACCTGACGCTAATGGGATTGGGATACTCGGCATTATTATTGTTGTTGCTGTTGCCGCCGCCACTGTTCTTGTTGGAATGGCTCTCGGACATGTTGGCAATGGCGCATCCGAACTCAGACACTTCAAAGAAATTATGATTGCCCTTATCGACTTCGGATCGAATGGCTTGGATGAGAGGAACGGCCAAGTCTTCAGGCAAGGAGGGCAAGATGGAGACGAGGAGGTTGTATATTTCTGCCGAGACAGCAGCATCCGTCTTCGACGTACACGTCTTCCATGCCAACAAGAGATGTGAAAGCTTGAGACAATACCGCTCATTGGGGACCTTTTCCGTATGCATCGGAGACGACGACGCAACGACCATACTCCCATCCTCCCCCTCCATCGAATCATCCTTACACATACTGGCCAAGAACTTGATCAACGCCGTACTCCGCGCCACAATCTCCCTATGAATCGAATCACCCAAAACCAATTCAATCACTCCATTCTCAATCGCCCATTTCGCCAAGACGCATTCCAAGGTATTCTCCTCCTCCCCAGGGGGAACCATAAGACCCATCGGTTTCAGCGTGGGGGGTGGATCCACACCGGCACGACAAGTGGCCCATCCCGAAATGGAGGGGAGGGACTCTTCCTGCGGTTTGGACTTGTGTTGATAATAATCAATATCCTTGTCCGTGCCCGGTTGATCTTCGTCGGCTTCGGAGATGAACCACCATTTTTGTTGGGAGCGCATCGTGCATCGAAAAAGGGTCAGGGTTTTGCCCGCTCCTTCCGTGGGTATTGCCGATGCGGTTGTGGTGGTGGGCGTGGTGGCCGAGGAGGCACCACCAACGGCTCCTCCTCCTCCTACCACCACTGTGCCACCACCACCGCCAACAACAACATTGACCGCAGAGGAGGTAGAAGACGAAGCAGCAGCAGAAGCAGCAGCGGCAGGATCCACACAATCATGAAACTCCTCCTCCGGAATCCTTCGAATGTAACTAACATCAACACCATTCCGAATCCATCCCCCCTCCCCAATCTTCTTGGGATCAAATTCATATATCCCATTGATAAAGTCCAATCCCGCCCCCTTTACCAAATAACACTTGGGAGGAGGACGTTTCTCCCCGCTCGCCTCGATAATTTCCTCCAATGCCGTCCATCCCAACAATTTGAGGGGGAGGGACGACGAGGTGATTAATTTCAGGACCAAGGAGCGTGAGAAGGCGTAGTAGTCGTAAATGGCAGGGGGGTCGGAGAGAGCCAGTCGTTCGTAGATTCGTTGGAGGTGGTAGGTGATGCCTCGGATGGCGTCGGGGGACAGTCGTTTGAGGGTTTCTTCGTCGAGGTGGAGAAGGTGGGACATGATGGATGTGGTGATGAGGAGTATGTCGTGTTTGGCTTCTTCGTCGGCCGATTCTTTCATGTTGAGGTTTTTGTTGTTGTTGTTGCTATTGTTGTTGTTGTTGTTGTTGTTAGCGGAGTTGTTGTCGTAGTTGACGCGTTGTTGTTCGTAGGGAAGGGGAACACATTCCTTGAGCGCCTCCAATATTATTTGGAGCGTATCCAGCGGTGGAAAGACGGGGGTGGTGACTAGATTAGGCGGTGGTTGCTGCTGCTGCTGCTGTTGGTGGGCATGATGTGAATTCTGCTGCGTGGAATGAGGCTGAGTCAACAACGCCCTCTCTTTCAGGTAAATCCCCAAAAAGGTAAATCCACGCAATCTCTTGAAGGTAGAAATCATTTGATTCCTCACGTCGGGGGATGCCGCCGGATTGGAGGACCACTGCGCCTTGGCCCCTCTGTAATAGATCTTTTTCTTGTGCAAAATGTGATGCAAAACGGGAAGGGTCGAGCACACGTCGATGCCATCAGGGGCGTGACTCGCTTGAGCCAGCCGCTCCAAATCATCCCGCACAATGGTGAGAGCGCACCGCACGCTCTTCTCAACGCACTCCCGTTCTTGTGGTCCAATTTTGGCGGGCTG
>JABMIG010000012.1:744497-861397 GCA_013187285.1 Cyclotella cryptica
CTGCCACAGCATCGGTACCTACTCGAAGTCGACTTTGAAAAGCTAGGTGCACGATCAGCCTCAAATTGACAATACTGGCTAGCTAATCTCAAATCAGCATTAAAAGTCTTCCGAACCACACCTAATCATTCCAGAGACGATGGGACTCGACACCGACTTCCCTCCCATGCTCACGTAACTCCCTAGTTTGGCCCACCACTGGGCTGATTGTGCCCCTTACAGGGTATGAAGAAGACCTTATTACATTCCTTCTTAATGGCTCCTTAGCTGTTGCTCTACTTTGTTGGAAAAGAAAGACTGCTGTCCGTGCCTTGATAATTTGTAGATAACCGCACAATTTACTAAGTGATATTTGATATTTGTTTGGGGGCATGATGACGACCATAACAAATACCATATATATTAGTTTCTACAATCTCTGGTGGTGAGCAGGCGGGGGAATTATGAATTATGGTGTCTTATCTGTTGGTTAGGGATATCCAGTTATTGTGAAAGAAATTCACGCTTGTTGATTTTTGTTGAGGGATTTTTTGTATCTTTGCTGAAAAAATCACATTTGCTGTGGTAGGTATGATCGACAAGAAAAACAGCCATCAAAAATAACACCGTTTTGAAAGTTTTTGAAAAATCAAATTTCTCCGACTAACCGATCGCTGAAAAAGAGATTTCCCGCAAAAATATCAACATTTCATGCTTTAGTTTCCAAACAAGCCCACTAACTACAGTACAAAAATACCTCACTATTATGTTTAGCTCTCTCTCTCCCCTCCAGTCTCTCCCTCTCCCTCCCTCCCTCCCTCAAACCCTCTCTCAACCTCTCTCTCGACCTCTCTCTCTCCACCTCTCTCTTGACCTCTCTCTCTCTCAACCTCTCTCTTGACCTCTCTCTTGACCTCTCTCTCGACCTCTCTCTCGACCTCTCTCTCGACCTCTCTCTCTCTCTCTCTTTCTTGACCTCTCTCTCTCTCTCTTGACCTCTCTCTCTCTCTCTCTCTCTCTCTCAACCTCTCTCTCTCTCTCTCAACCTCTCTCCTCTCTCGACCTCTCTCGACCTCTCTCGACCTCTCTCGACCTCTCTCGACCTCTCTACCTCTCTACCTCTCTCGACCTTGCTCTCTCTCTCGACCTTGCTCTCTTGACCTCGCTCTCTTGACCTCGCTCTCATGACCTCTCTCTTGACCTTGCTCTCTTGACCTTGCTCTCTTGACGTCTCAAAATCATTCTTGAACTCTCTCCTTTTTCTTTCTTTTCCATTAAATTATGTCCAATTTTTCAATTAACAACCATCACTTGAAGAAGAGCACCATGGTGGTGATATAATCCACCTACTAGATTTATGAGTGTGGTGCTCTAACTTCTCTAGCAGGCAAAAAGCAGTCCCCGATGTGGATGGTTCCATGGCTATACAAGTAGGTGACGGCCAGGACCTGGTGGGGTCCCTACAGGGCCCTAAGGTCCCTATATGGCCCTGAGCCCTAATTGTACCTAGCTACACACCTTTGCAGCTACATTGGGGACCTACCCTGCATGAGTGGGGCGGTGAGTCAGGTGATATGCAGGTGGGTGGTGCTTTGTACTGTAATCAGCCAACAAACAGCGGAGCCAGTGCAGGCACATCCAGATCACTTTGATTCATCTGCGGATGATGGTATCATTGACAAAACCAGTTGCTGTAGAGTTATCTGCTAGAATGGATGTCTTTGCCTGTGGCCATCCCATCTCCTTGAGTGCATTGCATAGTGGGATCAGTTTGTGTGCAGTGATGTACAATGCTGCAAGTTTGGCTTTGGCTGTGGATGCTGTGCTGTACATTATGATTTGTGAGATTGTGATGGGCATGTTGTGCCGCCGAATGGGGTCATTTTTGGAGAGGAAGATATGTGCCCAGGCCTGGCTGCGTGACCCTACTTTGGTGAGGTAGCTGACATCAGAGTGTGCAGCGAGTATCATAGCACTGGCACGGTATGTGATGCCATCATTGGGGTAGGTTGCGACGTAGTGGAGAAGTTGGTGGACGGCTGCTGCAGTCTTCTGGGTAGCGGCGGATTGTTGGGAGCTGATGGTGTTGAGTGCCACCAGCAGTTTGTTGTCGACAGCCCTGGCGTAGTACAGGAGGGAACCCACAATGCCTTGAATGCATTTGATGCCGGCTGCATCTAGGGGTGAGCTAGTATCCTTATCTGGTAGGAGCTGTTCCTTCATGCCGTAGATGATTCCATGATGTTTGTGCAGTGCATGTTGTGGCTTGCATAGCTGGGGATGGTCGTACTTTAGAAGCAGCGTGGTTATGTAGGAGTTCATGGTAAGGTGGCAGGTTTGCTTATTGTAGTCCCATGTGATGTTGATGCCAGAAAATTTAGTTCCGGCCCAGTCAGTGGTGATGGTGTAATGCTCTTGGACGGTCTGCAAGAGGTGTTCGGCGTGTCAGCAATTGGAGTACTGGATACCAAAGTCATCGACAATGACAACAAACATGACTGGTCTCCATTTGTGTCACCAAAGGCCTGGCGTTGTGGTGCATTGGTAGTATCCATACGTCTTCAAGCATTAGGTGAGCAGGTCGTTGGACAGCTTACCAGCCTGTTTAAGGCCACAGACGCCTTTGGTGACTTCGAAGTAAATGTAGCCATTGTGAGCAAGGTCGTGGAGGCCATATTCCTGTATGAAATCTTCGGGGATATCAGTGAGCTTGATGCCAGTATATTCTGGTCTGTCCAGTGGCGTGCCCAAGTATTATGTTGAAAGAGGCAAATCGTGCTGTATGCATGGAGAGAACGCTGTTGAGGAGAAGTTTGACTGTTTCTAAGGAGCCAGTCTTGGTTCCTAAGTCACCCGGGTAACAGATGTGGTGACCTCCTAGGGTGATTCATGTGCAGTAGGGGTCGGGGATGTCATGATACGGGATAGGTTTGAAGGTGTCGGTGCCTTCAATGCGCTTTTGGTGCGGATACGTGGGGTGTGTGTTGATGCCCTGGCAGAGACGGCCCAGTTCATTTGAGTATGACGTATCCCATGTGGCTTTGTGCTTTGGGTGGCGGCACAGTTGCCTGTGCTCCAATGTTTGGCCTGTGTCCTGATCCAAGACTGGCATGGCCAATGCAATTGGGTCATCATTGTTGGTTAGGTTTGTGAATGCGTTGAGTGAGGGTTCTCTTTCCTGGAGGCAAGCACATGTGTGCGCAGCGATGGGCTGTGAGGCCATTGACGGGTAGAGTGGATGGGTGTGTACCGCCACTGTGTTCCAAGAGGTATCCATGGGAACAGAGCCTGGTAAGGTGGCCCGTAATGGTAGGTCTGCTGGCACCCTTGGAGATGGGGTTTGCACCCTTGGAGGTGTGGTGTCAGTGGTGGGTGCAGTGGTGGCATAGTGGCGGAAGTTCGTGCAGCTTATAAATGGCTTGCAGTTGGGTTGTCGGAGATTTTGTGGTGGTGCATAGTTGTTGTAGATCGACAATGATTTTGACCTCCGCTGTGATGTCCAAGGTGGGTAGGTAGTGATGTCTGAACTTGATGGCATCAGTGATGGCCACGGCCTGAGATTCTTTGTTGAGGACATGGTAGCAGCGATATTAGTGCAGTGCTGGTCCAACGTAGAACACTTCATGGCTTTGATACTCCCAGGAGTGATGTGTAGTGGCTTTGCTATGAATGAGGATGCAACAGCCCACTGGTCCCAGTGGTGTGGCATTGAAATTTAAGGTACCAAAGAGGTCTTCCCATGCGGAGAGGTTAGGGTTGCAGTGACTGGCGCGGAGGAGGTTGAGTGTGAGTTCAGCATGTGTGATGAGCAGGTCCCAATGGGCAGCTGGGAAGGAGGGAGCTGCCCCCGCCAGTATGGTCAGGAAGGTATCTTTGAATGTACTTATGGCGTGTTCAGCGGCATTTTGGCAATGGACATGTGGTGGTACAAGTTGGAAGGTGCACCCATTTGTGGCGATGGCTTGTCGGAAGGCAATACTGGCTTCATTATCCAAGATGTGAACCATGGGTTTAAGGTTGGCATTGGATAAGCAAGAGTGGTTGTCCTGATACGCGGCAATGCGGTGTGCATCATGCTTACTGGGGAAGGGGCGGACTAGGATAGTATTGGTGTCAACATGGAAGGCAATCATGATGTATTGGTTTCCACTGCACTGAAGCAGGTCAAGTCATCACATCAAATAACCACTAACCCCTCTACTTGGAATGATCTATCATACTACTCCCCATAGAGGAATCTACGGACCAGCCTCCGTGCACCAAGTCCACCACCATGGTCATCGTGGTGGTTTTACATCTGCATTTCTCCACTACAACCCACCCCGACACCTCCGAAGCATCATCAATACATCAGCCAACTCGTGAGCGTCAATGACGCCCTTACCACACTCAAATCCATCATCTGCTTGCAAATTTACACGAATCATGCTTTCCACCCGTGGCTACGTGACTTTCTAGACAACCGACAATCCTTTCCCCCGTCTCGGCTCGACGCTGTCATCAACACATCCGATGTGCCGCTGTCTCTGTCTTTTTCTCACCTCCCCGTACGCCAAACATTTGCCTCTGATAGGCAAATCAACATGACGTCAAAATCCAATATCGAGAACTCCAGAGATGTCAAAATGGCAGACACTTCTCCCCCGAGGATGGCAGGCAACAAAAGGGCGGCGGCGAGTTCACCTGCAATTACTCCTCCTGGACAGATCACCACGAGCCTCACCGAACCATCTGCCGGCGATACGGAAACCTACGACACCGAACTCAAGCTGGCACGGCTGGCAGACAAGTTCGAAATTCCTCTGAAAAAGAAGCCCTCTGCCACGAATACAACCCAGCTCAACCTCACCTCCCAATCAACTGCAGACTCCTTAGCAGACAAACCAATTAACATCTTGGACCCAACCATTTATGAGTCTCACCTTAGTGAACCTGGCCCACCTACTCCCGGCGAATGGATGCCCTACAAATTTGATGAGGAGAATCCTACCACTCTTGCCATTCTCTATCAACTGAATGGTTTGAAACTTGAGGAAGCCCTCCGACAAAAGACACTTCGCTGTAAACAGCAAGACCACTCCCAAGCTCACCCTAAATGGGGTCCTTTTAAACTGATCCTATTGGACAATAAAGCGGATGTCAATATAGTCAACACAAAGGGTAACAAAGCACTCTCTTCACTGCTGAAGACTACCTCCTGGACACTGGCGATATCTCCTTTGATATAATAGATGCCGACACCTACACGCTCCTCTGCTACGCCGGCCCCAAACTCGTCACGTCTCAAATTACGGAGGCTAAAACTCTAAAGCTTCTGTCCCCATCAGAGACTGGGCCCTTCAAACTGTCCAGGGATCCAGATGCTCCAAAAGTGATTCGCATCTCCGACCTGACCGGAGTCAAACACTCTTTTGACTTAACATCAGTACCTCGACCCCAGGATGAAGACTGGATCCCAATTGGCCAACATGGTTCGTCCACTCTTAAGCATATGCTTTGCTTCAAGCAGCTACAGAAGAAATCTCCGGCAACAACCTCCCACTTGTCAAACAGGTACAGTCCACTTACTGAGGAAGCAACTAGCCATCGTTGTGCCCCCACTCTCAAACGTGACAAGACACCGCATGTCTCAAAAACGAAAGCTCCACCGCCTACGCCACTGATGAGGAGTGCTCAAATACAGCTGATAGTGAGAAAGCAGCTCGATCCTCTGGTGACAGCCACTCGAGTGGTCAACGCAGTACTGAGACAGGGAAGGATCCAGAAGTCACTGATGAAGATGAGGAGATGGAGAACACTGATTCACATCGTGGCAACAAAAACTCACTCCCAGATGGCGAGACAGACAAAATCCAACAAACTGAAATTGATCCGGAGCCAAAGGAGCCAGTGATCATCAAGATTACACCACATACTCCAGAGTGGTGCGAAGAGGAATCTGACAGGGAAGCAGCGCAATCGGGAGACAAAAAGTCTCCACCGAGGAAGAACCTCGCTGATGTAATTCCACCTCCCTCAGTTGCCTCTACCTCATCCAACACTGCCTTTTCCTCCCTCTCTCAAAGCACGAATTCCTCGCTAGTCATCGATCCAGCTAGTGGACAGCACCTTATCTCTGTGGAAATTCAGCTTCAGCCGGATAAAGAGCATTTGGAGGTACTGTTGACGGAAGCAAAGTGTCCTCAAATATGTGCAGGAGCTTGATCCAACAGCTAAATTTGTTGCGAAGGGAGTGGATCAACATAACAAACCTTTCCCGGATCTAACGTCGCCAACGGATTCACACTGGCCATCAAAGTATGCCTCAGTGCAAAACTGGTTCCAAAGCTCCACGGGCTATATTTTCTCCCAGTCTCCGGTTTTGGAGAAGCAGCTACAAGCGTGCCTTGAAACCAGGTGTAATCAAAACCGAGCAGCAGATCCAGAAATTAAACGTCGTAAGTCAAAGCAGAGCGCTGAGAAAGAAGATAAAGGACCAACTACCATGTACGCAACGGTCAACTTGTACACTGCCATCCCAAAAATCTCGGCAGTACTGGAGGCAATGAACGTAGATCTACGTCGGCACAACGTCAGGGTCTCCCTGAAGTCTCTACAGTGCTGGGAGTCTAACTCCAAGAAAATGTTGTGTGGAGTGCAGAGCGGGCTTTGCACTGAAGGAGTACACCAACTACTCCTTCACAGATTGAAGGAAATGGAAAAGAAATTGTGCCGACATGGGAAACTCGATACGCTTGAGTGGTATGATAAACCACTCCCTGCTGTTAATGTCATGCTGCGGACTATTTGTGAACTTCGTCTGCCGGATAACAAAGCCAAAAGAGAACAGTTGTCTTTCGACCCCTTTCCACGTACCATCAGGTTCGCTTACTTTCTAGAAGCCAGTGATGCCTCTTGGTCGCGTCTGGAACGCCTGTTAAAAATGATGGTTGACACCAACGACATCTATTACGCCTTCGGGCCGTCGGCATTTGTCATGGAGGTACCAGGACCTACACCCAGCATGGATCGCACGCGGGACCACAAGCATGGGTGTATCAGCATGGGCTATGACATAGCCACAACGGTGCTCGAATGCAGTGAGGTGCAGCTCTTCGATTATGAGGTGAAAGTCAAAATGGCAGCACTACAATTGCCTTCCGGCGAACCCACTTGTCCCAAGCCCCCGTACGCGCACACAACTCTTAGGAAAGAACTTCAGCACATAAGATTTAATGGTGATCAAATCTTTCACACAGCAGTGATGGTATGTAAGGGTCCCGAAACCGGTATCTTGGGTATCGTCGTCACCTATGATCCCAACGACTCCCTCTACCGCAAAAAGTATGAGTTTGCCAAGAGAACTGTGGCCAGTTTGTCCTGCTTCATGCATCACTGGCTCATACAGTGTGGGTATTGTGAAAGCACTCGCATGCGATTGATGCGCTCCTACTACGTCAAGAAGGCTCAACTCACACTGCAATCTTCTTGGGATCCAGCAAGTCTCACCGTCACGTCTCACTTTAAGGCTCGCTCCGACACATATCTTGCAGACAACACAAGGTACGACCCCTTCTTGCGTAAACAACTCAATGGAAATGTAGCCCCAGTCTGCACCTTTGTTGATATGTCTGACACTGTGCGCAAGGGACTACTCAAAGAGCTCGGGTACAAGCCAGAAGAAAAAGGGGCAGACTTAGGGAGTCGGATCAGTGGGGCATCAGCACTCTTGGGCGATGGTGAAACTGTGGGAGCATCCACCGTAAACTCTGAGGCCACGCCAAACAGAATTCTTAAAACAAAGGAGTACTCTAAACCGCTCACTGACT
Source organism: Cyclotella cryptica (assembly GCA_013187285.1). NCBI lineage: Eukaryota > Bacillariophyta > Thalassiosirophyceae > Thalassiosirales > Thalassiosiraceae > Cyclotella > Cyclotella cryptica. Next base: position 752,285 of record JABMIG010000012.1, read on the forward strand.
CAAGGGTTTGCAATGCAGAACAGACCTCCGAAATCAATGAACTTAAGGCACAAATGCAAAAACTCACCGATATGCTGGCTGGCATTAATCAGCCGGGTTCCCCCCACCTCAGTGGAAGCAGAGCTGCACGCCCCCATATGAGGGCGATGGTGCAGCTCCGCAGGGATCATAAACTTTAATCAAATTCCATCTCACATGGGCACGGTGAGGCGGGGTTACACACGCTGGCCCAAACATCGGTCGTTCCTTTAGCACAGGTGGGAACGACTGGAGTACAAGCAAACCTGGCCACCGGTGAGGGTGCTGTATCACTCGGTGTAGGGGAAGTCAGCAATATGGTGCCACCTAGGGGCGGCGGCATTCTTAAGGTGGCAACAGGGCGTCGCCCACGTTTGGGTACATCAAATATTATGTCAGCAAATCATCGGGCCAAAAGTCAATGCAGGCGCGATGCGTGGTTCAACGGCACCGCTTCCATTGATCGTAAACGCAAGTACAGGGCTCTACTTAAAGGGTATAGGAGCTTCAAAGAGAAGTGCAGGGTTACAGATGCGGATATTGACAGGGCACTTGAAAACAATGCATCACATAGGGGCCACGCTCTAGGGATTACAAATGAACAAACTGAGTCTGGACAGACCCCTCTTGACAGCGTCGTGGACACAGAGCGGCGCGAAATGAATCAGCTAATAGAGCTACTTCACGAAGGAGGGATTGGTTATATGCCTAAGCACAAATCCAACGGCTGGGTATGCCTCATGTTCGAGAACTGGAATAGCCTAGGCATGTTCTCACACAGCTGGAAGATGGAACGCTTGAATCACATGGTCACGGATCTCGAGTTTGACATCGTGGCAGGATGCAAAGCGCAATGTGACTGGTCCTTTGTCTCACCACACAGGCAATTCCTTCAAATGCTATGCCCTGGCACCACAACAGTTGGACTCGCATCAAATAACGTTACTGAATCAATCACTCGTGATCAGATGGGCGGCACTGCACTGGCTGCCATAGGCCGCCTTGGTGATGTCGTCTCGGGCAAAGGCTGTGATAGCACTGGTCTCGCGCGTGGACATGGCTAAAAATTGGCAACGGCTCTAGGACTACTAGAATAGTATGTGCTTATCTCCCATGCAAACCTAGTAAACACGCCAGAGGTCATACGGTGTGGGAGCAACACTCACGTTTTTTTCAAGCACTGGGTGACCATAGGTACCCGTCTACTATTTTTATTGAGGACCTTGCCAACATGGTTAAAGGGTGGAGACAACAAGGCAAAGAAGTCCTGCTGTGCATTGATGCCAATCAAGACGTATACAAGGGGAAGCTCGCGGCTTGTCTGGCGAAACAAGACATCCTCCTCATGTGTCTCATGGAGCCCGCATTAGGCACGAAGGTACCAAACTCTCATTTTCGGGGCAAAGGAAAGATTTCCACTATCTTTGGTACTCCAGGTCTAGTCGAAGGACACACCATGTGCTACCCACACTGGTACGGTGTGGGTGACCATAGAGTCTTTTTGTTGGAAATATCGGCAGCATCACTTTTTGGTGGGGAATACCTGACGATTGCAAGACCAACATCGCGTGCCCTAACATGCAAAATAACGCGAATATGCAAGAAGTACTGCCAAACTTTGGATAGACTAGTCACAGACCACAACATGTCAGAGAAACTAACCCGTATTGAACGACAAGTTGGGATGTCACCAACTGGTGTTATTCAAGCCATACACAATAAATGGGATATCGAGTTGGGCCAGTTCATGAGACATGCCAAAAAACGTGCACTAAATTCAAGAGCTGTGCTCTTGAATACAGTCCGACTATGGGACAGTGGTTGAAGCACCGCTCAATCCTTGGCTGCTTCGGTGGCATGATGGGAAAGTGCAAGATCCTCGGAACATGTGTCGAGCAGCACAATGAGCAAACATCAGCGATCCGCTGACCTTGACTAAAGTGGAAGTACAAGATAGATTACATAGCTGTCTGCATCACCTATTGGAACTTAAATCACAGGCACCTTCGCTGCGTCGCAAGCATTTGCAATGGCGACTGTCCATCGCCAAACAGAGAGGAGATGACGAGGCGTCGACCGAGATCCTTTGCATCGTACACAATGAATCGCGACGTCAGCGCCAGCGGTCCATCAACAGAGTTGTCAAGGACTCGAGAGGTCGTTCCATGTTGAGTGTACAAACCACGATAGATGGGCATGCCTCCACATTCACTGACCAGGAGGAAGTGGAGAAGGTTTGTGGTGAGCACTTGGGGGATCAATTTTCGCTGGGCAAACGAGCTCCACTGTCAGCACAGGCATTACACGCAGTGATCGGGGCCCTTGGTGACACTGACGCTGCATGGCAGATCCTCTCTAACGATTATGACTTCTCTGGGGATTGGGATGCAGCCATGGTTGACCTTCTGAAAGCCTCCGCTCAACTGCGTTTGGAATGTGAAGATATTCCTAGTTCCAGTAGTGAAGTCACAGTTGAGGAATTTATCTTGTTCTGGACAACGTGCAAAGAAAACACATCCTCATCCAAGAGCGGCAGACATTTTGGACATTGCTGGGCCATCTGCGACAATGATAATCTCTCTAGCCTACAAGTCTGCAGCATCAACCTAGCTGCAAGAAGAGGACAGCCCCTAGAACGATGGCGACAAGAAGTCACCGTTTTGCTAGAGAAAGTTGCCGGGAACATTAGCATCGAAAAGCTACGCGCCATATGTCTTTTGGAAGCGGATTTTAACTGGTTGCTGAAGGTGGTCTTTGCGAAGAGAATGATACATAGAATGAAACTAACGGGAGTTCTACCACCAGAACAAGGCGCCACCTCTGGGAAAATGGCAACGGACACTTCCATGACAAAACAGTTCTTTTTTGATCAAGCGAATATACTTCATTGCAACACAGCTATATCAAGTACGGACGCAGCCAATTGCTACGATGCTGTCAACCATGCAGCGGGAAGCTTCAGGCTGCAAGCAATGAATGTACCTCTTCCCCTAATCAAGTGCTATCTTCTTTGCATACAGACTATGCAGTTCTTTCTTAAATCGGGATTTGGTTTAGCCAAGAATAGCTATGGAGGCTTGTCAGGTAACCCGTACATGGGTCTCATACAAGGTAGCGGTGCCGCACCAGCAGCATGGACGGCCATTAGCACAGTGATGCTCTCCGCTTACAAGCCGAAAGGTTTTGGAGCTCACTTTGTCTCTGCCTGGTCGGGCAAGTTACAAGGTGTCGCAGCACTTCTTTACGTGGACGATACTGATCTCTTGCACTTATGTCCCGAAACAGGCCTATCTGAGGCAGGCTTTTGTCGGTCCATCCATAACTGGCCATGTATTACAGGGTGACTCTTCTGCAAGTCACTGGCGGTAATCTAAAACCGGAGAAGTGCTACTGGTACCTGCTTTCCTATAAATTTGTGCAGGGGCAAACGACGCTGAAACCACTCAGGGAAATCCAACACTACCAGATACACATCCCACAGCCAGGGGCAGCTGATGTAACTATCAACCTACGGGATCCCTACGTTGCCTCCAAAGTCCTGGGCGTGTCTGGTCTAGCCCGGCTAGCTCTGGATCCGCACAACTGGAACACATGATTAGTAAGAGACGAAGATGGGCGAATCGGGTAACTCACAGCACGCTCCAGCCAGCAGAAGTCTGGCAAAGTTTCACCACACAAGCACTACCGTCAGTCAAGTATGGACTGATAGCGCTAATGTCCAGCCCAACGGAGGCCAATAAAGCCTTTTCGTCGTGGTATTACTCCTTCCTTCCGGCCTTAGGAGTCAATCAGAATATTTCCAGAGACTGGAGGACTCTACCAGTACCGTTTCAGGGTTTGGGAATGCCTCAAATGTCATTAGAGAAACTGGCGATCTCCCTTCAATTTATACAGAAACACTGGGGCACTGATTACTACACGGGTAAAATACTCCGAGTATCTTCGAGGTTAGTCAATTGGACATTGGTCTGAGCGGCAACTTTCTCTTACTAAACTATCAGGTATACGGTGTACTTGCTACACACTGTTGGTTTAAACTGTTATGGGAATATTTACAATTCTACAACATCACACTGGAGCTAGAAGGAACGGATATTGACCAAGTCCGGGAACGTGACCAAGTCCTCATGGAATTAGCAACTCGTGTATTGCCTGTAGGGCAATGGGAAGGTTTTAATCGTGCGTGAAAGTATTTTCGGGTCTACTTTGTCTCACAGCTAATTATGGGTGACGGCATGACAGTGGACCCAGAAAAACTAAAGATGGGAAGTAAGACACGGTTCCAGACGATGATGGTCTTCCCGTCAGAAGAACCAACACGGGCGGACATGTCCTATGGAAGGATACGATTGCTCAGTTGACCTCGAGTAAGATGCGTCTGTCTCCGCGTTTAGGGAAGTACGTACGCCCTCCCTATGACAAGTCCATAGGGTACACCAATGCGGATTGAACCTGTGTGGTGTGCAAAATGGAGGGACAAAGCCAGCTGCTGTTTCTCCCTGTGGAGAAGGCATACTCTACAAGGGGTAGTCAAACATACCGCCTCTCCTCAGATCAGACTGCAGAGTTTGCCCTAACACGAAACCTCCGGCATATCGCCACCACACGGCTTGTATCTCCAACTACTGTCGTTGTGCACTCCACATCATCCCTTACGGAGACACCGTCCAGCACCGGCGTGACTTCTCTACGCACGGCACTCTTAGCCATGCTGCCCTGCAGTTTCCTACGGGGCTTCTCCTTGACAGGTGACGGTAAATGGCTCCTTCGTGCTTTCAAGAAGGGGTTGCTGACGGCTTGCCACAACAGGTCTTTTATGCCCGACATCCATGAACAGTACTGCTCCGTGGCCACTCTGATCCTTTGCAAACATTCTGGTCATATCCCCACGATCACATACTGTGAGAGGACAGTCAAAGATGTTGCCTCTAATTATCATGCTGAACTCATTGGGGGAGTCGTAGCGACTCTAGTATTTCGAACGCTATCAACACTATTTCCATGTCATGGTAATCACACTTATGAAATTCACTGTGTTAACATGGGTGTAGTCGCACACGGGAATGGGATCTATTGTCCCAACCTGAAAGGCAGGCACAATCTGACCTCATTATACTTCTCCGACGCTAATATTGTCCTTTCCAAACTAAAGGTCAAATACACTCATGTCTACGGGCATCTTGATGATGATAAAGCCTTCTCTGAACTGACTCTACCGCAACAGCTCAATGTGATGGCAGATAAACTCGCCAAAGAATGCCTCCTTGAACACATTCATAAAGAATCCAACTGGGGTTCGACCTACCCCCTCGAACACATCCGCGTCTTTGTAGGTGGCAGGAAAGTTACATCATCTATCAAATCAGAACTCTATCTGGACTGGGGCTCCAAGTCAGCCGATGCCCTCTTCCAACAAAGGAAGCGATGGGGACCTACCCACAGATGTTTCGCTTATGGGTAACCAAGCAAGTGTCGGGATTCAATGGAACACATAGGCAACTGTCTCGCTTTCAGGAAGGCGTTGTCAATGAATGCCCATGTTGCGGGCATAAGGACGAATCGGCTTCACATCTGACCAGATGCACGAATCGGGGCCGACAACAACTTTTCCAACGTTCTGTCAATACGCTTTTGGACTGGACGGAAAACACCGGAAGCGATATTAACTTGATTGAATGTATGGAAGCCTTCCTAGCGCAACATGGAGAAGACTCAATGGTTGAGATCGCAAAACCTTATGCACACCTATCGGAGTGGGCGATGGAAATAGACACCTTGGGTTGGGATAACCTTTGGAAGGACGAATGGGTGTTGAAACAATACGATTACAAACAGCATCCATGAAGTTGCAGGGTTCTCAACAGCATATCAAATCGTGGGCAACAGAATTTGGCCACCACCTTCTCAGAATCACACACAAGCAATGGCTATATTGTAACGCCCGCACACACGTACGCATTGTGGAAGGAAAATCAGAACTAGAACATGATATCATCATGGAGAAGGTGGGGGATCTCCTACTTGTAGACACCGACCTTCTACTGCCACAGCATCGGTGCCTACTTGAAGTCGACTTTGAAAAGCTAGGTGCACGATCAGCCTCAAATCGACAATACTGGCTAGCTAATCTCAAATCAGCATTAAAAGTCTTCCGAACCACACCTAATCATTCCAGAGGCGATGGGACTCGACACCGACTTCCCTCCCATGCTCACGTAACTCCATAGTTTAGCCCACCACTGGGCTGATTGTGCCCCTCACAGGGTATGAAGAAGACCTTATTACATTCCTTCTTAATGGCTCCTTAGCTGTTGCTCTACTTTGTTGGAAAAGAAAGACTGATGTCCGTGCCTTGATAATTTGTAGATAACCGCACAATTTACTAAGTGATATTTGATATTTGTTTGGGGGCATGATGACGACCAAAACAAATACCATATATATTAGTTTCTACAATCTCTGGTGGTGAGCAGGCCGGGGAATTATGAATTATGGTGTCTTATCTGTTGGTTAGGGATATCCAGTTATTGTGAAAGAAATTCACGCTTGTTGATTTTTGTTGAGGGATTTTTTGTATCTTTGCCAAAAAAATCACATTTGCTGTGGTAGGTATGATCGACAAGAAAAACAGCCATCAAAAATAACACCGTTTTGAAAGTTTTTGAAAAATCAAATTTCTCCGACTAACCAATCGCTGAAAAAGAGATTTCCCGTAAAAATATCAACATTTCCTGCTTTAGTTTCCAAACAAACCCACTAACTACAGTACAAAAATACCTCACTATTATGTTTAGCTCTCTCTCTCCCCTCCAGTCTCTCCCTCTCCCTCCCTCCCTCCCTCCCTCCCTCCCTCAAACCCTCTCTCAACCTCTCTCTCAACCTCTCTCTCAACCTCTCTCTCTCTCTTGACCTCTCTCTCTCTCTCTTGACCTCTCTCTCTCTCTTGACCTCTCTCTCTCTCTCTCTTGACCTCTCTCTCTCTCTTGACCTCTCTCTCTCTCTCTTGACCTCTCTCTCTCTCTCTCCTCTCTCTCTCTTGACCTCTCTCTCTCTCTCTCTCTCTCTCTCCTCTCTCTCTCTCTCTCTCTCTCTCTCTCTCTCTCTCTCTCTCTCTCTCTCTCTCTCTCTCTCTCTCTCTCTCTCTCTCTCGACCTCTCGACCTCTCTCTCTCAACCTCTCTCTCGACCTCTCTCTCAACCTCTCTCTGGACCTCTCTCTCGACCTCTCTCTCTCGACCTCTCTCTCGGCCTCTCTCTCTCGACCTCTCTCTCTCGACCCCTCGACCTCTCTCTGGACCTCTCTCTCTCTCTGTGGACCTCTCTCGACTCTCTCGACCTCTCTCTCTCTCTCTCTCTCTCTCTCGACCTCTCTCTCTCTCTCTCTCTCTCTCTCTCTCTCTCTCTCTCTCTCTCTCTCTTGACTCGCTCTCTCTCTCGCTCTCTTGACCTTGCTCTCTTGATCTCGCTCTCTTGACCTCGCTCTCATGACCTCTCTCATGACCTCTCTCTTGACCTTGCTCTCTTGACCTTGCTCTCTTGACGTCTCAAAATCATTCTTGAACTCTCTCCTTTTTCTTTCTGTTCCATTAAATTATGTCCGATTTTTCAATTAACAACCATCACTTGAAGAAGAGCACCATGGTGGTGATGTAGTCTACCTACTAGATTTATGATTGTGGTGCTCTAACTTCTCTAGCAGGCAAAAGCAGTCCCGATGTGGATGGTTCCATGGCTATACAAGTAGGTGACGGCCAGGACCTGGTGGGGTCCCTACAGGGCCCTAAGGTCCCTATATGGCCCTGAGCCCTAATTGTACCTAGCTACACACCTTTGCAGCTACATTGGGGACCTACCCTGCATGAGTGGGGCGGTGAGTCAGGTGATATGTGGGTGGTGCTTTGTACTGTAATCAGCCAACAAACAGCGGAGCCAGTGCAGGCACATCCAGATCACTTTGATTCATCTGCGGATGATGGTATCATTGACAAAACCAGTTGCTGTAGAGTTATCTGCTAGAATGGATGTCTTTGCCTGTGGCCATCCCATCTCCTCGAGTGCATTGCGTAGTGGGATCAGTTTGTGTGCAGTGATGTACAATGCTGCAAGTTTGGCTTTGGCTGTGGATGCTGTGCTGTACATTATGATTTGTGAGATTGTGATGGGCATGTTGTGCCGCCGAATGGGGTCATTTTCGGAGAGGAAGATATGTGCCCAGGCCTGGCTGTGCGACCCTACTGCGGTGAGGTATCTGACATCAGAGTGTGCAGCGAGTATCATAGCACTGGCACGGTATGTGATGCCATCATTGGGGTAGGTTGCGGCGTAGTGGAGAAGTTGGTGGACGGCTGCTGCAGTCTTCTGGGTAGCGGCGGATTGTTGGGAGCTGATGGTGTTGAGTGCCACCAGCAGTTTGTTGTCGACAGCCCTGGCCTACCTCTCTCTCTCTCTCTCTCTCTTGACCTCTCTCTCTCTCTCTCTCTCTCTCTCTCTCTCAACCTCTCCTTCTCTCTCGACCTTGCTCTCTCTCTCGACCTTGCTCTCTTGATCTCGCTCTCTTGACCTCGCTCTCATGACCTCTCTCTTGACCTTGCTCTCTTGACGTCTCAAAATCATTCTTGAACTCTCTCCTTTTTCTTTCTTTTCCATTAAATTATGTCCGATTTTTCAATTAACAACCATCACTTGAAGAAGAGCACCATGGTGGTGATGTAGTCTACCTACTAGATTTATGATTGTGGTGCTCTAACTTCTCTAGCAGGCAAAAAGCAGTCCCCGATGTGGATGGTTCCATGGCTATACAAGTAGGTGACGGCCAGGACCTGGTGGGGTCCCTACAGGGCCCTAAGGTCCCTATATGGCCCTGAGCCCTAATTGTACCTAGCTACACACCTTTGCAGCTACATTGGGGACCTACCCTGCATGAGTGGGGCGGTGAGTCAGGTGATATGTGGGTGGTGCTTTGTACTGTAATCAGCCAACAAACAGCGGAGCCAGTGCAGGCACATCCAGATCACTTTGATTCATCTGCGGATGATGGTATCATTGACAAAACCAGTTGCTGTAGAGTTATCTGCTAGAATGGATGTCTTTGCCTGTGGCCATCCCATCTCCTCGAGTGCATTGCGTAGTGGGATCAGTTTGTGTGCAGTGATGTACAATGCTGCAAGTTTGGCTTTGGCTGTGGATGCTGTGCTGTACATTATGATTTGTGAGATTGTGATGGGCATGTTGTGCCGCCGAATGGGGTCATTTTCGGAGAGGAAGATATGTGCCCAGGCCTGGCTGTGTGACCCTACTGCGGTGAGGTATCTGACATCAGAGTGTGCAGCGAGTATCATAGCACTGGCACGGTATGTGATGCCATCATTGGGGTAGGTTGCGACGTAGTGGAGAAGTTGGTGGACGGCTGCTGCAGTCTTCTGGGTAGCGGCGGATTGTTGGGAGCTGATGGTGTTGAGTGCCACCAGCAGTTTGTTGTCGACAGCCCTGGCCTACCTCTCTCTCTCTCTCTCTCTCTCTCTCTCTCTCTCTCTCTCTCTCTCTCTCTCTCTCTCTCTCGACCTTGCTCTCTCTCTCGACCTTGCTCTCTTGACCTCGCTCTCTTGACCTCGCTCTCATGACCTCTCTCTTGACCTTGCTCTCTTGACCTTGCTCTCTTGACGTCTCAAAATCATTCTTGAACTCTCTCCTTTTTCTTTCTTTTCCATTAAATTATGTCCAATTTTTCAATTAACAACCATCACTTGAAGAAGAGCACCATGGTGGTGATGTAGTCTACCTACTAGATTTATGATTGTGGTGCTCTAACTTCTCTAGCAGGCAAAAGCAGTCCCGATGTGGATGGTTCCATGGCTATACAAGTAGGTGACGGCCAGGACCTGGTGGGGTCCCTACAGGGCCCTAAGGTCCCTATATGGCCCTGAGCCCTAATTGTACCTAGCTACACACCTTTGCAGCTACATTGGGGACCTACCCTGCATGAGTGGGGCGGTGAGTCAGGTGATATGTGGGTGGTGCTTTGTACTGTAATCAGCCAACAAACAGCGGAGCCAGTGCAGGCACATCCAGATCACTTTGATTCATCTGCGGATGATGGTATCATTGACAAAACCAGTTGCTGTAGAGTTATCTGCTAGAATGGATGTCTTTGCCTGTGGCCATCCCATCTCCTCGAGTGCATTGCGTAGTGGGATCAGTTTGTGTGCAGTGATGTACAATGCTGCAAGTTTGGCTTTGGCTGTGGATGCTGTGCTGTACATTATGATTTGTGAGATTGTGATGGGCATGTTGTGCCGCCGAATGGGGTCATTTTCGGAGAGGAAGATATGTGCCCAGGCCTGGCTGTGTGACCCTACTGCGGTGAGGTATCTGACATCAGAGTGTGCAGCGAGTATCATAGCACTGGCACGGTATGTGATGCCATCATTGGGGTAGGTTGCGGCGTAGTGGAGAAGTTGGTGGACGGCTGCTGCAGTCTTCTGGGTAGCGGCGGATTGTTGGGAGCTGATGGTGTTGAGTGCCACCAGCAGTTTGTTGTCGACAGCCCTGGCCTACCTCTCTCTCTCTCTCTCTCTCTCTCTCTCTCTCTCTCTCTCTCTCTCGACCTTGCTCTCTCTCTCGACCTTGCTCTCTTGATCTCGCTCTCTTGACCTCGCTCTCATGACCTCTCTCATGACCTCTCTCTTGACCTTGCTCTCTTGACCTTGCTCTCTTGACGTCTCAAAATCATTCTTGAACTCTCTCCTTTTTCTTTCTTTTCCATTAAATTATGTCCAATTTTTCAATTAACAACCATCACTTGAAGAAGAGCACCATGGTGGTGATGTAGTCTACCTACTAGATTTATGATTGTGGTGCTCTAACTTCTCTAGCAGGCAAAAAGCAGTCCCCGATGTGGATGGTTCCATGGCTATACAAGTAGGTGACGGCCAGGACCTGGTGGGGTCCCTACAGGGCCCTAAGGTCCCTATATGGCCCTGAGCCCTAATTGTACCTAGCTACACACCTTTGCAGCTACATTGGGGACCTACCCTGCATGAGTGGGGCGGTGAGTCAGGTGATATGTGGGTGGTGCTTTGTACTGTAATCAGCCAACAAACAGCGGAGCCAGTGCAGGCACATCCAGATCACTTTGATTCATCTGCGGATGATGGTATCATTGACAAAACCAGTTGCTGTAGAGTTATCTGCTAGAATGGATGTCTTTGCCTGTGGCCATCCCATCTCCTCGAGTGCATTGCGTAGTGGGATCAGTTTGTGTGCAGTGATGTACAATGCTGCAAGTTTGGCTTTGGCTGTGGATGCTGTGCTGTACATTATGATTTGTGAGATTGTGATGGGCATGTTGTGCCGCCGAATGGGGTCATTTTCGGAGAGGAAGATATGTGCCCAGGCCTGGCTGTGTGACCCTACTGCGGTGAGGTATCTGACATCAGAGTGTGCAGCGAGTATCATAGCACTGGCACGGTATGTGATGCCATCATTGGGGTAGGTTGCGGCGTAGTGGAGAAGTTGGTGGACGGCTGCTGCAGTCTTCTGGGTAGCGGCGGATTGTTGGGAGCTGATGGTGTTGAGTGCCACCAGCAGTTTGTTGTCGACAGCCCTGGCCTACCTCTCTCTCTCTCTCTCTCTCTCTCTCTCTCTCTCTCTCTCTCTCTCTCTCTCTCTCTCGACCTTGCTCTCTCTCTCGACCTTGCTCTCTTGACCTCGCTCTCTTGACCTCGCTCTCATGACCTCTCTCTTGACCTTGCTCTCTTGACCTTGCTCTCTTGACGTCTCAAAATCATTCTTGAACTCTCTCCTTTTTCTTTCTTTTCCATTAAATTATGTCCAATTTTTCAATTAACAACCATCACTTGAAGAAGAGCACCATGGTGGTGATGTAGTCTACCTACTAGATTTATGATTGTGGTGCTCTAACTTCTCTAGCAGGCAAAAAGCAGTCCCCGATGTGGATGGTTCCATGGCTATACAAGTAGGTGACGGCCAGGACCTGGTGGGGTCCCTACAGGGCCCTAAGGTCCCTATATGGCCCTGAGCCCTAATTGTACCTAGCTACACACCTTTGCAGCTACATTGGGGACCTACCCTGCATGAGTGGGGCGGTGAGTCAGGTGATATGTGGGTGGTGCTTTGTACTGTAATCAGCCAACAAACAGCGGAGCCAGTGCAGGCACATCCAGATCACTTTGATTCATCTGCGGATGATGGTATCATTGACAAAACCAGTTGCTGTAGAGTTATCTGCTAGAATGGATGTCTTTGCCTGTGGCCATCCCATCTCCTCGAGTGCATTGCGTAGTGGGATCAGTTTGTGTGCAGTGATGTACAATGCTGCAAGTTTGGCTTTGGCTGTGGATGCTGTGCTGTACATTATGATTTGTGAGATTGTGATGGGCATGTTGTGCCGCCGAATGGGGTCATTTTCGGAGAGGAAGATATGTGCCCAGGCCTGGCTGTGTGACCCTACTGCGGTGAGGTATCTGACATCAGAGTGTGCAGCGAGTATCATAGCACTGGCACGGTATGTGATGCCATCATTGGGGTAGGTTGCGACGTAGTGGAGAAGTTGGTGGACGGCTGCTGCAGTCTTCTGGGTAGCGGCGGATTGTTGGGAGCTGATGGTGTTGAGTGCCACCAGCAGTTTGTTGTCGACAGCCCTGGCGTAGTACAGGAGGGAACCCACAATGCCTTGAATGCATTTGATGCCGGCTGCATCTAGGGGTGAGCTAGTATCCTTATCGGGTAGGAGCTGTTCCTTCATGCCGTAGATGATTCCATGATGTTTGTGCAGTGCATGTTGTGGCTTGCATAGCTGGGGATGGTCGTACTTTAGAAGCAGCGTGGTTATGTAGGAGTTCATGGTAAGGTGGCAGGTTTGCTTATTGTAGTCCCATGTGATGTTGATGCCAGAAAATTTAGTTCCGGCCCAGTCAGTGGTGATGGTGTAATGCTCTTGGATGGTCTGCAAGAGGTGTTCGGCATGTCAGCAATTGGAGTACTGGATACCAAAGTCATCAACAATGACGACAAACATGACTGGTCTCCATTTGTGGCACCAAAGGCCTGGCGTTGTGGTGCATTGGTAGTATCCATACGTCTTCAAGCATTAGGTGAGCAGGTCGTTGGACAGCTTACCAGCCTGTTTAAGGCCACAGACTCCTTTGGTGACTTCGAAGTAAATGTAGCCATTGTGAGCAAGGTCGTGGAGGCCATATTCCTGTATGAAATCTTCGGGGATATCAGTGAGCTTGATGCCAGTATATTCTGGTCTGTCCAGTGGTGTGCCCAAGTATTATGTTGAAAGAGGCAAATCGTGCTGTATGCATGGAGAGAACGCTGTTGAGGAGAAGTTTGACTGTTTCTAAGGAGCCAGTCTTGGTTCCTAAGTCACCCGGGTAACAGATGTGGTGACCTCCTAGGGTGATTCAAGTGCAGTAGGGGTCGGGGATGTCATGATACGGGATAGGTTTGAAGGTGTCGGTGCCTTCAATGCGCTTTTGGTGCGGATTCGTGGGGTGTGTGTTGATGCCCTGGCAGAGACGGCCCAGTGGTTCATTTGAGTATGACGTATCCCATGTGGCTTTGTGCTTTGGGTGGCGGCACAGTTGCCTGTGCTCCAATGTTTGGCCTGTGTCCTGATCCAAGACTGGCACGGCCAATGCAATTGGGTCATCATTGTTGGTTAGGTTTGTGAATGCGTTGAGTGAGGGTTCTCTTTCCTGGAGGCAAGCACATGTGTGCGCAGCGATGGGCTGTGAGGCCATTGGCGGGTAGAGTGGATGGGTGTGTACCACCACTGTGTTCCAAGAGGTATCCATGGGAACAGAGCCTGGTAAGGTGGCCCGTAATGGTAGGTCTGCTGGCACCCTTGGAGATGGGGTTTGCACCCTTGGAGGTGTGGTGTCAGTGGTGGGTGCAGTGGTGGCATAGTGGCGGAAGTTCGTGCAGCTTATAAATGGCTTGCAGTTGGGTTGTCGGAGATTTTGTGGTGGTGCATAGTTGTTGTAGATCGACAATGATTTTGTCCTCCGCTGTGATGTCCAAGGTGGGTAGGTAGTGATGTCTGAACTTGATGGCATCAGTGATGGCCACGGCCTGAGATTCTTTGTTGAGGACATGGTAGCAGCGATATTAGTGCAGTGCTGGTCCAACGTAGAACACTTCATGGCTTTGATACTCCCAGGAGTGATGTGTAGTGGCTTTGCTATGAATGAGGATGCAACAGCCCACTGGTCCCAGTGGTGTGGCATTGAAATTTAAGGTACCAAAGAGGTCTTCCCATGCGGAGAGGTTAGGGTTGCAGTGACTGGCGCGGAGGAGGTTGAGTGTGAGTTCAGCATGTGTGATGAGCAGGTCCCAATGGGCAGCTGGGAAGGAGGGAGCTGCCCCCGCCAGTATGGTCAGGAAGGTATCTTTGTTTTTGAATGTACTTATGGCGTGTTCAGCGGCATTTTGGCAATGGACATGTGGTGGTACAAGTTGGAAGGTGCACCCATTTGTGGTGATGGCTTGTCGGAAGGCAATACTGGCTTCATTATCCAAGATGTGAACCATGGGTTTAAGGTTGGCATTGGATAAGCAAGAGTGGTTGTCCTGATACGCGGCAATGCGGTGTGCATCATGCTTACTGGGGAAGGGGCGGACTAGGATAGTATTGGTGTCAACATCACTGCAAACGAATTGTTAGTAAGCTGTTAGTAAAAAGCAAAGGGCTTACTAACATGTGCATGTAGGTTTAATACTAGGCAGAAACCTTCTCGAAATCGGACTTGTTAGTTAATCTGTTAGATATTTGTGGCTCTTAACAAAATTCATCGATTTTTCCTATTTACTTACATACTTACTAACAGGTCCGTTTTTGCTAACATTTTTACTAACAGATTAAAATATTTTGCGTGTCGATGAACTCCAATTTCCTTACTAACATATTTTCTAACAAGTACTCCCCCCTCCGGGTAGTAGGAGTAAACACGAAAAATAACATGTTAACTCTGTCCCTACAAAAACCATTTTTGAAATGTAATAATATTTCCGAACAATAATTTTGAAATTTAGGTTTACAATGGGGACAAAAACAAATATATCAATTCATAACAACATCATTTGTTTAGATTGATGCAATGAGAGGGAAGTTCTGTGGGAGTGGGGGTTATATTTCATGCGGTTGTGGTGGGGTAGTGGGAAGATGACATGATGAGGGCAAATAGTAATTTCAAATTAAATAGTTTGGCAAATAAAAGAATTGAAAAACTAACCATGGGTGTAGTCAATTGTCCTCCCTCTTTTTCAGGCTTTAGATTTGAGCCACGGGAGGGCGCGGCGTGGGTGTTTAACTCATGGAGGGGGGCAATGGCAGAAGATGGCAGGTCAGGGACGGGTTCCCAATTATATAGGTGATAAAAAATAATAATTAACAAAAACTCACAAATGCTGTGGTCAATTGCCCGGCTTCTTTTTATAGCCTTTCAATTCAAGCCACGGGAGGGCGCGGCGTGGGTGCTTAACTCATGGAGGGGGGCAATGGCGGAAGAGGGCAGGTCAGCTCCGACATGTCAAATATTAAATTATGGAAGAAAATAAAAATTAGCACAACTCACCACTTGCACGGTCAATTGACCTGCTTCTTTAGGGGGCTTCTGGATTGAAGCCACGAGAGGGCGCGGCGTGAGACGTGGGGTTTTGAAAGTCATAGAGGAGGGACATTGCAGAAGATGTCAGGACAGCACGAGGGTTTCAAATTAAACAATTGACCAAATTAAAAAATCGCGATTCTCACCACCACTTGCACGGTCAATTGTCCAGCTTCTTTTTCTCGGTGTTAGATTGAAGACGCCGTAAGAGCGCGGCGTGGGGCATGGGGCGTGGGGTTTTGAAAGTCATGGAGGGGGAGTGGCAGAAGATGGCAGGACAGGGCGTGAATTTCCAATTAAATAGTTTGGCAGAAAAAAACATTGCGAAACGCAACAACCAACCTACCTTTTTGCCACATCGCAGGGCGCCGTGTTGCCAAGAGTTGGTTCGAGAAGACGCGCCAACTTGCAGCTCAAAAGTCCACCAAAATGCTAAGATACGTGGGGGAGATTGTGGTGACATTCGAAATCCCATCTTGCTGTAGTGAAGTCAATTTTTATGTGTGACAAAAATAATGGGCGCGGCAACTGCGTGCATCGTGCAACACAGTTAACACAAAGTGATACCTTCTATGTGTCGAAATCGACCTGACAACTTTCGAATAAATGTTAATGATATAAAGGTCATACATAAAAATGAAATACTAGAGACAACAAAATTTTATCTAAGACAAAAAATAATTATCATGACATATAACAGCATGAAAAATGAATATATATTATCAAGACACCATTCAAACATGAAGAGGCAAATGCATTTTGTGCAAGCTTTCATTTTGCCTTTGAATTGATATCATTTCATGGTGGATTTGGCATCATAAACTCTTACATGAAGGCTACACTTCAAGTTTGGTTGAAGTTTTGTGCCATAAAGTATGTTGATGAACTTATACTGTACTTGGTATGTGAAAGGGTGACTGTGAGGTTTGGTGATATCATAATCTGAGTGGTATGTGGACAAAAGAGCATAAATGTGTAGTCATAAAAGTACGATATTATTTTTGGTGTCATCCAGGAGCTCGAGTTCACATATATCTTTGGCATCTGTATAGTTGCATCCATTATTGAATCAAAATTTTCACAACGCTTCTTGCAAGAAAAACAACAGATAATCATCCCATTTGATCATTGCATCTATTATGTCAGTTCATGAGATACTATGGCAGAAGTAATGTTCACATCAATCAAACAGAATTTGGATGGATGTGCTCGCAAGTGAGATAACAGGAGGACTTAGGAAAAGTAGACAGGAGAGAGATTTTGAGTAATGACGGATGTCAAAGGGCAATAAAGAGGTAATCAATTGTCATAAAGTATGCTCATTAACTTATATTGTACTTGGTATGCAAACTTGTGACTGTGAAGCTCAGTGGTATCATATAATCTGTGAGTGGTAACTGGAGAAAAGTGAGCATCTCAAAAGAGTAATATCATATTTTTGTCATCCAAAAGCTTCATGCTCACTTATATCTTTGGCAACTGTGTAAGTTGCAACCAATATTGCATCAAGTTGTGACAATGCTTCTTCAGAGCTAGGTTGCAAATTACCAAGGATTTCCTCAGTAATTTAGGATTGCTTCTTTTAATATTGCCTTTTTTGGAAGGAAGGTGGTATTTGTCACAGTGAAATTACTGTCAAACTAACCTCAAATTAGGGCTGAGATATTATGGAAGTAGATGAGACTCCTCCTGCAAATTACTGGGGATTAAACAGTAGTTCTTGTGGAATCGTCATGATTACTGTTACAGTAATATTTTGAGGGTTTAGTGACAGTAAAAAAGGAAGGGCATAGTGCATCTGTTGTGTTTTGTGTCATCGGTATATGAGAATGTATTAGAAAAAACCAAATGATGTAAATAATTGAATATTTTCAAAAGTAAGCCAAATGCATGCCCTCTTTAGGCAAACATGAAGTAAGCTTGTCTACATGGTATTAAGAGTTGCTTTTGAAAAGTAAGCCACTTTTGGAAGCGTCACTTTTGTTGAATCAGCTTACTCAGCAAGTAAGTCATTTTTCAAAGAGAGACCAGAAAATGGCCATGGCCAATATGGCTTATACTTTCAGAACACAGTGCACTTTTAGAAGAGCCAAAAATAAAAATGATTTCTTGAACAACAGTATTTGGAATGAAGAGAATGTCAAGCATGAAAAAGCTCTTTCAAAAGCTACTACAATACATATCAAAAATGAAACAGCAGAAACTACTTTGCAATTTTGCTCTGCAATTTTGCTCTCCTTGCATTTCAGTCTTCCATCACTTTCATCTCCAAGCAAAAATCATGTAATAGCTGCTGTATCAGTTATCAGTGGCTGACCAGCTTACACAAGTAAGTTGCATTCTGACCCTCAGATGAGGTAGTACATTAACATGAACCAGAAATTGATTCAGATTGCTCATTTGCAGCCGGTAATCATCCTGTAGGGTAGGACCAAATCATGTAGAAATAGAGTTTGACAAGATGACAAGATTGTTGTCTCATTTGTGAGTCCATCACTCTTGTTTGTACCCAGTGTAGGGTGCTCTCTGTGTAAGGCAGTTCTCTGCTTTTGTTTCTAGTAACTTATTATAAGAGTTTAGTTTGATGTGCATATGGATTGACATTCCAATTCATAATATAATAGCTGACTAATAATACGGTGATAGATTATTATAACTTAGAAACCCTGCTTACTTCTTAACAATTCCACATAGCTACCAATTGTAACAAGGTTGATTGTTGGGGGTGGGCCTATTTTAAACTCTCAGCTTTCCTCGAGAGTGGGCCTATTTTAAACTCTCAGCTTTCCTCGAGAGTGGGCCTATTTTATACTCTCAGCTTTCCTCGAGAGTGGGCCTATTTTATACTCTCAGCTTTCCTCGAGAGTGGGCCTATTTTATACTCTCAGCTTTCCTCGAGAGTGGGCCTATTTTATACTCTCAGCTTTCCTCGAGAGTGGGCCTATTTTATACTCTCAGCTTTCCTCGAGAGTGGGCTTAGTTTATACTCCAAGCTGCCAAGAGAGTTTTGGTAATGACGAAGGGGAAGGTAGGTTTGGAGGGAGAAGATGCTGTTGTTGGAGGCTTGAATGAGAAAATTAATCTGCTGAAGATTTGGAAGATGTCAAGTGAATTTTAAGATCTCGTTTTGCCGAAAGAGTCAACACCCACGAAGGATGAAGGTACCACAGTCGACACGACCACGATCCAATTTCACGAGAACACTACCATGTGGAAGGGACGTCTTGCAAAAATTAAGATCTCGTTTTGCCGAAAGAGTCAACACCCACGAAGGATGAAGGTACCACAGTCAACACGACCACGATCCAATTTCACGAGAACATCACCGACCATCCAGAATAATTGCGGTAGATGAAGATGGTGTGCTGAAGATCAGGTGGTGGCACAACTGCTGAAGATTGGAAGATGTCCAGCAAAAACGTAGGCCTAGTTTATACTCCCGGCTTCCACAGAGTCTTGGTAACTATGAAGGGGAAGGTACTCAATGGGAGTAATAGGTTTGGAGGGGGAGATGCTGTTGTTGGAGGTCAAGATGCCATAGGGAGAGATGTTTATTTGGCGGTGGCGGCGGGGACGGAGGGATTGGAATGGAATTCAAGAGAGGAAGAGGGAGGCAACGATGGAGGAGGCAGGAGTTGGAAATGGTGGATGGAGACAAAAGAGGAATCAAGAGAGGAAGGAGGCGACAATTTTGAAATGAAAGATATCAGAGCACAGAAATCAGATCTCGTTTCGCCAAGAGAGTCAATGCCCACGAAGGACAAGGGTACCACAAATGACGCGACCACGATCACATTCCATGCAAATCAATCAATGCAAATCAAAACATCACCCCTTCTCCCCAGTCCAGTTCAAACAACAAACAAGAGAGGAAGAAGGAGGAGACAATTTTGAATCTTCATTCAAGAGAGGAAGAGGGAGGCAACGATGGAGGAGGCAGGAGTTGGAAATGGTGGATGGAGACAAAAGAGGAATCAAGAGAGGAAGGAGGCGACAATTTTGAAATGAAAGATATCAGAGCACAGAAATCAGATCTCGTTTCGCCAAGAGAGTCAATGCCCACGAAGGACAAGGGTACCACAAATGACGCGACCACGATCACATTCCATGCAAATCAATCAATGCAAATCAAAACATCACCCCTTCTCCCCAGTCCAGTTCAAACAACAAACAAGAGAGGAAGAAGGAGGAGACAATTTTGAATCTTCATTCAAGAGAGGAAGAGGGAGGCAACGATGGAGGAGGCAGGAGTTGGAAATGGTGGATGGAGACAAAAGAGGAATCAAGAGAGGAAGGAGGCGACAATTTTGAAATGAAAGATATCAGAGCACAGAAATCAGATCTCGTTTCGCCAAGAGAGTCAATGCCCACGAAGGACAAGGGTACCACAAATGACGCGACCACGATCACATTCCATGCAAATCAATCAATGCAAATCAAAACATCACCCCTTCTCCCCAGTCCAGTTCAAACAACAAACAAGAGAGGAAGAAGGAGGAGACAATTTTGAATCTTCATTCAAGAGAGGAAGAAGGAGGCAACGATGGAGGAGGCAGGAGTTGGAAATGGTGGATGGAGACAAAAGAGGAATCAAGAGAGGAAGGAGGCGACAATTTTGAAATGAAAGATATCAGAGCACAGAAATCAGATCTCGTTTCGCCAAGAGAGTCAATGCCCACGAAGGACAAGGGTACCACAAATGACGCGACCACGATCACATTCCATGCAAATCAATCAATGCAAATCAAAACATCACCCCTTCTCCCCAGTCCAGTTCAAACAACAAACAAGAGAGGAAGAAGGAGGAGACAATTTTGAATCTTCATTCAAGAGAGGAAGAAGGAGGCAACGATGGAGGAGGCAGGAGTTGGAAATGGTGGATGGAGACAAAAGAGGAATCAAGAGAGGAAGGAGGCGACAATTTTGAAATGAAAGATATCAGAGCACAGAAATCAGATCTCGTTTCGCCAAGAGAGTCAATGCCCACGAAGGACAAGGGTACCACAAATGACGCGACCACGATCACATTCCATGCAAATCAATCAATGCAAATCAAAACATCACCCCTTCTCCCCAGTCCAGTTCAAACAACAAACAAGAGAGGAAGAAGGAGGAGACAATTTTGAATCTTCATTCAAGAGAGGAAGAGGGAGGCAACGATGGAGGAGGCAGGAGTTGGAAATGGTGGATGGAGACAAAAGAGGAATCAAGAGAGGAAGGAGGCGACAATTTTGAAATGAAAGATATCAGAGCACAGAAATCAGATCTCGTTTCGCCAAGAGAGTCAATGCCCACGAAGGACAAGGGTACCACAAATGACGCGACCACGATCACATTCCATGCAAATCAATCAATGCAAATCAAAACATCACCCCTTCTCCCCAGTCCAGTTCAAACAACAAACAAGAGAGGAAGAAGGAGGAGACAATTTTGAATCTTCATTCAAGAGAGGAAGAGGGAGGCAACGATGGAGGAGGCAGGAGTTGGAAATGGTGGATGGAGACAAAAGAGGAATCAAGAGAGGAAGGAGGCGACAATTTTGAAATGAAAGATATCAGAGCACAGAAATCAGATCTCGTTTTGCCAAGAGAGTCAATGCCCACGAAGGACAAGGGTACCACAAATGACGCGACCACGATCACATTCCATGCAAATCAATCAATGCAAATCAAAACATCACCCCTTCTCCCCAGTCCAGTTCAAACAACAAACAAGAGAGGAAGAAGGAGGAGACAATTTTGAATCTTCATTCAAGAGAGGAAGAGGGAGGCAACGATGGAGGAGGCAGGAGTTGGAAATGGTGGATGGAGACAAAAGAGGAATCAAGAGAGGAAGGAGGCGACAATTTTGAAATGAAAGATATCAGAGCACAGAAATCAGATCTCGTTTCGCCAAGAGAGTCAATGCCCACGAAGGACAAGGGTACCACAAATGACGCGACCACGATCACATTCCATGCAAATCAATCAATGCAAATCAAAACATCACCCCTTCTCCCCAGTCCAGTTCAAACAACAAACAAGAGAGGAAGAAGGAGGAGACAATTTTGAATCTTCATTCAAGAGAGGAAAAGGGAGGCAACGATGGAGGAGGCAGGAGTTGGAAATGGTGGATGGAGACAAAAGAGGAATCAAGAGAGGAAGGAGGCGACAATTTTGAAATGAAAGATATCAGAGCACAGAAATCAGATCTCGTTTCGCCAAGAGAGTCAATGCCCACGAAGGACAAGGGTACCACAAATGACGCGACCACGATCACATTCCATGCAAATCAATCAATGCAAATCAAAACATCACCCCTTCTCCCCAGTCCAGTTCAAACAACAAACAAGAGAGGAAGAAGGAGGAGACAATTTTGAATCTTCATTCAAGAGAGGAAGAGGGAGGCAACGATGGAGGAGGCAGGAGTTGGAAATGGTGGATGGAGACAAAAGAGGAATCAAGAGAGGAAGGAGGCGACAATTTTGAAATGAAAGATATCAGAGCACAGAAATCAGATCTCGTTTCGCCAAGAGAGTCAATGCCCACGAAGGACAAGGGTACCACAAATGACGCGACCACGATCACATTCCATGCAAATCAATCAATGCAAATCAAAACATCACCCCTTCTCCCCAGTCCAGTTCAAACAACAAACAAGAGAGGAAGAAGGAGGAGACAATTTTGAATCTTCATTCAAGAGAGGAAGAGGGAGGCAACGATGGAGGAGGCAGGAGTTGGAAATGGTGGATGGAGACAAAAGAGGAATCAAGAGAGGAAGGAGGCGACAATTTTGAAATGAAAGATATCAGAGCACAGAAATCAGATCTCGTTTCGCCAAGAGAGTCAATGCCCACGAAGGACAAGGGTACCACAAATGACGCGACCACGATCACATTCCATGCAAATCAATCAATGCAAATCAAAACATCACCCCTTCTCCCCAGTCCAGTTCAAACAACAAACAAGAGAGGAAGAAGGAGGAGACAATTTTGAATCTTCATTCAAGAGAGGAAGAGGGAGGCAACGATGGAGGAGGCAGGAGTTGGAAATGGTGGATGGAGACAAAAGAGGAATCAAGAGAGGAAGGAAGGGACAATTAAACATATCTCATTTCATCTCACCTTGCTCGTGGGATTTGATGACAGAGAATGATGTTGGCTGGTGATGAATGGAGGGGGCATGGTCTAAATATATCTGTGTGCAAAGTTTTCCATTGTTGAGTTCGGAGATTTGCAGAACAGAAATTCAATTAAAAACTGGCGAGTTAAAAAAACTGAAACATCATCAAGAGATGATGATTTCTTACCGTTCTTTTTGTGCTGCCACTCTGCTGAATTGAACGCGGCGACTGGGTGGCGGCAATGGTGGCGCAAAAGACGGTCTGTGGGCTTTAATGCCACAGTTATCAGTTAAGAAATGAAAGCAGTAATTTAATTGAATAATTGGTGAGTAAAAAAATTGTAACATCATCAACACATGATCTTTTCTCACTGTTCTTTTAGCGCGAGTGGGTGGTGGCAATGGTGGCTCAAAAGATGGTCTGTGGGCTTCAATACCACAGATTGTGCGTAAGAATTAAAAGCAGCAATTTAATTGAAAAAATGGTGAGTAAACAAACTGTAACACCTTTTTGCTTTGCCCCTCTTCTGAAATGAACGCAAGTCGGTGGCAGCAAACATTGGAGCAAAAGATGTTCTGTGGGCTTCAATACCCCACATTGCGCCATCCACAGAATTGACAATTAAATTTTTTAATTGGTTCCTCCTGAGAGTTGGGATGAAAAAATTATTATATCATCATTACCACAGGCCAAATGTGCTTGAGTAATAAAGGGTGTTGGGATTAGGGTTAGTTTTAGGGACAAAACAATGTATCAGAAAATTGGATGAAGACTTACCATAGTAGTTAGATTGATGGGTGTGCAAAAAGACGACAGTACGTCAAAAGTCTATCCACACTTCACAGCCAGGTAAAACAACAATCAACAAAATGTACAAACAGACAGAAACAAACAGTCAGACACAATAACCCCTAACCCTAACAATTTAATTGCAACCTTCAAACTAATCCACAGATTTGACAATTTATTTTTAATTGGTTCCTCCTGAGAGTTGGGATGAAAAAATTGTTAGATCATCATTACCACAGGATTTGCGAAAAGAACCAAGCTGGACACAGGCTTACATTACATTCTCAAGAGCAAATTAATTTCAACGGCCCTACCACATATTTTATCAATCAGACCGCCCTGCAAAAGTCAATGCATGATTTAAAACTCCTGTCCCTCTCTCTCCACACACAAAGTTGTTGATAATTCAATTGTCTCAACTAATATTTAAAAATTAATAGTCTCAAAACAGATCAATTTCTCAGAAAATCACATAAAAACTTACAATATCCAAATGTGCTGGATTAATAAAGGGTTGGGTGGGATTAGGGTTAGTTTTAGGGACAAAACAATGTATCAGAAAATCGGATAAAGACTTACCATAGTAGTTAGACTGATGGGTGTGCAAAAGACAACAGTACAAATTCCACAGATCGCGCGTAAGAATAAAAAGCAGCATTTTAATTGAAAAAATGGTGAGTAAAAAACTGCTACATCATCAAAAGATGATCTTTTCTCACCATTCTTTTTGCTTTGCCGCTCTGGTTGAATGATCGCGAGTGGGCGACGGCGACAGCTGTGCAAAAGACGGTCTGTGGGCTTCAATTCCACAGATCGCGCGTAAGAATAAAAAGCAGCATTTTAATTGAAAAAATGGTGAGTAAAAAACTGCTACATCATCAAAAGATGATCTTTTCTCACCATTCTTTTTGCATTGCTGCTCTGGTTGAATGATCGCGAGTGGGCGACGGCGACGGCTGTGCAAAAAACGGTCTGTGGGCTTCAATTCCACAGATCGCACGTACGAATAAAAAGCAGCAATTTAATTGAAAAAATGGTGAGTAAAAAACTGTTAAATCATCAAAACTAGATCTTTTCTCACCGTTCTTTTTGCATTGCCGCTCTGCTGTTATGAACGCGAGCGGGTGGCAACAACAGCGGAGCAAAAGACGGTCTGTGGGCTTCAAAACCACAGATCGCGCGTAAGAATTAAAAGGAGCGATTTAATTGAAAAAATGGTGAGTAAAAAAACTGTAAAATCATCAAAACTAGATCTTTTCTCACCGTTCTTTTTGCATTGCCGCTCTGCTGTTATGAACGCGAGCGGGTGGCAACAACAGCGGAGCAAAAGACTGTCTGTGGGCGTCAAAACCACAGATCGCGCGTACGAATTAAAAGGAGCGATTTAATTGAAAAAATGGTGTGTAAAAAAACTGTAAAATCATCAAAACTAGATCTTTTCTCACCGTTCTTTTTGCATTGCCGCTCTGCTGTTATGAACGCGAGCGGGTGGCAACAACAGCGGAGCAAAAGACGGTCTGTGGGCGTCAAAACCACAGATCGCGCGCACGAATTAAAAGGAGCGATTTAATTGAAAAAATGGTGAGTAAAAAACTGTAAAATCATCAAAACTAGATCTTTTCTCACCGTTCTTTTTGCATTGCCGCTCTGCTGTTATGAACGCGAGCGGGTGGCAACAACAGTGGAGCAAAAGACGGTCTGTGGGCGTCAAAACCACAGATCGCGCGCACGAATTAAAAGGAGCGATTTAATTGAAAAAATGGTGTGTAAAAAAACTGTAAAATCATCAAAACTAGATGTTTTCTCACCGTTCTTTTTGCTTTGCCGCTCTGCTGGAATGAACGCGAGCAGGTGGCAGCAACAGGGGAGCAAAAGACGGTCTGTGGGCTTCAGTGTGATTGACTGCAATGGATCCAAAATTTAACAATTTAATTGAAAAAGTTGAGCATATGTTGTGTATTGTAAGCATTTGCAATAAAGTCAAGAATGTCATGGGTATTTCCCGCCCATTTTTATTGTGTGAAGTGCGAAGTGCCTGATTGCCGTTGAGGGCCAGACTATATAGGGTGGGGAACTCCACAAATGTTAGCCTGCTCAAAAATTCTGCCTCTAGGTGTCCATATTATTTAGATGAAAGAATCTTGTTTTAGTACCTCATGTTAGTAAAATTGTAATTGGGCAAGCGAGAGATAAATTTTTGCTAACATGTAAGTAAAAAATGAGAAAGAATCACCTACTCCTCCCAAGGAGCGTGACCGTTGAGTGCTGTTAGCTAATCTGTAAATAATTTTTTTTGCTAACCATGTAGCTAACAGAAACTTGCATCTTGCTAACAATTCGTTTGCAGTGGGGGGGGGAAATGTTGTTTTTTTTTTCCCCGCTTTTTCGGGGGTGAAATTGGCCAGTGTCATCCAGGAAGATCTTGTTAACTGGGATGGTGAAGAGTTTGATGGCCTGTTATGATAGTGTGGGTTGTGCCTGTGGGCGGGAAGTTGTGTGATGAGTAGATCTGATGTGTTGCCATGGTTGGGCCATGTGGCCTTGGATGGTTGCATTGGCATTCCAGTAATACTTAGCAACTAGAGTGTAGGTGAGGCCAGGCCATGAGTTGTAGAATCCATTCTTGATGGCCTGAAGCATCGATTTGACTGGGTATCCGGCTGAGGCATGCAGGAAAGCCACCAATGCCCGTGTGGTAAGAAGATCATGGGTGCGCAAGTCTGTATGCACGTGGGGTGTGGTGGGCAGTTTGGCTTCTTGCAGAGGGCATAGTGGGAGGGTTTCCGTTGTTGCCTTTTTGTTTGTAGTAGGAGGTGATGGCATGGTAGCTGTCGGGGCAAACAGGGTGTGAGGTCTTGCAATATGTAGTGCCAGGGAGTGCTGCCGGAGTGATAAGTTGATATGCCAAAGGCTTAGCAGATGAATGTCTCGGCTATCACTGAGAATGACTGTATCAGTTGGGTCTGCAATGGTGAGAGAGGTGGCTGTGAAGAGGGCTTTGCAACCTGCATTGCATAATTTTCCGATGCTGATGAGGTTGTGTGTGAGTCCTGGTACAATATGGCCCTGCCGGGTATCTGGTGGGATGGCCGGCAGGTTCAGAGTAGCTGAGCCTGAGGAGAATAGTGGTTGGCCCATTGCCATATGGATTGTGGTACGTGGAGCCTGTGTGTTGACATTAGTTAGTGGGGCATGGGGTAGGAAGTAGTGGCCACTGGTGCCTGTGTTGGCAATGGCCTGTTCTGAGAAGTGGGATGGGCTACAGGAGGATGCAGTGGTGAAAATATTAGAGTGTTGACAAGAGTCAGTTCAAATACTTAAGGCTGCATCTACTTGCCCATCCTGTCAGTTGTCCCACCCCATGTTAACCGTGCTGCCACCCAGAGTGTTGGCCGTGTGGCTGCATCTTTGTGAATTGTGCCCTTCTACTTTGTTGGCACATGTTGCACTGGAGTGTCCCTCAAGCAACCGGAACCGGTGTCTGGCAGTATCCTCCGGGTGTGGTGGGTAGGATAGGGTGGTACGGATGTTTGCTCCCATGTGTTGGGGTTGTTGTGGTGTAGTGCAAACGAATTGTTAGTAAGGCTCGTGTTAATGTTAGATAAACTGTAAGCAGTTTTTTTACTTACAGAATAGCTAAAACGAGGTTCAATGGTCGGTTCAAGGGGGGAGTCATGAATTCTTTCTTGCTTCTTACGAACTATTAGTATGATCATGGGGACAATTTTGGCCTTTGACGGATTTCTTACAATTTTACTAACAGAGAGATCTAAATGATTATTTTTTTGACATAACTAGCTGCTTTTAGAGCTATGACACCTTAGCCCAATGGAATCATTTCAATCATTTCTAGCATGCTATAACATACATGAGGATTGATGGAATTTCAGATCTCAACAGTATATGGCATAGGCCCCTACATGATAACACATCCATCCATAATAATGCAACTTATCCTCACCGCACATCCCCATCGAGCCACTCAATGCAGTTGCATCTCTCCAGCCACACTTTCATAATACAAAAATGAATTCTGAGGAGTAGAACAAGATACAAAATTGAGTAAACTCTTGGCACAAGAAGAAAAATATCAAATGCCCCACCTGCAAGTCATCTTTATTTCACTTTGACGGAAGGCCCTACTTCTCCTCTGTACACATTGTAAATAGAATTGTGGTAATTCATCATTCACCATGTCCGTCTTCTATTTGAAATTGCGGAAAAGTGTTTTTCTTTTGCTTGTCCTGTGGGGGTCAAAGTTTGCATACATCAGGGAGACTGCAAGATACAGGATGCAAATGTGTACGACGCAATGACAACAACAAAGTGACAAAAGACCATCCCAAAACTAACCCAACAGGAGAAAGGGTGGATAACAGTGCCAAAAACTATAAGGATCTTACTGGATATGGTGTTGCCATTACCGATTGAGATCAACGGGGCGATTTGCAAGTTGACGCTGCAATGGGCGAGGAAACAAACCCAGCAGAGGAGAGTGGAGTTAGCAATGATTACTTTTTTGGATATGAAGATGGGGGGAATGGGAAGTTGAATTCGATCCCACAAGTGGCACAGGAATTTCTGACACTTGTGGTCTTATTTCTTGTCATTTCAATGTGAACAACCCCCTCAATATTCTGGGAAACCATGACGAATGGCCCAGTGGCAGTGTGAGATTTTTTATGAGGGACGACAAGAATCAAGGGGACGGATTAAAAGGTTGGTTTTCAATTCTTTCATTGACTCAAAAGTCTATTACTGATTTCTCCTCACTATCAGTTGAAGACTTGTTTCCATCTCCACATTGCATCAATTTACTATGGACTCCCCACCACAAAATCAGTTGACCTAGCAACTATGACCCTTCACAATATCTCCCAACACAATGAACTCATCCAATCTGAGAAGAAAGATTTGTCTGAAATTTATCAGAATTCCATAGTTCAAGTGCTTGCAGCCTGTGGAATTGACGAACAGGAAGTACCATCAATAGTACAGGAAATAAATGATTGTGTTCAGACAGCATGGCAGATTCATGGTGGTAAGCTTTCTTCCATCAAAGCCCCCGTGAATCATAAGACAGTTGGAGCAGTCTATATCAAAGGACACAATTCTATTGTCAAAAATTTACCAATTCCAACAGTTAGTATCAGTCACAAGGCTGCTCACATCCCAGCCAAACAAATCATCAATCATATTTTAGCAACAGGGATAGAGGTAATGTTCTTCTGTGCTGGGCACGAAGAAGACTGGGTAGATCAATCTAGTTATTATGGGACCAAATTCATATGTAATCTTCACCAAAATGTTTCAGCATGAAAGATATCTCAATTGACACCCAGATCCTCCTTGTAAGAGTATGGTCAGATGGATTTGAGGCTCATCAAATCAAAGGGAAAAACGAATTCAACAGTCTGCGATGTTCACATTGACCGTCATCGCCCCCAACTATAAAAATAACAGCTGTCATACAGCACCCTTTGCTTTGTGCTTTCAAAGACAAAACCAAAATGATATCCTTGTCCAGCTGCTCAAGGAGTTGAAAGATCTTCAGTCCCCAACACTCAGTTACTGGGGAGGGAAGGAAAACCAGGTATACCCGACAATGGTGTTTCTTGAAATGATACGCAATGATTACAAAGAAAGGTGCTTGAATACTTATACCGCTCAAAATGGTACATTCACTCACAGATGGAGACATTCTTGCCAGTTCGATGACAATCTTGTCCGATCCTGTCACCTCAAAAACACTGAATTCATTCTTTCGCCCCCAGCTGTCAATCTGAAGAGGGAAAGCTGTTGTGATCAATGCCTTGATTGGTGGCACCATGGAGTGACAAATCCCAAGACATACCCAATTCAACCAGAATTATTTTTACAAACAATTGAAAACTTCCCTGCAGTTGAGCTATCATTTGAAATGATCTCTAACTCTCTAACTGCTCTACAAGATTGGTGCTTTTCTAGTACCTTTTCAAATACTGCTAAGGGGGATGTGATAAAAAGATATCTACAAGCCATCGGTCTTTCAACTCAAATGGCCCCAACATTATCCAAAGATCTTGTCATGGGCAAGGAAGCTTCCCAATCTTTGGCCTTCTCCTTAATTCTAAGGAATTGTAGAACACTTGATGTGGAGTTGAAAAGTTTCCAGACAATGCTTATGCATATGTGCTTCCTTGGAATTGAAAAGTCCCTGATTGCTAAAACATCTATGTTAGCTTACAGAAAGGATCGGGGCCAAAATGCAGCATGACAAACACTCATCAATGCTATACAAGGCAGTCAAGAAACAAACAATTCAGTCTACTTAGTCTGGTGTCTTGCTTTGATTTTCTCAGATATGGAGAAGAAGAATC
Source organism: Cyclotella cryptica (assembly GCA_013187285.1). Taxonomy (NCBI): domain Eukaryota; phylum Bacillariophyta; class Thalassiosirophyceae; order Thalassiosirales; family Thalassiosiraceae; genus Cyclotella; species Cyclotella cryptica. The sequence continues at coordinate 782,183 of JABMIG010000012.1, forward strand.
TTGGTACTGCCAATTGGCAATCTGATCATTACCTTGCATTCACCCTGCTGTCATTGTTTCATTTTTTGCCTTTGGATAAGGGTGAGGTTGCAAGTTGCAAAGAACCTTGACAAGCATTTGGTGCTTGCTTTTTAGGATCATGAGAGTGACTTGGTTCTGTCTCATCTCTCACCTCTTTGCAGAAGAAAAGGTTCAGACAGAGACAATCAATGTGTCTGTGAGATTATTCCTATCATCTTGCAGAAGATTATGGACTGTTGATGAAAACTTGCATTCAAACCAAGAAAGAGATGATCAAGGAAAAAAGAGAAAGGCTGATGACAGGACATTGACAGTGACAGACAAGAAAAGAGCACCAATCTATGTAAGAGGGCAACACTGCAAACGAAAAACACGGGTAACCTCCCCGTACACTTGAGTGTACGGGGAGGTTACTGGAGCCCCCGGAATGGTATCTTCCGGTAACCTCCCAGTACACTTCTGTAACCCTCCGGTTCTGTAACCCTCCGGTAAACTAGTGTACGGGAGGGTTACCGGAGTCTACCGGGAGGTTACCGGAAATTAGAGACCAAAAGGAGCTTTCGGATTTATTTCTACGTACGATAGGAATTGGTACTTTTTTACAGGAAAACAGACTTCTCAGTAAGTCTTAGAACTGATATCAATCTAATTATTGGCTATAACTGCATTACTTAGACGCTAAAAAAATGTTTACCGGTGGTATACCGGAAGTGTACAGGTGAGTTACCAGAAGTGTACGGGAGGGTAACCGGAAGGTTATAGGAAGGCTACTGGAGAGTACCGGAGGGTTACCGGACCGTACGGGAGGGCTACCAGAACGTACAGGAGGGTTACCGGGAGGATTACCTACTGTTGGACTACAGTAATAGCAGAGTATGTGTAATTTATCTCCACTAATAAAATTAAACATACTACATCACCATATTTAGGGGCCCGCCCAACTCATCGCCCACCAAAACGACATGCCACACATGCAAAAATTTCAGCCCCAAGCTAAAAAACGATACTGTGGACCATATCACCAAGGTAGAAGAAAATAAATTATTTAATTGAAACTAAGCTGACATGAAAACAATTGTAAAGTAGTTTGATTTCAGCATAACTCACCGTAAATATTTACATGCCGCTGCCGATTGTTGTTGGCAACACGGCGGTGCAAGGCGAAATGCCAAACTCAGTCTGTGGACTGAGTTTCGGCTGTTCCCGTGCCTGGCCTGAAATAAAATAATTGAAAATTAGATGTAGTCAACACAAGTGTAAAAATAATTGTATTCCATGCAACTCACCTCTCTTAATATACCCGCTGCTGCCAATTGTCGTTGGCAACACGGCGGTGCAAAGCAAAATCCCAAACTCAGTCTGTGGACTGAGTTTCGGGGATTTCACCTGTAGGCCTGTAACTTTTTAATTAAAAAAAAATACTTGTGGTGAGTATAATACTGTAAAACAAGACAAGTTTAGTACAACTCACCGTCAAAATATACCCGCCGCTGCCAATTGTTGTTGGCAACACGGCGGTGCAAGGCCGAATGCCAAACTAAGTCTGTGGACTGAGTTTCGGCAATTTCGCCGGTAGGCCTGAAACTATTCAATTGAAAAAAATGGACGTGCGGTGAGTATAATACTGTAAAACAAGATGAGTTCATGATCACTCACCCCAAAATATACCCGCCGCTGCCAATTGTTGTTGGCAACACGGCGGTGCAAGGCGGGAGGGATGACTCAGTCTGTGGACTGAGTTTCGGCGATCGGGTAGACACACAACAACAGCGACCCACTGGTCGAGGCGGGCGAAGCAACGCCACACAACAAAACGCTTCCGGACATGGCAATGGTCGCTACGGCGCCAGAGCATGGGCAAAACATTGCTACACCTCAACTCACTACAACGCTCCACGACATCCACCCGCCTAACTCATGAACATAGGTACAATCTTCATCTCAACCTGAACCACACCCCATTCCAAAACGCCGTCTCCACCAGCGCTGCCACACCAGCCTCCCAATATTACAGCCCATCGAAACTAGCCGTCCATGATCTTACTCCAAACAAAATTGTCCCGCCCCTAGCCAAATCCGTCCTAGGCCTTGGATTCAAATTCATTTGTACACCACCACATACCACCAATGACACCTCCGCCAACACATCCCGATTTGAATGAGACTTCCAATGCAAAGTCTTTTTTGCCGCACCCGATGCTTCCAACACACAAATGGAGCAAAATAAACTCTACAACAAATCGCTCTGGTCCCCTCCTCTTGCCGAAATCCCTACCTGGGTAGACAGCCGCCTCAGCAAATTCTTCGCCCGAATTCGTTACCTCTTCTACCGCCGCAGAGCCACTCCAAACCTCTTGCCTTATCAAGAGGCCACACTTCGTGAGCTACAAAATGACGCCAACCTCCTCTTCCCCGACACTGACAAAGGACTTGGCCCTTGTGCAGTCACTTATGATCAGTACGTCGCCGATGCACTGGTCCACCTGACAGACCCCACCATCTTCACACGCCTGTCAAGAGAGGAGGCCTGGAATGCCGCTGACACCATCGATCAGGACATACGTCAGTGGCTCTCCTCCCACAAACGAGTCCTCAACAAAGACGCCATCCGATTCATCGAAAACCACCTCCACGAAAACCAAAAGTCACCATTTGGCCAATTCTACATGCTATACAAGATTCATAAGCCACCTACACCCCGTGGCTATCCCACCCGGCCCGTTTGCTCGGACGTGAGCAGCCTCCCTCGCGGCCTGGGAAAATGGGTTGATATACAACTCCAACCGGTGGCGCGTACACAACCTTCTTACTTCCAGGACTCATACTGCCTCAAACAGCTCCTCTCCAACATCGAAATTCCACCGTATGCACTCCTCTTCACCGCCGACGCCAAATCAATGTACACCAACATCCGTACTGGCCCAGCGCTCAAACACATCTCCAACCTCCTCCGCAACAAAGAAGGGCGTACCTTCCACCACTATGATGCTCCAGCCCTCATCGAAGCCCTCGAAATAGTGTTCAAAAATAACATCCTCCAATTCGGGGACACGTACTGGAAGCAGATCTCCGGTACTGGCATGGGCATCGCACCCACACCGCCATGGGCCGCAATCTATATTGCCATACACGAAAACAGTGTACTCTCTTGCTGGACTTCGCAAGTCCTCTTCTACCGGCGGTTCATTGACGATATCATTGGGATTTGGGTCTGTGACAAGGATCCCGAACGTAACAATGCCCTGTGGACCCAGTTTACCTGCGAGATGCAACAATGGCACGGGCTCGAATGGGAATTCTCTCCACTCTCACAATCATGCAATTATATGGACCTAACTTTGACCCTGTCCATAGGAACAATTCACTCCACATTGTTCGAGAAGTCGCAGAATTTATATCTCATTTACCCCCACACTCCTCACATCCAAGGGGGCCTCTCCAGAGTCTCATCTTTGGAAATATTCTACGGATACACCGCCTTTGTTAACCCCCCCAGAAATAAAAAAACACACCCACCCCCCCCTCCCCCCCCCACCAACCGTGGACATCACAGAGCCACACTCACACCGTTGTTTCATAAAGCCACCATAAAAAAAATTGGCATACATGCTATGTACACATACTTTACCTGTGTACCTCATTACTTACACAGCGGTACAGACTTAGAACTTTACCTGTCTACCTGATTACTATACGGTATGGCTAGCATACAACAGTCATAATTTAGTAATCACCTGATTATCAATATCTACGTGTTTGCTATGCTCAGCAGTGATTACTAAATTTTTGCACTGAGCAACACCTGCAAAACATCCACAACAACAACCAAAATCAGCCACCACCATGTCCTCGCCCACCGCGAACGAAGCCACCGTCTATGAGGCCGTACGAGCCATCATATCACCACTGCCGCTCGACAAGATCGTGGGCCAACCAACGACCTCCACCGTAAACCATCTCCGGCAACAAATCGCGAAAATCGCGGCAGCCGTCAAAACAACGAGCTGGGGCGGACGTCATGGTCATCTCGCACTCGTGCTCACCGACTCACCGACGCCCAGTATCGCACGGTCACGGGCAACCCGGACATCACCATCGACCGCCTCCCAACGCCTCCGATCGTCGCGGCAGGCCTCACGAACACCACCACGCTCACGAATCGAGCATCGATCACGGGCCTGCACAACCTCGCGTGCCAAGAGTTTTGGAAGCAAGAAGCCGTCGATGCGCTCATCGTCGACAAACTCGTGCATGAGGCCGTCGATCCCACGTGCGTCGAGGAGCTCGAAGACAATTATGTGGACTACAGCGCCAGACAATCAAGACAATCGTCCAGCATCTCCGCACCGAATGGTGCATCGTCACGACCCTCGAGAAAAAACAAGCCGCCCAAGCCTTCCACGTCCAATGGGACTTCACGAGCCATATCACGAAGTTTGCCCGTGAACTCGACAAGCAACAAAAGCTCTGTCGGGACATCGGTGTCCCGGCCGCGGAGGCCACGAAGATCCAACATTACGTCGAGAGCATGTACGCCTCCGAAATGTTCGACGACAAGGAAATGCAGGCTTGGGAAATCAAGCCTTCTGCCGACAAAACCTGGGACGCGGCTAAGGCACACTTCGTTGCCATCTACAAGAGCAAGGAAAAGTTTAACGCCGAGCGTGAAGCGCGGTCGGGAGGGTTCGAGAGCGCCAGCAGTTTTTTGACAGTGGCAGCCGCACATCCAACAATCCACCACATGTTCCATCCAGCATCACCTCCGCCTTATCACCTGCAGACCACCACTCACTCCTCGAGTACACCAACAGCTTGGAGGGGGCTTTGGAGACTGCCACCGAACACGCCGCCGCCATCACTCTGGACAACACCACGCTCCTCCACAAACTTGAAGCCCAACAGAAAGCTATCCTGGACCAACAAGCTAAGTTCTTGACTCTCCTTTCACCTCCCACTGCACCTCGCCAGCAACGCAACAGATCCAATGGCACGCCACCCTCCGAAGGCAGACGTCCCCAACGTTTCTGCAACTCATGCAAGAAGGACGGCGTCTACCACGAGGATGACGAGTGTTTTGCCCTGGACAAAAACAAGGACAAACGCCCCTCTTGGTACAAAACCAAGAAATAGGATCCAGTGGAGACCGTTAGTTATTTTAATTCACTAAACCCATGTTCACTAAACTATTGGTCTCCACTTGCTTGCCCTGAAACAAAAGTTCGTTTCAATCTCCCGCCGCACCACCGTGACAAGAACAGCACAGCCTGGCAACACCACATGTCCCGCAGCAGCTCCACCTTGTATCGTCCCACTACCAAATACAAGCGGCGACGCCACCCCACACCCATGACCAAACAGCAAGTCAAGCAGGGCATTTCAGACGGCACAATACCCTCCGCAATCAGTGACACCGGTGCCACTTCGACAGCAGGAGCACTCCATGATCCTTTCCACTCCACTACAAAACCTTCCACCAAGGTTTTCCTCCTGCCCACAGGTGGCACTGCACAGGCTACACATATCTCCCAACTCATGCTCAATGTCCGTGCCCCCGCTAACCAAGTTGACATTGTTCCCAATCTCACACAGACTCTACTCAGCGGCAGCAAGTTTGCCGACGCTGGGTACACTGCCGTGTACGACAAGGATGAAGTCAACTTCTACGACTCCAACAAAATCCACATCAACGCCACCTCCATCCTCCAGGGTTACAGATGTCCACACACCGGGCTTTGGCGAGTACCCTTACGCCAAATCACCCGCAACATCAACAACGATACCCTCATCTTGGACTCTCCCTGTGGTACGAAATCACTCAACACAAAGTACATCGTGCCATCCACAGAAGAAATCCGCGCCCTCCTTGCATCATCTAGTACGCGGGAGCAGCACACCATCCTCAATGTCTACGAGCTACCCAGTATCGAGCAAACTATTCGGTACCTCCACGCCGCAGCAGGTTTTCCCACCAAAACAACATGGATGGCAGCAATTCGTCGCGGAAACTACGACACATGGCCCCTCGTAACCATCGCCAACGTACACAAGCACTTTCCCCAGTCTGAAGAAACGCAGCAGGGGCACATGCGTAGCCAGCGCCAAGGCGTGCGCTCCACCAAGACAACTCTGCAAGCTCCGGCAAGCCCACCCTCTCACACTGCCCCCTCTCTCCCTCACCATGACATATACATCAAGACCTATGACACCGGGGACACTGTCTACACCGACCAAACGGGTAAGTTTCCTCACTTATCGTCCAGAGGCCACCGGTACCAGATGATCCTGTACCACACCAACAGCAACTCGATTTGGGTTGAGCCCACAAAAAATAGGACTGAGGGTGAACTCATCCTAGCATGCACCAGAGCTCTCTCCGGTATGCAAGCATGTGGACTCTCACCCAAGTGCCAGGTCCTTGACAATGAAGCGTCCGCTGCATACAAGCAAGCCATCCTCGATTCAGGCATGACGTACCAACTGGTGCCACCTGATGACCACCGCCGTAATGTTGCCAAAAAGGCCATCCAAACATGGAAAGACCACTTTGTTGCTGTCCTCAGCGGCACAGCCGACAAATTTCCATTGCACCTGTGGTGCCAACTCATTCCACACATGGAACGACAACTCAACCTCCTACGTCAGTCCAATGCCAACCCCAGGATCTCCGCATATGCTCACCTCTATGGACCGCATGACTACAATGCTTCACCCTTTGTTCCACTTGGTATGGAGGCCCTTGTTCATGACAAACCCCATCGACGCAAGACCTACGCGCAACACTGCTCCAGAGGATGGATCACTGGCACATCAGTAGAGCACTACAGGTGCTGGAAAGTATGGTCGCCTACCACGCGTAGCACTCGCATTGCCGCCACGGTGTTTTTCAAACACAAATACCTCACCAATCCATCCGTGTCCCCGACCGACGCCCTCATCGCTGCCGCAGCCAATCTTGCTCATGTCATTAAGCACAATGCCAAAGCACAGCACGTTGGGGCCAAAATCCTACAAGACCTCCAGCGCCTCCAGCAACTCTTCAGTGACGCCGCGAAGCAACCGCCTCTACCACCAACACCAACCACACCAATCTCTGCCCCCACCCCACCTCCAAGGGTGCAACCACATACGCAAATCCCCACTGCCTGGCCTCGGCCCGCCGCCAGCCCCGTTATCTCTGATGATGAGGACAGTGACGACGAAGTGGCGCCACCTCCAAGGGTGCCGACACGCCGCCCCATCCCCGTCCTACCTCGCCCGCAACCTACTACGCCACCAGCTCTCAACACTCGTAGCCGAACCCGTTCCCTCACGCACGAGACCATGCTACACTTCTTAGCCACACGTCACATTGGGATCACCGCTGCCCAGGCCACACAACGGCGTTACCCACCCAACATGCTCCATGCAGTCCTCAATGACGACACGGGTGAGTTGATGGAGTACCGCCACCTTATTGCTAACCCCAAATACCGTGCCACCTGGCAGAACGCATATGGTAAAGAACTCGGCCGACTTGCGCAAGGTTTGCCCGGCATCGTTAAAGGCACCAACACCATTGCTTTCATCCAGCGAACACACGTACCGCAAGACCGATGGAAGGACGTGGCGTATGGGCGTATTGTGGCTAACTTTCGCCCAGAAAAAGATGATCCGTATCGCATTCGCCTAACAGTTGGAGGTAACCGCATTAACTTCCCAGGCGACTGCGGCACGCCCACAGCCGACATGATCACGGTTAAAATACTCCTCAACAGCATCATCTCTACAGTTAATGCCAGGTTCATGACCATTGACATAAAAGATTTTTATCTTAACACGCCCATGGAACGTCCAGAATACATGCGACTCAAACTAGCTGACATACCAGCCGCCATCATTGATCTCTACCATCTACGGGACATTGCACGGGATGGATATGTCTTTGTGCGCATTCAAAAGGGTATGTATGGACTCCCACAAGCCGGTATCATTGCGCAGCAACTCCTCGAACAACGCCTCCAGGCCAACGGCTACCACCAAAGCAAAATCAACCCCGGTTTCTGGACTCATGATTGGCGACCCATCTGCTTTGCCCTCTGCGTCGATGACTTTGGTGTGAAATATGTGGGCAAAGAACATGCCGTTCATCTCATTAACACACTCCAAGGCCACTATGACATCTCCACGGATTGGGAGGGGCGCCGCTACATCGGGCTCACCCTGCGTTGGGACTATCGCAAACGTACCGTCCGCCTTTCCATGCCCGGCTACTGCGAAAAAGCTGGGCAGCGGTTCCATCACCCTAAGCCTACCAAACCGCAACATCAACCTTATCCCAGTGCGCCGCGCACCTACGGCAGCAAACAACAACTGTGTGCCACTGCGGACACTTCACCAGCACTGGGAAAGCAACAGACAACATTTGTACAGGAAGTCATTGGAGTTTTCCTGTATTACGCCCGGGCAGTTGACTGCACCATGCTTACGGCCCTCGGCTCTCTCACAACACAACAGGCAAACCCTACAACGACCACACTGGACCGGGTCTACCAATTTTTGGACTATGCCCTATCACACCCCAACACCGGCGTCACGTATCAAGCAAGTGATATGATTTTGGCCGCCCACAGCGACGCCTCATATGTCTCTGAAACAAAAGCACGCAGCCGCGCCGGTGGGCATTTCTTTCTCTCCGAAAATGACCATTACCCAAACAATAATGGGGCCGTCCTTACCATTGCGCAAATCATCAAAGCCGTTATGTCTTCCGCTGCTGAGGCCGAACTTGGTGCTCTATACATCAATGCCCGCGAAGTCATTCCTTTGCGACACCTCCTTCTCGAAATGGGCCACCCGCAACCACCCACTCCCATCCAAACCGACAATTCTACCGCCCTCGGCGTTGTAAACAACACCATCCAACCCAAACGCAGGAAAGCCATGGATATGCGATTTCACTGGTTGCGCTGTCGCATTAACCAAAAACACTTCCGGCCATACTGGCGTGCAGGTGCCACCAACTTAGCTGACTATGTCACCAAACATCACCCTGCCATCCATCACCAAGCAGTCCGGCCCCTCTTCTTAACAACTGATCAACCAACACTACGAAATTCGAAACTAACAGCACCCTGCATTCCACACAACACATTACTGCGTCCCCCCATCCGCAGACCAGCTGCTAGTGCCGCATAACCCAACACAGATACGGTCTACACCATACCGCTGCAAGGGTGTGCTATGTACACATACTTTACCTGTGTACCTCATTACTTACACAGCTGTACAGACTTAGAACTTTACCTGTCTACCTGATTACTATACGGTATGGCTAGCATACAACAGTTATAATTTAGTAATCACCTGATTATCAATATTTACACATTTGCTATGCTCAGCAATACATGTCTCGCTCGGCAGACGAATATGCAATACGCCAACAGATGCAAAAGGCTAAAACTGAGCACACGGTCTTCTTCCATCTCCAGTACCACCCACAAGACCCCACAGCCCGCAAACTCCAACACATTTGGCAAGAGACGATTGCAACACCACCCAACGACATCCCCCTCTCCCACTTGAAGAACATAGACGGCATATGCGTCCCCATCCAATCCCTCACCATCGCATATAGCCACCCACCAAACCTACGGAACCAATTTTCTATTCGCAATATCGACAATAGGGGGCGTGCTGTGTCCTCCTACCTTTCTTAACCAACACTCCACACGCCCCCTTTTTTTCGTACCCGCCATGGCAGCTGACTCCAACAGCTAGGCCATGCCGGGCCCTCAAAAAAGGTCTCTTTTTGTTCATCACCCTCTCTGTCCACCACCCTACAAAATATCTAAAACTTGAAAAAACATCCATTTATGGGCTATGCCGTGTCCCAGCACTAACAAATCCCACACTCTATGTCCAATTGGGATATAAATACGGGTAGTTTGCCCTTTATTGTTGCTATCATACCACTGATGAGCCCCCTAGGTGAAACAAGAGATGCCATTGTTTGGTCACTGGCAACTCCCGTTGTTAAAATAGTGCTTAATGGATAACATCCGAATTTAACCAATTTCAAAGTTAAAACTGGACATCTTATTCAAACTCAAAAGCTGACATGAAAACAATTGTAAAATAGTTTGATTTCAGCATAACTCACCAAAAATATTTACATGACGCTGCCTGAAGAAGAGCACCATGGTGGTGATAAAATCTACCTACTAGATTTATGAGCATGGTGCTCAAACTAAGCTAGCAGACAAAAAGCAGTCCCAGATGTGGGTGGTTCCGTGGCTGTACAAGTGGCTGACGGCCAGACCCTGTGGGGCCACTAGCAGGTCCCAAGGACCTGTGGGGTCGCTAACAGGTCTGTGGGGCCACTAACAGGTCCCAAGGACCTGTGGGGAAGCTAACAGGTCCCAAGGTCAGGATATGGCCCTAGGCCTTAATTGTACTTAGCTACACACCCTTGCAGCTACATCAGGGACCTACCCTGCATGTGTGGGGCGGTGCGCCAGGTGATATGCAGGTGGGTGGTGCTTCGTACTGTAATCTGCCAAGTTGGCTGATCCGCGATCCCAATAAAAGCGGAATTGCCCTTGGGCCTCCCGGCATCAGAGCCAGTGCAGGCGCATCCAGATCATTTTGAAGCGGCGTTGGATTATGGTGTCATTGACAAACCCTGTCATAGTGGAGTTGTCTGTTTGAATGGGTGTTTTGGGCTGTGGCCATCCCATCTCTTTGAGTGCATTACACAGTGGAATCAGTTCACGTGCCATGATGTATAAGGCTGCTAATTAAGCTTTGGCAGTGGATGCCATGACGTACTTGATAATTTGGGAGATTGTGAGGATGGGCATGTTGTGCCGGGGAATAGGGTCATTTTTGGAGAGAAAGATATGTGCCCCAGCCCTGCTGCGTGACCCCGCGTCAGTGAGGTAGCTGGCATCTGAGTGTGCTGCAAGAATCATGGAACTTGTACGGTATGTGATGCCATCATTGGGGTACGTAGGGACGTAGTCAAGTAGTTGGTGGACAGCTGAGGCTGTGTTCTGAGTGGCAGCCGTTTGTTGCGAGCTGATGGTGCTGAGTGCCACCAGCAGCTTGTTGTCCACGGCCCGGGCATAATAAAGGAGGGAGCTGACAATACCTTGGATGCACTTGATGCCGGCAGCATCTAGGGGTGGGCTGGTGTCCTTATCCGGTAGGAGCTGTTCCTTCATGCTGTAGATGATTTCAAGATGTTTATGCGGTGCATGTTGTGGTTTGCATGGCTGGGGATGGTTGTATTTAAGCAGCAGGGTGCTTATGTATGTGTCCATGGTAAGGCGGCATGTTCATTTGGTGTAGTCCCACGTGATATCAATGCCTGCAAATTTGGTGCCAGTCCAGTCGGTGGTGGCTGTGTAGTGCTCTTGGAGGGCGTGCAAGAGATGTTCAGCATGTCTGCGGTCGGTGAATTGGATGCCGAAGTCATCGACAATGAGTACAAAGATGATAGGCCTCCATTTATGACGCCAAAGGCCGGGGGTCGTAGTACATTGGTAGTATCCGTGAGTTTCCAAGCGTTGGGTGAGCAAGTCATTTGCCAGTTATCCGGCCTGTTTGAGGCCATAGACACCTTTGGTGACTTCAAAGTAGATATAGCCATTGTACACAAAGTCTTGGAGACCATATTCCTGAATGAATTTGTCAGGAATATCGGTGAGTTTTATGCGGGCATACTCTGGTCTGTCCAGCGGGGTGCCGAGGTAAAAGTTGGAGATATCAAACGATGCAAACCGTGTGGTAGGTGTGGAGAGGACGCTGTTGAGGAGAAGTTTGACGGTTTCTAAGGAGCCTGTTTTGGTGCCACAGTCCCCAGGATAACGGATGCGGTCGCCTCTGAGGGTGATTCTTGTGCGGTAGGGGTCGGCTTTCTGCGGGCGCAGTGCGCAGACCACTGGGGTGTAAGTGATATCCCTTTTGCGCTGCATTGGGATTTCGTGATACTGGATGGGTTTGAAAGTGTTAGTGCCTTCAATGCGCTTTTTGTGTGGATGTGTGTTGTGTTTCCCAATGCCTTGGCAAAGGCGGCCAAGCTCATTTGCATAGGACGTATCCCATGTGGCTTTGCGTTTGGGGTGACGGCGCAGTTGCTTGTGTTCCAAGGATTGGCCGGTGTCCTGATCTAATACGGGCATGGCCATCGCATGTGGTTCATCATCCGTTGTGTCCGCTAAGGCTGCAAATGCATTGAGTGAGGCATTAGTTGCTTGTAGACGTGCACATGTGCGGGCGGCGATGGGTTGTGCCTCCATAGGTTGGAAACGTGGCCGGGTGCGAGCTGGTATCATTTGCCAAGGGCTGTCTGTTGAAGCTGGGCCTGGATTGGTGTCACGTGGCATGGGGTTTGACGGCACCCTTGGAGATAATGCTTGTCCGCTAGAAGCAAGTGCTCGCACCCTTGGAGGTGTCGTGTTGGGGTTGGGTACTGGTGTGGCGTAGTTGCGGAAAATGTCGCGCAGCTTGTAAATGGCCTGTAGTTGCGCGGTTGGGGATTTTGTGGCAAGGCGTAGTTGTTGTAGTGCAGCAATGATTTTGTCCTCAGCTGTGAGGTCAGGGGAGGGGAGGTAATGGTGTCTGAACTTGATGGCATCCGTGATGGCTACCGCTCGCGATTCTTTGTTGAGGACTCAGTAGCAGCGATAGTGGTGAAGTGCTGGACCAATGTAGAACCCTTCATGGCTGCGATAGTCCCAGGGGCAATGCGTAGTGGCTTTGCTATGAATGAGTACGCGACACCCTGCCGGTCCCATTAGTGTGGCATCAAAGTTGAATGGCCCGAAGAGGTCTTCCCAAGCAGAGAGTGTAGGATTACAGCGGCTTGCACGGAGGAGGTTCAGCGTGAGTTCGGCATGAGGAATGAGCAGGTCCCACTGGTCTGCCGGGAAGGAGGGCGCCGTTCCAGCCAGGACGGCCAGGAAGTGGTCTTTAAATGTGTGTATGGCGCGTTCAGCAGCATTGCGACGATGGACATGTGGGGGTACAAGTTGGTAGGTACTTCCATTTGAGGTGATTGCCTGTCGGAAGGCAAGACTGACTTCATTATCTAAGATATGAACCATGGGCTTGCGATTGACACTGGATAGACGAGACTGGATGTCTCGATAGGCGGCAATGTGGTGCGCATCATGCTTGCTGGGGAAGGGGCGGACTAGGATGGCATTGGTGTCTGCATGGAAGGCAATCATGATGTATTGGTTTCCACTGCGTGCTCAAGGATGGAAGCGGCCGGTGTCATCAGTGAAGATCTTGTTCAGTGGGATGGTGAATAGGTCGATGGCCTGTTGTGGAAGTGCGGGTATAGTCGGTGTGTGGGTAGTCGTGCGGGTGGTTGATCTGATGTGTTGCCGTGGTTGGGCCATGTGGCCTTGGATGGTTGCATCGGCATTTGAGCAATACTTAGCTACCAGCGTGTAGGTGAGGACCGGCCATGAGTTGTAGAATCCGTTCTTGATGGCTTGCAGCCATGTAGATTTGACTGGGTATCCGGCGGTGGAATGCAGGAAGGCGACCAGGGCTCGCGTAGTGGGGAGGTCATGGGTGCGCAGGTGTGTATGCAGCCGATGTGTGGTTGGTGGGTCAGTGTTGTGCAGAGGGTACATGGTTTTCTTGGGGCCTTCTTGTTGTGTGTAGGAGGTGGTTGTGCTCTAGTTGTCGTAGCCCATGTGGGGTGGGCTCGTGCAATGTGGAGTGCGAGGGAGTGTTGAGGAGGAGCTAAGTTGATTTGCCATAGGCGTGGCACGTGCCTGCCTCGAGTACCATTGAGGATGACTGTATCCACTGCGTCTGTGATGGTGAGAGTGTCGGCAGTGAAGTGGGCTGTACAACCTGCATCGCATAGTGTGCCGATACTGATGAGGTTGTGCGTGAGTCCCAGGACAATGTGGCCATGCGGGGTACCCGGAGGTATGGTCGGCAGGTTGATGGTTGCTGTACCCGTAGAGAATAGTGGTTGGCCCGTTGCAGTTCTGATGGTGGTGCACGGGGCGTGGGCATTGATGTTGGTAAGTGGTGCCTGGGTAGGAAGTAGTGGCCACTGGCTCCTGTGTCGGCAATGGCGAGGTCTGAGCAGTAGGGTGGGCTACAGGAGGATGCAGTAGTGAAAATATTATGGTTTGGAAATGTGTTAGTTACAATACTTAAAGCTGCTGCATCTACCTGCCCCCCCCCTGTCATTTGTTGTCCCACCCTTTATTTACCATGCTGCCCCCCATAGTGTTGGCCTGTGTCGCTGCATCTTTGTGGCCTTCTGCTTTGTTGGCGCAGGTTAGACTGGAGTGTCCCTCCCGTACCCGAAATCTGTGCGTCCAGCAGTATCCTCCGGGCATGGTGGGAAGGGTGGTCAAAGGCCGGGTGTTCGTTTGTGTGCGTCGGGGTTGTTGCGTGGGTGCAATGGGTTGTGCAGCCCTCGTGCGGTGTATCGCTGCCATTGTGTTGTAGGCGGCCGTGAGGCTGGCAACACTAGTGGTGAGGGCGGTCACGTTTGCCACCAGTGCCGCATTGGCCTCCGTCAGGGATTGTAGAGTGGTACGTTCAGTCGTGGCTGCCGCTGCAAGGTTGTCTAGGTAGCCATCGAGCCGAGCAAATGTCCCCTCTGTCAGGTACACATCATCCTCCGTGAGAAAGGCGTTGGAGGTTGAGGCCGGCATGGCGGTGCCCGAGGCTAGCAGTTGTCGCTTACGAGCAATGTGGGCGGCACGATAGTGCGTTTTCCACGCTGTCCATGTTTTTGTCCCGCGGGGTTTGGCCTCCCAGTCGTCTGTTGGGCGAGGAAAGTGATTAGAGGCGAGGACTGCAGTGGAGGCAATGGAGAGGAGTTGGTCATCTGACATGGGGAGGTTGGCGGGCACGAGTTTGAGGTGTGCGGCTTCGAGCATATTGATGTACTCGGGGATGCCGTCCTCTGTGGAGTAGAATCCCAACATGTTGGTTGGGAGGTTGACCAGTTTGCTGGGGTGGAGGCCGCTGCAGTTGGCATCAAGGTGCGAGTGGAGTTGTTTGGCCGTGACGTGCGTGTAGAAAGAACGGTCGTGGCGGAGGTCACGATACCAGATCTCGTCCAAGGCTTCGCGGATGAACTTTGCTGTGGCGCGTTCGGCTGCTTCGTAGGATGCAAAGTCACGGACAAGGATGGCATGTTCGGCTTCTTGGCAAGCCCGGACAACTGCTGTTGCTGCATCGTTGATGATGGGATATGCAGGCGGGCGTGGCGGAGGTGGGAACGGTGTACCCCAAGTAGCCGTGTACGAAGTGGTTGGCTCGATGAGTCTGATGAGATTGTGCATGCCATCCTCGTTGTAGGGAATTTCGAGGAGGAGGAGGGGATAGAGGACATCGCGCAGCGCGGTGAGGTCTTCATCACTGGGCTGGCCCGAGATGGGTTGAAACATCGTTGCCGCCGTGGCAAAAGCGGTGGTGATCTCTTCTGGTGTCATGGTGCTGCAGAAGAAGACGGCGTTGACCGGTGCGGGGTCAGGAGATAAGTCGACGGCGGTGTTGTCGGACAAAAAAAGGAAATCTAAGTAGGTATGAAGAAGAGCACCATGGTGGTGATAAAATCTACCTACTAGATTTATGAGCATGGTGCTCGAACTAAGCTAGCAGACAAAAAGCAGTCCCAGATGTGGGAAACTCAGTATGTGGACTTAGTTTCGGCTGTTCCCGTGCCTGGGACGTGTGGTGAGTATAATACTGTAAAACAAGACAAGTTCATGATCACTCACCCCCAAAATATACCCTCCGCTGCCAATTGTTGTTGGCAACACAGCGGTGCAAGGCGGGAGGGATAACTCAGTCTGTGGACTGAGTTTCAGCGATTTCGCCTGTAGACCTGTATCTATTTAATTGAAGAAAAAAATGGATGTGTGGTGATTAAAATTCTGTAAAACAAGACGAGTTCATGATCACTCAGCCCCAAAATATACCCGCCGCTGCCAATCGTTGTTGGCAACACGGCGGTGCAAGGCGGGAGGGATAACTCAGTCTGTGGACTGAGTTTCGGCCGTTCCCATGATGGGCCGGTGGGGTATCAGTGATGTAATTGAAAAAATACATGTGTGATGTGAAAGCAGTGAGAGGACACACTGCTACAGTTGCTTCTGGGTCAAGCACCGGTGTTGTAGTACGGTACGTACTATAACTATATTATC
Source organism: Cyclotella cryptica (assembly GCA_013187285.1). Lineage (NCBI taxonomy): Eukaryota > Bacillariophyta > Thalassiosirophyceae > Thalassiosirales > Thalassiosiraceae > Cyclotella > Cyclotella cryptica. The sequence continues at coordinate 798,376 of JABMIG010000012.1, forward strand.
ATACAAATATACCACACAAGAATTAGGTGAAAGAATACAAGGGAATAAGTAACAAACACGTAAGCACACTGCACCAATTTTCAGCCCCCCTTATTTTTTGGCGCAGTCACTTCTGATAGACGTACCATATTTTGAAAATATGAATAGGCCCAATACGCACTCACCAAATAAAATCATAGATCAAGCCTAGAATTGAAACCAAAACTAGACCCAACAGATGATCTTGCTGTTTACAACTTGTGATTCGCTAAATGTGAGTCATGAAACAAACAACCACTCCGAAGATTTTTTTTGCTGCAAAGCTTAGCGCGATACATGAAAATGCGGCTTAAGTAATGTATAAAAAAACCGGTAACCCACCCGTACACTCTTGAAATTCCGGTAACCTCCCCGTACACTCTGGCGTTTTGCGAGTGTACCGGGGGGTTACCGGTGTTTTTCGTTTGCAGTGAAATTATCTCAGTCTGCTGAACATTGGCAACATGATCGAAGAATTGGTACCAATGAAACATTGCTGGGAGGGTGAAAATGAGAGGTACATCCAATATTTCAAGAGAGAAGTATCTACCATGAAACACACTGAACAATATCTCAAGACAATTCTTACTAAGATGTTAAGGACTGATGTCTTGATTTCATTCAATCAGACAAATCCCTTTTCAAGGGCTAAAAAGTATTCTCAGGCCAGTCATGTAAGGATTTACAAGAAAACGATGAAGTATGCCAGGGTTGAGGATGTTTTCTCACAGGAAGACATAGTTTCAGGAGTGATTGACAAGAACAGAAATCTCTTGGTATGCTTCAAAAAATCACGAGCCAAAGGAGTGGGCATTCATCCTCTCATTTTCAATGACACCAATGGGAGTTGGACATTTAATCTTTGGTACTCTGAAACTATGCCACAGAATCAGCATCCACATGTGTACAAGAGCAGGGAAGAACTATTTCAGGACTGTGATGATTTTTTCATACTTTTGAGAGAAAAGGATACAAACAACACCTTGATGAGAATCATGTTCTGCCACAGCTGGAGGGTAAGGGATGATTTGGAAAAATTTAGGTTGCCTTTACCACTCTAATGAAGTAATTCTTCTATGTTTGCAAAACATGGCACAATTTACTAGAATGCACTGCCCATTTTTCCTACAGTACCATATGTAGATACCTTTAATGATTTGTTTTGACAGTTTTCAGTAATCTGTAAAACAATTATGAATTACGGGTTAAAGGAGTATGGCAGTCATGCACATTCCCAAAAAATCAACACTGGCACATTCCCTACATCCCATCGACTTCCCCTCCCCCCATCGACTATATGAATGGATCATGTCAACAAACATAACTGCTAGCAGCAACACCGGACAAACTGTACCCGTCCATGAAGAAGAACGTAGTGTCAGCAAGGCTGTGGCAGATGATAACGACATGACCACCTTAACCGGTGTGTCAACGACAGAGTATAAAGCTGCCACAATCTGATGAATATTGCAATGGGGGGATGCAATGCACCAGACGCACAGGAGAGCTTGAGACTGACAACGTCAACAGATAAAACCGGGAGGAACATAAGACATCAGACAGATCAGCAGTTACATTGAATGAACCGCACATGGTTCTTCGATTTTATTTTCTGTTGCCATGATTTACCTTCCTCCAATGTTGTGACTTCCTAGGAAAAGAATGAAATTAAACAACAATAATGCATTTTGTCTGAAATCTGATTCCAATGCAATGGCGTGCAGTGATGCATCTTTTGTGCATTTGTTTTGGCAGAACACTGTAGCATCTGAACTTCAAACCAGAATCATGGAATTTGCAGCAACGACGATGGGGGAAGTGTACTTGTTTTCACAAACGTGCAAACAATGAGACGAAATACTCAATCAGGATCCTGACACAGCAGACCCCATATGGCACAGAATTGCAACGAAATATTATGGGGACGATAGACGACACCTCCGGTGTTTAGAAATTATGGATTCTGCTTGCAAACATAAGGACAACACAGAATGGAGAAGACTGCTCTTCATTGAGAGGAGTCCAACCCTTAAGATTTTTCAGGAGAAATGGGGTCATACCTTAAGTTGCTTGCATGGGCGTTTAGGTCAGATCATATTGTTCCCTATGATCAATGTCATGGAAAGAGGGAATGGTACAATGTAGGGTATCAGCAAAAGAATATTGGTTCAGTCTTGGATTTGGTCATGAACGTAGTCATCGGCTTGGCATTGATTATTTTATTGTGGATTTCACCAATGAAAGTATTGTCAAAATTTTTGAGAATATGCATATGCAATTTAGGGTGCATTATTGGGACCATGACTACACCACTGCCAATTTTGAGAGTGAATGTAGAATCATCCATCGATGACTCCATGTGTTTGGATTTCATCATTATGATTTTAACATTGACCTTCCAGTTCCTCTTAAGGAGGGAATGAACGGAAACATCTTGGTGACATTGATAGATTGCTATACAAAAAGAAGGACAGTACACACTGTTTTTGGGATCTATGACAATCAAAGATGATACTTCCGAGTATTACTTTCCTCGCCCTGGCTATTTTATATTTGTACAAAATCATGGCTGGTGGGAGCAGTCTGTAGAAGAGGGTGAACCCATTGAAGGACTACATTTTGAGTTTGACAGTTGAGTATATTGATCATTTGCTTATAATGGGGAAGGTGCAATGTGAACTTTCCTTACAGAAGTAATGAGTTATTTTGTGTTATGTCATTGATGAATAAAGCTTCTTCATGTAGTACTCTCCCGCCAAAACACAAAAAATTTGTGTAAATGTGTAAATGTGATTTGCAAAATGTGTTTTTGGTATGCTCCACTGTCTGTAATACCTTTAGCGATTTGTTTACACAGTGTGCAGTAACCTTTAAAACAATTATGAATTAGAGGTATGAGGTATTAATTCCATGCAGATGCTTTGTCAGTTTTTATATTCCCTCCCTCCCATCGACTAGGAATGGACAATTTTGACAAACAGAACTGCTAGCAGCAACACTGGACAAGTGTTACCCGTCCACGAAGAAGAACGTGGTGTCAGCGAGGATGTGACAGATGACCATAACGTGACTGCCTTAACCGCTGTGCCAATATCAACAGATGAAACTGGGGTGAACAAACAAAATGAGACAGAGCAGCCATTCCAGTAAACTGCACATGGTTCTTCGATTTTGATTTTCTTTTGCCACAATTCACCTTCCCTCCATCATTTGTAATGTCATAGGAAAAGAAGGAAATTAAGCAACAATAATGCACTGTGTCTGAAATCTGATTCCAATGCAATGGCGTGCAGTGATGGATCTTTCATGTATTTGTTTTGGCAGAACACTGTAGAATCTGAACTTCAAACCAGAATCATGGAATTTGCAGCAACGACGATGGGGGAAGTGTACTTGTTTTCACAAACGTGCAAACAATGGGACAAAATACTTAACCAGGATCCTGACACAGCAGACCCCATATGGCATAGAATTGCAAAGCAATACTGTGGGGGGGGATAGATGGCACCTCCTGCATTTAGAAACTATGGATTCTGCTTGCAGACATAAGGACAACACAGAATGGAGAAGACTGCTCTTCATTGAGAGGAGTCCAACCCTTGGGATTCTTTCAGGTGAAATTGGGCCATACTTTTAGTTGCTTGCATGGGTGTTTCACTCAGATCGTGTTATTCCATACCAATCAATGATATGGTTAGAAGGAGTTGTAGAACGTACGGTATCAGCAAAAGAATATTGGCTCAGTCTTGGATTTGGTCATGAATATTACGCGCAGTCGCACCGAGCTGCGACTATATTTGAAACAGTAATTTCCTATTCAATGACCAAGGGATGATTTGGTGGTACTTTATCGAAATTTCTATCCACCATACAAAACACCACGAAGAACAATTCAATGACAAATAACAATCTAAACATGTGACAATTGAAACTGTTTTGCACATTTTTTATACCTTGTGTACTCATACTTAAATAATTAGATTTGATTCAATTCCACACATGATTTTCTCTCACGAGATGTAGTAATCCCGGTCATTCACCTGAAATACTACGCAATTGTTTGAAAGTTGAAACGGAACCGTGTTTGCGTATTTTTACTGCTTTATTATGTAGTAGTTTAGGTCATTGACCTGAAATACGAGATTAACTCCAAAAATTCCCTTGAATCCTTTTGTGTTCTCGTAATTCTGTTCAGTTTCCAGAATTACAAGATGAACACAAAAAATAATTATTTCATTCACCAATTAAATTTTACCCAATGATATCTTCAAACCCTACCAAAATTTAATTTATTCTACATACATTTTCATATCTGTTAGAAACTACACTAGCACAGCAAATTCACTTATCGTCACTACAATATCAGTCAATAAGCAGTGTATCATGCTGTAGACAGTTTGACAAAAACAATATCGAGTAACTTCCAAGATGCATTTTTATGCCTTACATACTCATACTACAGAATTTGACTTGATTCAATTCCACACACGATTTTCTCTCGCGAGATGTAGTAATCCCGGTCATTCACCTGAAACACTACGTAAACGTTCGAAAGTTGAAACGAAACCGTCTTCACGTATTTTTATTGATTTATTATTTAGCAGTTCAGGTCATTGACCAGAAATACAAGATTAATTCCGAAAATTCCCTTGAATCCTTTTGTGTTCTCGTAATTCTGTTCAGTTGCCAGAATTACAAGATGAACACAAAAAATAATTATTTCATTCACCAATTAAATTTTACCCAATGATATCTTCAAACCCTACCAAAATTTAATTTATTCTACATACATAGTACATCATAACTATTGGAAATTACACTGCCATACCCACCACAGCAAATTCACTTATAATCACTACAATATCAGTCAATAAGCAATGCATGCTGTAGACAGTTTGACAAAAACTATATCGAGTAACTTTCAAGATACAACGATACATCACGCCTTTTGTTGACACAACAGCACACTCAAAAACAACACAAAGCAAAACCCAAAATGACTGATTGTTTACTACCCTCAACTATTACATAAAAATTATACCTTTATTCTCAGTACTGAATTATCCACATACTACTGGTAGAAATATACGATGAAAACAGAAATGATGATAACATCAACCAAATATGCCCAATGACGTGTTCAAACAATAACCAATAATTACATCATACCCAAAACCCACATATGGTGGATCCCATTAGGGCACCGTCCCAGTTCTAGAACTGGATGAAAAAATTCGTCCAGTTCTAGAACTGGATGTTTTTCTCCCCGTTGTGGCACTTTACCTTGAAATCGTTTGCTGGTGCCCCAACGGGGATCAATTCTGATCGAGGTAGGGATACTTACTATGTCAAATTTTTTTGAGGTACATTATTAGGAGATTATTAGGTTACCACTTCATCGGACAAATTTTACAACTGCAAACGAGGTGTTCTCTTAGTTTGTTAATATCTGAGAATTTTTTTCCTTCTCCTTCTCCAGTGAGACACTTTTTTCACTGAGGTTGAGGGAAAATATAATATAACCAAGCATAAGCACAAAAAAGAAATGATGTTGGTTGATTAAAATGTTTAGGAAACTTCTGTCAACAAAATGAGCCCCATTATTTCCAGATCTCACTGGACTTTGAGAAACAGTCAACGAGGAGCAGAAAATCCTTTCAAGTTAAATAGTTCATTCTCATTTGTAGATTTGTCAACAAGGTGTCAACATTAGTAATGGGTATTACAGACTGAAATCAAGCAGCTCTGAAAAGAAATTTGAAATTTGTAACAAATTTCAAACAACAGCAATATTTAATAAAAATTGAGGCTACTTTTCACCTCATCTCTTGAAAATCATATGACTGTTGAAAATGGCATCAAGTCAGATCACGTCACCAGTAGGAATGGTATCTTTTCTATATACAGTTTAAAATACTGTTTTGTCTTGAATACATACATACAGTTACGCTACTTCTTATGAATGAGTTTGAAATAGTTTTTCTGAATAAATCTTTTTCTAAGGGTTGCTGCTATTTTCATGAAGTGAAATAGTCCTTGGAGGTACATGATGACCACTGTGAGAAAGATTGTTCAACCAAAATCCACTGTCACTACTCAACCAAACCATGATGCATCCCAGAAATAAACTTCGCTAGCAAAAATGATAATTGTCTGGGAATGCTGCACATCCCAGATCATTCCCTCTGCACACCATTTTATATTATGCTCTCTTTCCCTGTCATGAAGTAATTGATAACAACTTTCGTTGCCTCCTGGTTTTATTTTTTATTTCCTTTTGGCAACTTCATTGTCTTGAACATACAGTATATTATGATTATGCATTGTGTCTTATAATATTATAATTATGGTGTCTTCTAATATTATTATTTATGTATGGTACCATAGAGTAGACCTCTAAAAAGCCAAAGCACACACAAGTACCGCATACAGCTCATATATTAGTGCAATATCTACCATAGCTATATTATTATTTACGTTCAAACCAATTCGCACTATTGATCGAGGTACAACACGATCGTAGCACGCGCAGTTTCGCGAGCAATTAGACTGTTCTTTCACGACTCGCTACATGATTAATAGGCGACAATTGGCTTAGAAGAGATAGCCTATAATATTCGTTGAATGTGCTATATTTGAGAAATATATTGGCAATATTCGAGAAATAGGCTATATTCGAGAAATAGCCCATATTCGAAAAATAGCACCCTTGCCCGAGTCCATCAATTCTTAGACTATGCCCTGTCACACCCCAATGCTGGAGTCACTTACCGCCTGAGTGATAAGGTGTTAGCGGTCCACAGCGACGCATCTTATCTCTCAGAAATGAACGCACACAGCAGTGCCAGTGGGCACTTCTTTCTTTCAGAAAATGAGCATTACCCCACCAACAATAGGGCTGTCCGAACCATTGCGCAAACCATTAAAGCCGTCGGCCAAACTTGGTGTGCTCTACATCAACGCACGTGAGGTCATACATGTGCGTCACCTCCTCATTGAAATGGGCCATCCACAACCACCCACTCCCATACAAACAGACAACTCCACAGCCCTGGGTGTTGTAAACAACACCATCCAACCAAAATGCACTAAGGCCATGGACATGCGTTTTCACTGGCTGCGCTGCCGCATTAACCAAAAACATTTCCGGCCGTATTAGCACGCTAGTGCTACCAACTTAGCAGACTATGTCACTAAGCATCACCCCGCCATCCATCATCAAGCCGTACGGCTGCTCTTTCTAACAGTTGATCAACCACTACTACCGCATTGGAAACTCACAGCACCCTGCATTCCACGCAACTTAGGCATGTGCCCCCCAACATCAGACCAGCTGCTGGGGCCGCATAAACACAACACAGATACGGTCTACACCATACCGCTGCAAGGGTGTGTTATGTATACAATACGTACACCTACATACAGTACTTTACCTGGCTACCTCATTACTTACACAGTGATACAGACTTAGAACTTTACCTGTCTACCTGGTTACTATATGGTATGGCTAGCATAAAATAGTCATAATTTAGTAATCACCCGATTATCAACATCTACGTATTTGCTATGCTCAGCAGCATTCACGGAGGACATGGCTGGCAGCTTTTCTCCTAGACTAGTGCCTAAAAACGTTTCTTGTAGGAACTCCTTGGAGGGCTGAGGAAGAAATTGTTTGCATGGTGGTGCGCAATGAACGTCGTACCCTGTGTGGTAAAAATTTGTTCTTCTCAACTGCCTGTGGGTTGTCAGGAGAGCCTTCTTGTGTGGTAGTGCATCGGTCTTACGGAGTTCAGCTGGGTTATCGTACGATAGTGACCTAAGCCGGAAGTAGAAAAATAGTTGTAGATAAGAAGTAGAAAAGGATGTGTTCCAGCTGATTGGAAATTAGTTTTATGAGCTATGGAAATGATCAAAAATGAGAACTGCCCAATGGTGGTCCTCTTAAATTTATCGTGGAGTTAACATGCATTATACTGGAGGTTGCTGTGTCCAATATTTACAGAGAAGCTCTCACACTGCAAATTTGCCAGTTGAGAAGCTGTCGCATTTTCAGGCTCTTCAGTTGAGCAGTTGAACCCCTTCAACTGCTGTACTTGAATCATTGTTTCTGTGGTGCACACCTGACAAGTATGTACCTCAAATATATTCTTTCTGAGAAAGCAATGAGTTGTGATTCGGCATACTTCCCTTTCAGTGGGAAAAGTATTAGTGTTGTACCCATGGCCTGAAAGTGGGGCCTGGCTGGGTCTGGGGTACCAGTAGGTATCCTTGGCTCATGTCACAGCCACCACTCTTGGTATAGTTCACCTGAAAGTATCAAAAAGGACCCTTAAATGAAGTAAACACTTCATATCCTCTCAAGTCCTGTCATGTCCTCTGTGTCCAAAATTTAATGTCCTGTGTCCTTGTTTAAAAACACTAAAAACACTAGATGTCCATGATATGTCCTGGACATGTCCAGGACATGTCCTGGAAGGTGTTGTTTTCAACAACTTTTGGAAGCGGACGCAGCGGACATGTGAAACTAAGTTCATACACTCAGACATCCAATCCACCAAGACATTCATGCTACCCACAGGCGCTACCACCACCGCCACAACCCATGCACAACTCCTCCTCACCATACGTACGCCCGCCAACACAGTGGACATTGTTTCATCAAACACAACTCAGTGGCAGCAAGTTTGCTGATGCTAATTACACAGCTGTGTATGACAAACATGAAGCAAACTTCTATGACTGTGACACCATCAACATAACCAAATATGCCGTCCTCCCCAGATATCAATGGCCATGCACTGGCCTCTGGCGAGTCCCACTCCGTCCCATCACAGTCAATGAAACCTTTGACTCCCTCATCCTTGGCTTCAAATGTGGATTACAATCCGCCTGTCCCAGATATCGTGTACCAACAACTACACACATACGCAAACACCTCCAGGCCTCCCTAGAATGCAACACAGACAGTATACTCAACTTATACAAACTCCCCAGCATTGCACAGTCCATACAATACCTCCATGCAGCAGCCGGCTTCCCCACAAAATCCACTTGGTTGTCAGCCATTCGCAAAGGAAACTACAGCACATGGCCCCTCATCAATGTCAAAAATGTCCATAAACATTTACCACAATCAGAGGAAACACAACAGGGACACATGAGAAACCAATGACAAGGCATCCAAGCAGCAACTTTTACTTTTTGTATCCATCCCAAGAGGTATCAAATAATAGTACAAGATGCAGGCAAGGTGTATTCCAGTCACTTAGGCAATGCATTGCAGCTGGATTTGATCCAACCAGCACTGCTGCATTGAATCTGGACAAAGGGCATGACAATGGAGGCATTCTGATGCTCAGCAACAATGATATCAAGCATATATATAATAAAGCATGAAACAACAGCCCCATCCTCTTTTGAAATTTCATGCTTACCTTGCCTAACTTTTTGTGCTGGGATATGATGTTGTCGTCTAGCCCTCCATAAATGTGTCCGGTAATATGGGCTTTGAATCGTTTATTGGATTATTTGATTGATTGTCGTGTATATGGTCAGTATCTACCTGTAATGTTCAGTACCATGCTGATGGAGGATGAAGAAGTGTGAGACAAAAATATAATATACTTAATCCTTGCAGTGATATCAGGCAAAATATATTAGGCGTGACGATACAAATAGTATTAGGCGTGATGACGCGAAATAGTATTAGGCGTGATGGCATGTGATGACGCAAAATAGTGTTAGTATCATGCGAGCAATGGAATGATAACAGAATAACATAAAGAGTACTATGCATGACGATGCAGTATACATAGCTATGGAATGTTTCTAGTGTTCATTATGTTGACAACAATGAACAGCGGATGTGCTTTGCTACTTGTGCTATTGGGGGATAATAATCGTGTGTGGGGCGAAAGTTCTGTTAGGTATTTAAATGTACATATTCTCACAAAATAAAATATCTTAATTTAACTGGGAATTTCCCAGTTTATGTGGTCTGTAGCAGTTGCAACATGTCAAAATCTAGTCAACACATACAATTTAACATATTACATGTGTTGACATCTACATTCTCCAACTCATTGGAACCCCCAACATGAGTCACACGAGTAAAATGTTATACACTATGTCTAAGTCCAGTCAACATGTATGATATCATATGTTACCTGTGTTGACATGTATATTCTCCAACTGATCGAAAACCCCAACACAAGTCAAAGTGTAATATCCATTGTTACCTATCACTGACTGTCAAATCAACACGTATATTCTACAATACCACCAAAATGGAAACGTACATTCTACAATACCACCAAATTGGAAACATACATTCTACATTGTGCATTGTGATTTGACTTCCTCTTGTGAATTCGCTATGGCAGGTTCTACTCTGACTACTGCTGAGCATAGTAAACACGTAAATATTGATAATCAGGTGATTACTAAATTATAACTGTTGTATGCTAGCCATACCGTATAGTAATCAGGTAGACAGGTAAAGTTCTAAGTCTGTACAGCTGTGTAAGTAATGAGGTACACAGGTAAAGTATGTGTACATAGCACACCCTTGCAGCGGTATGGTGTAGACCGTATCTGTGTTGGGTTATGCGGCACTAGCAGCTGGTCTGCTGATGGGGGGACGCAGTAATGTGTTGTGTGGAATGCAGGGTGCTGTTAGATTCGAATTTGGTAGTGTTGGTTGATCAGTTGTTAAGAAGAGGGGCCGGACTGCTTGGTGATGGATGGCAGGGTGATGTTTGGTGACATAGTCAGCTAAGTTGGTGGCACCTGCATGCCAGTATGGCCGGAAGTGTTTTTGGTTAATGCGACAGCGCAACCAGTGAAATTGCATATCCATGGCTTTCGTGTGTTTGGGTTGGATGGTGTTGTTTACAATGCCGAGGGCGGTAGAATTGTCGGTTTGGATGGGGGTGGGTGGTTGCGGGTGGCCCATTTTGAGAAGGAGGTGTCGCAAAGGAATGACTTCGCGGGCATTGGAGTAAAGCGCACCGAGTTCGGCCTCAGCAGCGGAAGACATAACGGCTTTGATGATTTGCGCAATGGTAAGGACGGCCCCATTATTGTTTGGGTAATGGTCGTTTTCGGAGAGAAAGAAATGCCCACCGGCGCGGCTGCGTGCTTTTAAGCATGGTGCAGTCAACTGCCCGGGCGTAATACAGGAAAACTCCAATGACTTCCTGTACAAATGTTGTCTGTTGCTTTCCCAGTGCTGGTGAAGTGTCTGCAGTGGCACACAGTTGTTGTTTGCTGCCGTAGGTGCGCGGCGCACTGGGATAAGGTTGATGTTGCGGTTTGGTAGGCTTAGGGTGATGGAACCGCTGCCCAGCTTTTTCGCAGTAGCCGGGCATGGAAAGGCGGACGGTACGTTTGCGATAGTCTCAACGCAGGGTGAGCCCGATGTAGCGGCGCCCCTCCCAATCCGTGGAGATGTCATAGTGGCCTTGGAGTGTGTTAATGAGATGAACGGCATGTTCTTTGCCCACATATTTCACACCGAAGTCATCGACACAGAGGGCAAAGCAGATGGGTCGCCAATCATGAGTCCAGAAACCGGGGTTGATTTTGCTTTGGTGGTAGCCGTTGGCCTGGAGGCGTTGTTCGAGGAGTTGCTGCGCAATGATACCGGCTTGTGGGAGTCCATACATACCCTTTTGAATGCGCACAAAGACATATCCATCCCGTGCAATGTCCCGTAGATGGTAGAGATCAATGATGGCGGCTGGTATGTCAGCTAGTTTGAGTCGCATGTATTCTGGACGTTCCATGGGCCTGTTAAGATAAAAATCTTTTATGTCAATGGTCATGAACCGGGCGTTAATTGTAGAGATGACGCTGTTGAGGAGTATTTTAACCGTGGTCATGTCGGCTGTGGGCGTGCCGCAGTCGCCTGGGAAGTTAATGCGGTTACCTCCAACTGTTAGGCGAATGCGATACGGATCATCTTTTTCTGGGCGAAAGTTAGCCACAATACGCCCATACGTCACGTCCTTCCATCGGTCTTGCGGTACGTGTGTTTGCTGGATGAAAGCAATGGTGTTGGTGCCTTTAACGATGCCGGGCAAACCTTGCACAAGTCGGCCGAGTTCTTTTCCATATGCGTTCTGCCAGGTGGCACGGTATTTGGGGTTAGCAATAAGGTGGTTGTACTCCATCAACTCACCCGTGTCGTCATTGAGGACTGCATGGAGCATGTCGGGTGGGTAACGCCGTTGTGTGGCCTGGGCGGCGGTGATCCCAATGTGACGTGTGGCTAAGAAGTGTAGCATGGTCTCGTGCGTGAGGGAACGGGTTCGGCTACGAGTGTTGAGAGCTGGTGGCGTAGTAGGTAGCAGGCGAGGTAGGATGGGGATGGCGCGGCGTGTCGGCACCCTTGGAGGTGGCGCCACTTTGTCGTCACTGTCCTCATCATCAGAGATAACAGGGCTGGTGGCGGGCCGAGGCCAGGCAGTGGGGATTTGCGTATGTGGTTGCACCCTAGGAGGTGGGGTGGGGGCAGAGATTGGTGTGGCTGGTGTTGGTGGTAGAGGCGCTTGCTTCGCGGCGTCACTGAAAAGTTGCTGGAGGCGCTGGAGGTCTTGTAGGTTTTTGGCCCCAACGTGCTGTGCTTTGGCATTGTGCTTAATGACATGAGCAAGATTGGCTGCGGCAGCGATGAGGGCGTTGGTCGGGGACACGGATGGATTGGTGAGGTATTTGTGTTTGAAAAACACAGTGGCAGCAATGCGAGTGCTACGCGTGGTAGGCGACCATACTTTCCAGCACCTGTAGTGCTCTACTGATGTGCCAATGATCCATCCTCTGGAGCAGTGTTGCGCGTAGGTCTTGCATCGATGGGGTTTGTCATGAACAAGGGCCTCCATACCAAGTGGAACAAAGGGTGAAGCATTGTAGTCATGCGGTCCATAGAGGTGAGCATATGCGGAGATCCTGGGGTTGGCATTGGACTGACGTAGGAGGTTGAGTTGTCATTCCATGTGTGGAATGAGTTGGCACCACAGGTGCAATGGAAATTTGTCGGCTGTGCCGCTGAGGACAGCAACAAAGTGGTCTTTCCATGTTTGGATGGCCTTTTCGGCAACATTACGGCGGTGGTCATCAGGTGGCACCAGTTGGTACGTCATGCCTGAATCGAGGATGGCTTGCTTGTATGCAGCGGACGCTTCATTGTCAAGGACCTGGCGCTTGGGTGAGAGTCCACATGCTTGCATACGGGAGAGAGCTCTGGTGCGTGCTAGGATGAGTTCACCCTCTGTCCTATTTTTTGTGGGCTCCACCCAAATTGAGTTGCTGTTGGTGTGGTACAGGATCATCTGGTACCGGTGGCCTCTGGACGATAAGTGAGGAAACTGACCCGTTTGGTCGGTGTAGACAGTGTCCCGGGTGTCATAGGTCTTGATGTATATGTCATGGTGAGGGAGAGAGGGGGCAGTGTGAGAGGGTGGGCTTGCCGGAACTTGCAGAGTTGTCTTGGTGGAGCGCACGCCTTGGCGCTGGCTTCCCATGTGCCCCTGCTGCGTTTCTTCAGACTGGGGAAAGTGCTTGTGTACATTGGCGATGGTTACGAGGGGCCATGTGTCGTAGTTTCCTCGACAATTGCTGCCATCCATGTTGTTTTGGTGGGAAAACCTGCTGCGGCGTGGAGGTACCGAATAGTTTGCTCGATACTGGGTAGCTCGTAGACATTGAGGATGGTGTGCTGCTCCCGCGTACTAGATGATGCAAGGAGGGCGCGGATTTCTTCTGCGGATGGCACGATGTACTTTGTGTTGAGTGATTTCGTACCACAGGGAGAGTCCAAGATGAGGGTATCGTTGTTGATGTTGTGGGTGATTTGGCGTAAGGGTACTCGCCAAAGCCCGGTGTGTGGACATCTGTAACCCTGGAGGATGGAGGTGGCGTTGATGTGGATTTTGTTGGAGTCGTAGAAGTTGACTTCATCCTTGTCATACACGGCAGTGTACCCAGCGTCGGCAAACTTGCTGCCGCTGAGTAGAGTCTGTGTGAGATTGGGAACAATGTCAACTTGGTTAGCGGGGGCACGGACATTGAGCATGAGTTGGGAGATATGTGTAGCCTGTGCAGTGCCACCTGTGGGCAGGAGGAAAACCTTGGTGGAAGATTTTGTAGTGGAGTGGAAAGGATCATGGAGTGCTCCTGCTGTCAAAGTGGCACCGGTGTCACTGATTGCGGAGGGTATTGTGCCGTCTGAAATGCCCTGCTTGACTTGCTGTTTGGTCATGGGTGTGGGGTGGCGTCGCCGCTTGTATTTGGTAGTGGGACGATACAAGGTGGAGCTGCTGCGGGACATGTGGTGTTGCCAGGCTGTGCTGTTCTTGTCACGGTGGTGCGGCGGGAGATTGAAACGAACTTTTGTTTCAGGGCAAGCAAGTGGAGACCAATAGTTTAGTGAACATGGGTTTAGTGAATTTAAATAACTAACGGTCTCCACTGGATCCTATTTCTTGGTTTTGTACCAAGAGGGGCGTTTGTCCTTGTTTTTGTCCAGGGCAAAACACTCGTCATCCTCATGGTAGACGCCGTCCTCTTGCATGAGTTGCAGAAATGTTGGGGACATCTGCCTTCGGAGGGTGGCGTGCCATTGGATCTGTTGTGTTGCTGGCGAGGTGCAGTGGGAGGTGAAAGGAGAGTCAAGAACTTAGCTTGTTGGTCCAGGATAGCTTTCTGTTGGGCTTCAAGTTTGTGGAGGAGCGTGGTGTTGTCCAGAGTGATGGCGGCGGCGTGTTCGGTGGCAGTCTCCAAAGCCCCCTCCAAGCTGTTGGTGTACTCGAGGAGTGAGTGGTGGTCTGCAGGTGATAAGGCGGAGGTGATGCTGGACGGAACATGTGGTGGATTGTTGGATGTGCGGCTGCCACTGTCAAAAACTGCTGGCGCTCGAACCCTCCCGACCGCGCTTCACGCTCGGCGTTAAACTTTTCCTTGCTCTTGTAGATGGCAACAAAGTGTGCCTTAGCCGCGTCCCAGGTTTTGTCGGCAGAAGGCTTGATTTCCCAAGCCTGCATTTCCTTGTCGTCGAACATTTCGGAGGCGTACATGCTCTCGGCGTAATGTTGGATCTTCGTGGCCTCCGCGGCGGGACACCGATGTCCCGACAGAGCTTTTGTTGCTTGTCGAGTTCACGGGCAAACTTCGTGATATGGCTCGTGAAGTCCCATTGGGCGTGGAAGGCTTGGGCGGCTTGTTTTTCTCGAGGGTCGTGGCGATGCACCATTCGGTGCGGAGATGCTGGACAATCGTCTTGATCGTTTGGCGCTGTAGCCCACGTAGTCGTCTTCGAGCTCCTCGACGTACGTGGGATCAACGGCCTCATGCACGAGTTTGTCAACGATGAGCGCATCGACGGCTTCTTGCTTCCAAAACTCTTGGCACACAAGGTTGTGCACGCCCGATCGATGCTCGATTCGTGAGCGTGGTGGTGTTCGTGAGGCCTGCCGCGACGATCGGAGGCGTTGGGAGGCGGTCGATGGTGATGTCCGGGTTGCCCGTGACCGTGCGATACTGGGTGTCGGTGAGCACGAGTGCGAGATGACCATGACGTCCGCCCCAGCTCGTTGTTTTGACGGCTGCCGCGATTTTCGCGATTTGTTGCCGGAGATGGTTTACTGTGGAGGTCATTGGTTGGCCCACGATCTTGTCGAGCGGCAGTGGTGATATGATGGCTCGTACGGCCTCATAGACGGTGGCTTCGTTCGCGGTGGACGAGGACATGGTGGTGGCTGATTTAGGTTGTTGTTGTGGATGTTTTGCAGGTGTTGCTCAGTGCAAAAATTTAGTAATCACTGCTGAGCATAGCAAACACGTAAATATTGATAATCAGGTGATTACTAAATTATGACTGTTGTATGCTAGCCATACCGTATAGTAATCAGGTAGACAGGTAAAGTTCTAAGTCTGTACCGCTGTGTAAGTAATGAGGTACACAGGTAAAGTATGTGTACATAGCAACTAGATGCCTACGTACATCAACACATATATTCTAAAACTGATTGCATTGGAATCCCAAAAATGAGACATGGCAGAATATCCGTTGTTAACTATAATTACTGCCAAATCAACATGTACATTCTGCAATACCACCAAATTGGAAACATGCATTTTACTGGGTGATTGGACTTCTCTTGTGACTTCCCTGTGGCAGGTTCTACTCTCACTACATGCCCAAGTTCAGTCAACACGTACAATATCTCATGATTCGTGCACCGACAGGTAAATTCTCCAACTGATTGGAATCTTTAACATAAGTCACGCCGTAATATCAGCTTTTACCTATCACTGACCGCAAATTCAACACATACATTCTACAATACTACATACTACATTGTGATTGGATAAGTTAGGTCTGTCAGCCACATCCATAGAGTTGTTAGCACTACAGAGAGCCATTATTGTAGCACCACAGAGAGCCGCTTGCATCCATATAGTTGTTCATAGTACAAAGATCCATTAGCATCAGTGAAGCCACCTACCAACAAAAAATGGCATCTTCTAGCTTTCTGGTTACAAATGTAGTCAAAAGGTACACATATAATCTACGTTGCCGTTTCGGCTATAAATAGCTCCCCCTTTCAGTTTTGCTGCTTAGCAAGTGTAAGTCTCAAGATAGCATTTTTCTCAAGGTATTTTGTGATATACATGAACAATGGATCCCCTTACATTACATACTCAACTTAAGTTTGAAATATACATCAATGTCTTTCACACCAAATTTTAAAACATCCTGACAAGACATCCTTCATACTGTTTTGACTAATCAAGAACTAACTCCCCAATGCAGAACACCAAATTTATAAACCAGCATATGTCAATAAATGCCTAAACACAAAAATCTCCATCATCTATAACGCAACTATCACACAACTTTTTCTGTCTCCAATAACTGTCCGCTTCCTGTGCTACAAAGTTGAGGGAACGCAGAAAAATAGACTTATGGAACAACATTATTATATGACAAAATAATAAATAGATAATGAGATGAATAATATGCAGTTCAGACAAGTGATGTTCTTTTTCTGTTTGAACATAGGTTGACCAGGCAATTTATTGTTAGTTGATAAATATTAGCCCTATCTTTTGAAAATAAAGTTCAATCATTGAAGGAATGATGTTAACTTGATTGAAAATGTTATATTATTGTTGAAGAGAACTGTATATATGTTGCTGAATCTTTTGGTAGACAGTGGCAAAGTCAATATAATGCTCACTCTAAAAAGGATATGGCATGAAAGGCATGTGTGTGCAAAAATGCAGCTGCCAACATTTTAGATAGATGCGATGTTGAATTCAAAAAATGGAATAGAATAAGTCACACATTTTATTACAAAGCTTAAAGTTATACTTTCATTCATCCACAATTTGTACATTGTTCTGTAGTGATAATATCATGTGTCTAATGAAGCTAACTTTATACACTGAGCAGCCGTAGACTAGGACCCTCACAAAGAATCTAGCATATCTATTCACTTACCTCAATCAAATTTCTTTCTAACATAATTTAAGGTTTATATGGAATGGCTCCGCCAACAGTCTACATGCAGACCACATACAATCTTTTGTCAACTCATGATCCACGTGACTGGTTTGCCTCTTTCTAGTTGACAGTTTTGGTGACGACTTGGTTATTGTCCAATAATATACATCATTTTTTAATATATACTCCATTGGTAATGGGTGACTACCTTAATCGTTCCAGGTCTTCAGATGTTCAAATATCCAAATTTCTGGAACGGCCAGATCTGTTCCAGACCTCCTCACCAACCCCCTTTTTTTCCAGATCGTCTCAGATGCCGTTCCAAACTGGAAAAAAGAGGGGGGTGTCCGGACACCCCTTTTGTCTAGTTTGGAAAAACATGGATCTGGAACAATCTGAAACAAAAAAATACCACGTGGAAGCCCATGGATGCACATGAATAGGTTATTATTCCTCGCGGTGCATGTGGAGGGGCTTGTCACCCTGTGTCTCCCTGAATTCTCATAAAGATCATGAGCAACGACGATTCGGATGCGGGCCGTGCTCCTCGGCGCTGCGGCCGCAAGACAGGAGTTCCCAACTACCAGAACTCTATTCTCATTCGCATTGTTGAAAGGCTCTTGCCTAATGGCAACGAAGGTTGGCGCCTGGTTGCGCTCGCCTACAAGGAAGAATCAGGTGAGGAGAATCTCCGCTCTGAGGATGATTTGAAGAAGAATTGGGTAAGAAAACTTTGTAATAACATGAAAAAAACAACGGGGAGGATGGGTGCTGATGCAAAGGATCGCATCAACAAGTGTATTGAAATAGAGAGGAGAATTCTTGAGAAGTCTTCGTCCGGAATTCTCGGTGGATCAGAGGAAGATGAGTTGGACCCATCACCATCCGCGTCATCCCATGATGAAGACGGTGAGTACAAGCAACCGGAATTGTCCAAAGAGGAGGAAGAAGAGGAGGTACCTGCCACAGAAGTGCAGACGCATCAGGCCGCGACGCCGTTTTCGCAACCACCACCGCTGCCGACGTTGCCACCAATGGATGTGGTGGCAGATTACACCGATGGCAACGCCGACGCCACTGATGCAGACACTGAAGCCATTGCAAACGCTGCTGCCTCTCAAACAACCACTGCGAACGAGCCTGACAATGCATTCAACATTGAGGTGGCACAAGCAACACAGGGCGCCGGACGAACCACCACCTCCGCGTCTGTTGCCAGGGCAAGGCGGAGCCCTACACCCGAGTCATTTAAGAGATCGAAGTCAAGGAGGGCTGGTAAGACGAATAAAACAAAAAACTCGACAAATCACAAACGTGGATCGGTGACTAAGTCTATCGAGAAGATAGCATTGTCGATTGTCGACGGGAAGAGTGACGACTTCCACCAATTTATGTTGATGAGGAAGATGGAGTGGGATGAGGCGGAAGAGCGGCGTAGGCAGGAACAAGAAGAGGCGAGACACAAGAGAGAGGAAGCAAGGCGTGAGAGGGAGGAAATGGAGGATTGCCGTGATCGTAGATTGGAACGCCAAATGCAACAACAAACTCAGAATATGCAGATGATGATGATGATGATGATGATGATGATGATGATGATGATGATGATGATGATGATGATGGGTACTGGCGCGATGGGTGCTGGAGCGAGGCATTTAGTGAGTGTACCAACAATGAATACAGAGAATGTGGATGATAAAAACAATGATGATGAAGTGAACGACGATTAATTATAGTTGTGTTGATGGTATATGTGAATCCTAAATTATATTGAACTAAAAACAAAACAAATTGTGGAATTATGATGAATTTAATTTAAATTAAATATTATTATCATCACTATCAGAGTTAAAGTCTTCTGGCCGCAAGTAGTACTGGCCAATGCGATCGTAGCCCTCCAAGTTTACGTATCGTTCATACTCTGGATCGAATACTGTTTTTATTTGGTTACGTCCAACAATTCCCGTCCTGAAGTTATGAGTCAGGATGATGGACTGAACCACCAATCGTCATTGCTTGGCATCGGATGGGAGCCTTTTCTTAAATCGAGGAAAGGAAGCCTGCAACGCACGCATACCCCACTCACTGGATTGCCTCAGAGAAACATACACATTGCTCACTCGCAACATGTATTCACGCATTGTTGGATGCAACCGCCTCGCACTCCGCTCGTTCATAGGCCCAACAAGAATGTTCCATGCATCCCCGCTCTGAGGCAAACCTTGATCTACACAAATTTTGTAGTGTCCAATCCTCCTTCGAATTGAATCCAGGAACCTCGCACACAATGATCCGTCCGCCCAACTCCCAGGAAAGTTGATTGCTGTGAGGAATACCTTTCCGACGGGCCCGTAGGTGAAGACATTGTTGACTGTAGTGTCGCACTCATACCCACTGTAAAATGCATTTTGCGTCACACGCTCGGACGTACACTCCGTTTTCAACGCCACCCCATCCATGAATCCAATTACATCGTCAATGGCGGCCTCTCGATTCTGCACCATTGATGCAAACAGCGCCATCTTCTCTGGCGTTGGAAATTCGATTTTTGCAAGAGGATGATAATGCAGACAACGGACAACCAGCTTCAACATATTCCGAAGCATACGTGAACAGGGATTTGGTGTAATTCCAAAAATCACACACAGAAATTTATAATTCATTGTACTCCCAATGTAAAACAAAAAGAGCCCCAATTGACCTTCAGAAGACAAAGACCACTTACGTCCTGATCATTTTGGAAGATCTGGATGTCCGGGCGGTTTGAGGATATTGTGGAGCAGAAAGAAAGCTTCGCGAGTAAGTCCTGTCATCAACAGGAAGGAAGAGGGGTCTCCAAAATGGAACAGATGATTCCACGGTGATTTGGAAGGGTGAAGAAGAGCTTCCCTGTACAGCCACGTGCGTTCACGTAGGCTGTTGGAATACACGCTAAGTGCTAAGATGAGCGCGAGTATCTTAACACGATAGCGAGTGGAAGAGGAAGGCACGATTGACAGTACTCTGGTCATGGATTGTTTGAAGAGCGTCATGGTGTCAGAACAAAGTGGTGATGGAGGACGTGGAGAGAAATGGTGATGGGCATCACGGTTGATTCACAAATCTCGCTGTCAACATCAGGGAATCACGCGAAAAATGAAATCTGGGACATCTGTAGCCAAAAATAATTATGGTTGTCATTTTTAAAAAAATGTCCCAAATCAGTTCTAAAGTATACACCTGGGACTGGATATTTGAATATCTCAACACCTGGAACGATTAAGGTAGTCACCCAATGAGGGTTAATTATACCAAGAATCTAGCTATGCGACATCAATTGAGGAAACTGTTGGCAGTTCTAGTGTGCATTTTGTAAAGTGTACACCACTATTATGTATGCATATGATTCCTAGACCTATTTGTTTGAAAGTGTAGAACTCACATCATACTATGCCTAAGTATGATGTCTGATGTTGTATAGAGATGTTGTAATAGTGCGTAGTATGATTGGCTTGTTGTTATTATTTTGTTGATATGGTGCAGGTAAAGTATTGTGCAACTTCATATCATGGTACAAGATATGGTAAATACCAAACTAAAAACTGCCCCTGTTATTAAAAGACTCATATTGAATGAAGTAACCGCTTAACTTCAAATGTCCTACAAATGGCTTATTTCTCGCAAATGGCCTATTTCTCGAACATAGCCTATAATCGAAAAATAGGCTATATTCGAGATCCACGTGACAGATTACTGTTCCTAAGTAGACTAGAGTGTTATTTTTGAGAAATAGGCCTTTTTCAAGAAATAGACTATTTTCGAGTTTTGAATATAGCCTATTTTTCGAATATAGGGTATTTCTGGAATATAGCCTATTTCTCGAATATCGCCGAATAATTTCTCAATTATAGCGCATTCCGCGAAAATATAGGCTATCTCTCTATATGGTCTTTAAGCCTATCATTGCCGATTTGATGACATGAAACTAATTACCGGAATTGTGTAGCGAGTCGTGACAGAACAGTCTGAGCACTCGCGAAACTGCACATTTTAACGATCAGACATGGATCAATCGTACTATATCGGTTTGTAAGTAAATATAGGTAGATATTACGCAACAGATGAGTTGTATGCTTTGGCTTTTTAGAGGTCTTACAAGCTCTTGAGATACCATATAAAATAATATAGTGTAGAGGGTGCCTCTATGAGAAGACACCACAAATGAAGTCACCAAAAGGAAATACAAAATATAATCAAGAGGCAATGCAAGTTGTCATTTCAAATACTTCATGACAGGGAAAGATAATACAATATAAAATGATGTGCAGAGGGAATGATCTGGGATGTGCGTCATTCCCACTCAATTATTATTTTTGCTCGAGAAGTTTATTTCTGTGATAACGCTTTAAATACGCATCATGGTCTGGTTGAGTAGTGACAGTGGGTTTTGGTTGAACAATCTTTCTCACATTGGTCATCATGTACCTCTAAGGCTGTGACTTGGTTGGACGAATAGAGAATAGAGAATAGCATTTTTGGCGGAAAAAAAATAATTTCTATTAGACTAACGTCACGACAAGGTTCATTCGCTCGAACAGCAAATAGCTCAACAGAGCAATAGAGCTCTCATTTTTCCCATTTTTCACTGACACCGTCTGATGCTCACGTTTCTGCTTGCAACCATGAGATTCTCCTCCGCCATCAACTCCATTGTGAAATCTCTTTGCCCCACCCCACTCTTCCTCGCGGGCACTGGTAAATCCGCGTCCTACAGTGGGTCGCGCCGTGAACGCACCCCCCCTCCTTCTGCCAGGTGCATACCCACAAGAAATCGACCATCCAGCAGAGCGTCAAATTACGCTGATGGTAATGATGACAGCCGTCCCGTTGTTGCCGGCACCAACTTATTCCTTGGGCGTTCTGAGAGGGATAGCGTGGGCGCAGTACCTCCATTTGCAGTCACTGTCCCCGTGGCACAAGCGGTGCCAGAATCTCAGCTCACGAATCCTTTTGAAGACTCCCAGGAGACTCATGTTTCTGGCACGCAACTCCCTCCTCTTCCCCCTCCTGTTGCCAGTAGCGTGAGTTCCGTTAACCCTTCCGAGTCGTCTCATTCCGGTTCTAATTATTCGACCCCCAAGAAAACTGGATCCCATGACGAGGTTCCAAGCAGTAGCAGTAGTGATGAGAGTGTACCCAAAGACACTCCTCGCAGTCTGATATTCTTTGAAGATGTGGAAGAATACGACGGAACCTACGCCGCAGAAGAGTGCTCTGTCCACCAGAGGATCATGCACTTTCTACGAGGACGCAAGATTGATCAGGTGACACAGCAGAATGTAGAAATTTGTTTACTGATTGAGGCCGGAGGTTCTGTCACCTCCAAGAGAACAACCGCCGTGGCAGTTCGAAACAGAATGATGATCGAGCGATACCACAACCTTCTAGGTGGCTTCTCACCAAGTGATTTCGCTAGACCAAGTTTGGCGACAGAGATGACACAGTGTCTTTACAATGCCAAGAAAGACATGACTGGAGATCGCCTCTGGAAGAAGTTTGAGGATTGGAGGAAAGAGCTTCGCACGAAGTACTTCCCCAAGTTGCCAAAGAACTTGGCCACCATTCCCAGTGGACATCAATTGATGGACGTGTACAAGATTTTTGTCATCCACAGATTCAGAGAAGACTACGTAAGTCGATCTTCATTTATTTTTTTGCTGACATGTCCACTCAACTGTTGATCCTCTTCCATTTCATAGGAAGCGCAATGTGAAGGATTAAGTGACGAGGAAATTGTACAGCATGTACCGGAAGATTATTGGTTGAAAGGGGCAAACACTCGGTGTCTTCTGGCGGCGATGGTGCACCGTTTGAATAAAGAGGTTGTGACTATTTGCCCCACTCTGAATCCAGGACAAACCAGAGAGAACCAACGCAGAAGTGCAGCTGCTAGGGTTCAGACGGAACGTGAGGAGACGTCGGTAGCTGGTAAGAGAAATCAAAACAATCATGACAAGGATGAGGAAAGGCAGAGAAAGACTCGATACACAATTGGGCAAATGAAAGTTGTGAAGTCCCAGAACGACCTTGTCTCTAGCCAACTCCACTTGTACCAAGAGAACAAAGATTCGTTCATCTCCATTATGGGCAAAGAGAAGTATCATGAAACAATTATGAGTTTGTTAAAGAAACTGCCGGACCCTGATGTGTTGAGGACCATCCAAACGGAAGAGACTGGTAATCATAGAAGTGAGACTGGAGTACCATCCAGCGATGATGACAAATAGGGTCCATTATTGTTATGACTTAATTATTACAATATAAAGAATGATAGATGATATTGCTCCGGTAATTAAAACATTAGAGAACGGATTATATCTTAATTTGACACACTGTTTCTTTGCCTCTTGGACATCTTCGCACAAAAATGAATATGATTTGCTAGGCATTCCCTTCTTTCACTCCACTTCTTCGCCAACAGTCTTTTGTCGTCTTTCCATGGAAAACATCTTTCAGCACCACGTAACCAAATTCCATCACCAGGAATAGGAGCACCACGACCAACACGGACTTCCGACTCTTTCGATTCCATTTCCGACAGCATGAAATTGTGAAGCATACAACAGACAACAAATACTTTCTCGACAACTTGCATATTGGAGAAACGAATCCCATAATCCAAAATTTTCCATCTCTTCTTCAAAATACCGAAGACAATTCAACATCTTTGCGAACGCTCTCAATTTTGGTAGAGAAGAATCCCTTCTTCGAAGCTACAGGTTCGTGCTTGTAAGGACAAACAAGCTCAGGCCAGTGAAGGTACCCACCGTCGCAGATAAAATAAACACCACGCTCAACACACTCATTTCCATACTCGTCAAAGTATTTCCATTCAAGATCGTGGTACCACCCTGATGTTATGAGTGAAACGGTGTTATCTGACCTGACAATTTGTTGGTCATTCCTTGTCCCAAAATGAATTTCAGGCACACCAAGGATTCGACGATCATAACCTGTCACCACCTCAAATGCAACGAAAGGAAATCCCTTTTTACTCTTCGCCCGATTGTAGTCACCTGCAGGGCATTTGCTCCATTTCACATGGACTACATCCACAGAGCCAACACAACCAGGTAGAGAGTTTTCAACATGCGGTTGCATCACATCTTTTAACTCACCCATTGTCGGAGGGAACTGGATAAAGTCGTCCTGGATGCTGTACATCCTTGATATGAAGAGATGGAAGAACTTCCGATGCTCTTCGAAGCTGATTTCCATATCGACCTTCAGGGTACAAAAGGGAGCATGACTGGCAAGGACTTTCAAAGCTCCAAGAATGAAGAGCTCCGTACGTACATACATTTCTTCCTCTGACTTGCAGTGCTTTGTCTCATACACCCAACCATTCTCAACAAATCGAGACACTAGTTCATCAACTTTAGTCAATGGCAACCTAAATAGACAACGGAAATCTCCGAAGCGGTCTCTTGAAGAAAGGTGATAAGTGTGTTCACGAACAGAAGGCTCGAGGAACTTACGGTACCAATTTGCCTCATAAACATTTCCAAATTGGAATTCATAAGCATTCAAGGCTCGTGGCTTCCATTCTTTGGTAGGGTCTTCAACGAACTCTTCCTCATCCTCGTTGAATTCAGAGTCTAACTCTGCCTCTACATCAGCGAGGTAGCAGTCAACAGTTAGCAAACCATGTGCTTGCAATTCAGTCATATAACTGCCCATGGTGATGAGACCATCAGCCTCCAATTCAGCAATGTAGCTATCCATCGTGACGACCTCACAAGAAAACTCCATTTTCTGTCTCTCAAAGTCCAGCAAGATCTGGTAGTAATTGGGCTACAGAGGTTTCCTAAACATTTGATCAACCAACACCATTTCTTTATTTGTGCTTATGCTCAGCTATATTATAGTTTCCCTCAGCAAAACAGGCAACTCGCTAAAAATATCTTCTTTTTAGCGAAAAAATCTCGTCTAGAGTTGTCACTTCAGTCGCGACGTGTCGTCAGTTGTCGTCAGATGGGTCGTTCGAGTCGTCATTTACTTCTTTAATGGACGACAAACGGTCGTCTAATGGTCGTAACTGACGACTTTGGGTGTCGTAACATGGTCGTCAGTGACGACTTTGGGTGTCGTAACATGGTCGTCAGTGACAACTTTGGGTGTCGTAACATGGTCGTCAGTGACGACTTTGGCTGTCGTAACATGGTCGTCAGTTACGACTTTTAAGGTAGTACCATGGTCGTAACTTACCACTTTGGTGGTAGTAACTTGGTCGTGGCCGTAACCTGTTGTAACATGTTCGTAAAACAACATGGACGCGCGCAACCGATCGAGCTAACGCCATGCCCATTATTTTCGTTGCAAGATGGGATTTCTCATCGTCCCCACAATCCCCCCCCTCATACCTCAGCAATTTTGTGGACTTTTGAGCTGCTTATCGGCACGTCTTCTCGCCCTAACTCTTGGCAAAAGAGCGTCCTTCAATATGGCAAAAAGGTAGGTTGGTTGTTGTGTTTTGCAATGTTTCTTTCTGCGAAACTATTTAATTGGAAATTCATGCCCCTGTCGTGCCATCTTCTGCCACTCCCCCTCCATGACTTTCAAAACCCCATGCCCCACGCTGCGCTCTTACCGCGTCTTTAATCTAACAACGAGGAAAAGAAGCAGGACAATTGACCATGTGAGTGCTGAGATTTGTGTTTTAATTGGTCAATTATTTAATTCGAATTTGTCGACCTGTTTCACCACCGTTGCAGTCTCGCCATCTCCTGCAACGGCCCTCCTCTATGAAGTACAAACCCCACGTCTCACGTCCCGCCCTCCCGCGGCTTCAATTCAGAACCACCAAAAAGAAGCACGGCAATTGACCGTGCAACTGGTGAGTTTTGCCATTTTTTTAATCTGTTAAATTATTTAATTCGAAACGTCGCACTGACTTGCCTACTCCTGCAACGGCCCTCCTCTACAAAATACAAACACCACGCTACACGTCGTTCCCTCCTGTGACTTCAACCTAACACCAAAATAAAGCAGCGGGACACTTGACCGTGCACATGGTGAGTTTTGTGAATTTTTATTCTTCTTCCATTATTTCATTTGATATGACCGAGCTGACATGCCATCTTCTGCCACCCCTCATATATGAATCACAAACCCCAGGCCGCGCCCTCCCGTGGATTCAATTTAAAGCCAATAAAAATTAGCTGGGCAAATGACCACATCAATGGTAAGTTTTGTGATTTTTTTTGTTTTGTCAACTATTTTATTGGGAAGGACCAACCCTGACCTGCTATCTTCTGCCATTGCTCTCCTTGATGAATTAAATGCCCACGCTGCCCTCCCATGTCTTCAATCTAAAGCCTGGAAAAGAAGGAGGGCCATTGACTACACCCAATGTTGAGTTTTTCAATTGTTTTCTTTGCCAAACTATTTAATTTGAAATTATTATCTGCCCTTATCATGTCATCACTCCCCCCACCACAACCATGAATAACAACCCCCACTCCCACAGAACTTCCCTCCCATTGCATCAAACAATAAGTTTTTGTGTAATGATAGAGTTGTGTTAGTCCCCATTGTAAACTAATTTCAAAAATATTACTCCGAAATATTACTACAATTCAAAAATGGTTTTTCTAGTGACAAAGTTCTTACGAGTTTACTCCTACTAAGCGGGGGGAGTATTTGTTAGAAAACAACATGTTGTTAGCAAAGAAAAATTGGAGTCCATCAGTCTCCATCTCGATTTCAATTTATTTTGTGTTAGTTAAAATAGTATAGTCACTGCAGAACTGATGACTTTTGTGGTAGTAACAAGGTCGTATGGTAACTTACGACTCCTGGAAGAGAAAGAATCATGGAAGAGGTCGTGCAAGATGGTATTTGTTGCTGGGTCTGGGAGGGCTGCGGTCTTGTTTGCAAGAAAAAAGTGAAAGTATCTTAGTCATAACTCTATAAGTCAAAACATAAGATCTCTCAGGGAGAATGATTCATGAATTTTTGTTATCATTTGAATGTTTTTGATCCTTATCTATACATAAATCAGGCACAACGTCAATCAAATGCAGTGGTTGCCACAATTCCACAAAGAAAACAACAAATGCAATGTAATGCCCAGCAGGCATACCACACCACAAACCCCGCTAAATGCCTGACAGTTTTATATCGAACCAATCTTTGAGATAGTGATAACCGCGGCCTTGCAATCATTTTATCATACACCATAACAGTTTCACCTGCAACTCTTTGCCATGAATACATCTGGCTCACTCTGCGATGAAACTCAAACAGATCGGTTGAATCGATTTTTCCGGATATTGCGCAAGACAAGCTCTCAACAAGGGAATCAACATTTGGATCTGCATGATGAATCGTTTCCGGTGGAAGAACCTCAGAAACACCCCCAACATTGGTTGATATGACAAAGAGCCCAGCGGATGCAGCTTCCAAAATTGCTATGCAAAAGATTCCGCCAAAGAGCAGTTCAGAACCACATTTCAACGAACCAACACATCACGCACTGAACTATGAGGAACATAGCCTAGAAATTCAACGCGGTCATGCAAACGCTCCCTCTCCACCATTTCTTCCCACAACAGCTTTTGTTCCCGTCTCCATCAATCAAAAAGTCAACACGGGGAAATTATTTCCATATTGGTGGAATAATTCCAACTAAAAGATTAACACCTTTTCTATAAACCAATCTTGATACTACCACAACCATTATCCTTTCAATGGAGAAAAGCGCAGCAATGAGATGATGTCGGTTGATCACAGGGAAATTGTCCATTCAAAAGATTCGAATATGACTGACCTATTCATTTTTTGTCTCGATAGATCAGGAATAAATTTAGAAGTATGGACAGCGTTTGGAATCACGTGAACAATTGAAGGCAACATATGGGCACGTAGAATGAAGTTGTCACGACAAGTGTGTGAAACACAAATTGCGGCACCGACAGTTGGCAATGTTGATTTCAACACCTGGGTTTGAGCCAAGAACAGAAATCAGTTTGCAAATGCCAGGGAAAAAACAATCCACCAAGGGATCAACAAAAACCCGTCCACACTACATACCCTATTCAATATGATTGATGCAATATCATCAAGACCAAACAGCAAATGATCCATGTAAACGCTTGCTAAGCCCATCTCACAAACATAAGTCACCGCCTCATTCGCCATCATTGACGTTGCTTGATGTGCATGCACAATTTCGATTCCCTCTCAAATGAAAATCCAGCGAAGGAAACAAAGTTGTAAATGTCAGAAGGCAGTCTTCGTCTACGTCTACCATGGGCAAAAACGGGCAGTAATACACTTTCAATCCTCCAGGGAGATATCGTTTGGCGGTTGTAACTGACGACTCTGCGGTACGAGTTTAAGTGTAGTCTTGACGCACCCCATTTTGTAACAAAAAATAACAATTCTCGCTGATTTCCTTTGACAAAACATAACTTTTTCCACGTCGCCCACTCACCATTTTTGTAAAAAATACTTCAATTCCTCACCTTCTGCTGATCATTTTCATATATGACATCATGGGTCTCTGACATCATCTTCCACTTCAAATTTCTCTGAAGTTGTAGGGTCACACGAAAAAACATCTCCGCCACACGGGGTTCAGGGAACACCAGGAAAATTGATTATTTGCTAAAAGATATATCTAGGTATGTGCCTAAGCTCTAATACAGTGGTAGGGTAGTACTACCATACCTAAAGTAACAAATTATTTGTCAAAGTAATTAGGCATAACATCATAATGTTATACACGACTGATTAGCAATGCACTAAGAGGAATGGATACCATCTCGATCTAATATAGCAACATTAATTAAAAATCTATTATCGAGTATTTGAATCTAAACAGATCAACTAGTTTCTCTAGAGTATATGATTTAGAAAAATCACATTGCTAGAAAAGAATTAATCATGTAACTTCAAAAATCCACTTCTAATGTAGAAAATCTAAGATCTTGCATCATTGCTAACCTATGATTTCACCTTGTTGGCTAATATCAGTTTAGATCTATTCTTTTTCAAAATTGATCTAATCGTAGATCTTCTCATAAAAGTCTTGATTTCGTCTTTAAGGTTTAAATAAAATAGCAACCTATCGAGGTCGGCAAATATATTGGGGATTGATTTTCTTTTGGAGAATTAGTTTTCTTTTGGCATTTACCAATCTTCGTACTATTCCTACGTGAATATGATAAGGTATCCGGTTTTCTTTTTGGAGATTGGCTTTTCTTTTGGAGATTGGCTTTTCCGTTCACCATTAAAGGTAATTCAAAGCTGGTCCCGTGCCTGTTCATGTATATCATCACCAGTTTGTGACCACGTCACACGAATGTGCTGGTAACCTCATGAGAACCATCCTAGCCACAAACCATTGGATAAAAGCCCTGTGAATGAATTCGGCGGAAACACGAATGACGTAGTTATATATACGACGTTTTCCTACTACGGTACGATGTACTCTCTAGGTGTGTCCTTTCCATATTGGTGTACCTACCTTTTGAGATACCATAGAGTGTGTATTGTAATGTGGTGCGCACGAGCAGTGAGGATTGTATATTATATGGTATCGTACGGTAAAAAAGTAGGTGCGCAGGTTGCACACATGAGCTAACGTAGCTCTAGTAGCTTCACGGCGAATGCAAAAGCATCATGTTACACATATGGTATGTCGCCATGTATTAAAATGTTTCCTATCTACAAAAATAATATGAAGAAAAACAATATAATGGAAGGGATGGCATACTCTATATGTTATGGAAACTAATCACCTAAAAATTAAACGTAGTTCCCTTGACCCCCACCGAGCCTTCATGTTACATCAACTGTAACTTCGTCCCGAGCTGTGAAAACCCGCGTCAACACTATATGGGCTCACTCCTAACATGTTGAGGGATATGTGGCGCTGAAGGCCATGGCTAAAATGCCTGCATCGGCAGAATTACAGCCATTGCAATGAGCCTGCAGTGGAGCTATGCAAAAAGGACCTTGTCTTACCAGAAGAGGTTTCTTGTGAGGAAATAACTACACAAATAGTCCATAAAGAAGAATTCACTATACATCAAATAGTTCATGTAGAATTCATCTTTATTTAATTTATTTACTGATGCAATACAAAAAACAATAAGTCAGCCTGTCAATTATAGGACTCATTCTGCACCTCTGCTGTGTCTCATCTGAGGCGAGCAGTGGATCCCGCACTCATTCCTTTTGTCTTTTCCCAAATAACTCATTCCTGTCGCCTTCCTTCAGCTTGGCTAGCTCAGCTCACTCATTGGCAGCGATGAATGCATATTGTTCCCCTTCCCCATTGTTCTCAAATTTTCTGCAGCAACAAAATCCTTCTTGCCCTTTTCCTGCACAGTGTTTAAGAAAGCACTCCCTATTGCTGCTCCAAAGGCACAAGCACTGCTGCCAAAAACGTAACCCCGCTTGATTGAGAGGCAGATAGGGAATATAATGAAAAGAGGAAGGAGAAGAGGGACGAGTTGAAACGAAAGTTGGAGGAGGCAGACAACTCACCTAATAATTTGGATATTATGCCTCAGTCACCCTTTACTGAAGTTCTCGAGTAACAGGACAAAATGGAGGAAGCCGAGGAGAAAGAAACAACACAATTCATGAGGCGGCGATGCAGAGTGATAAAATAAGTGAAATTGTCTTTCAAACAACTTACTAATATCAAAAACGGTGAATTCTCGTGACGTTGTGTCGTGTCAAAAAATGTAACAAAATGGGCATGGTGGTGGAGGGATTCGTTCTCCCACAATACCATGAATTTAGGCGATCGCGCCGGGGATATCGTTATCGCGGATGTAACCGTGGATTGTGTGGTGGCGGAAGTTAAATATCTGCGATGGTTTTTGTGTGGTAGGCAAAATTCTGATGGTGCCGCGGAAATCGTCATGGTGGGTGAGTGTTGACGCAGCAGGTGATGTTTTTTACTTGATATGGTACCTACTAGTAAAAAATGTCATGCCTCATTACTACACTTAAACTCGTAGTAGGTCGTAACTTGTTGTAACTTACGACTAAAGAGGTAGTAACGTGGTCGTCACTGACGACTTTGGCTGTCTTAACATTGTTGTCAGCTACGACTTTTTGTGTTGTAACATGGTCGTCAGTGACGACTTTTGGTGTCGTAACATGGTCGTCAGTGACGAATTTGGCTGTCGTAATATGGTCGTCAGTGACGACTTTGGTTGTCGTAACATGTCGTAACTTACAACATTTTGACGACTCAGTGGTCGTCACTCGGTCGCAAGTCGTCAGTTTCGTTCTCCGAGTCATCTCAATGTCGTAAGTTTCAATCGCGCAAGTCACTAAAGTCGTCACTTCACCGAACTTTTATCACCAAAATGTCCTATTTTCTTGCGAGTTGCCTGTCTTGCAGCCTCAAAGAGAACAGAAGACGATATGAGAGTAGCCTTTTTGGCTATAAATAGCTACCCCTTTCAGTTTTGTTGCTTCGCAAGTGCATTTTGCTCAAGGCATTTTGTGATATACACGAACAATTGATCCCCTTACATTACATACTCAACTTAAGTTTGAAATATATACATCAATGCCTTTCACACCAAATTTTGAAACATCCTGACAAGACATCCTTCATACTGTTTTGACTAATCAAGAACTAACTCCCCAATGCGGAACACCAAACTTAAAAACCAGCATATGTCAATAAATGCCTAAACACAAAAAACTTCATCATCTATAACGCAACTATCACACAACTTTTTCTGTCTCCGATAACTGTCCGCTTCCTGTGCTACCAAAGAGAACAGAAGACGACATGAGAGAAAAAAATACTATTTACAAAGGACTCACCGTGTTCTAACAGTTCCTTGCTGTTCGCCATGAATCTAATTATACTTCCTCATTGTTCACGATGATAGTGGAATTTCTATTATGGGGAGTTGCCCTCCATGAATTTACTCCACCTTCGGATGACCCCCTCATTGTTTTCCCTCCCTTAGAACTTCCAGTCTTAGATGTTTTTGAGCTCTTGCCAGACCACGAAGCATCACTATTTCCCTTCCCAAAGTGTCCTTTGCCTGATTTGCCTAATCTTTTTGAAGATTTTCCACTTCCATTCCAAGAGTGATCTCTCCCAGATTTGCCTCCACTCTTAGCTGATGTGCTATCTGTACTTTGTTTGGTGCCTTTTCCACTTTTGCTGTCTTTCACACCTTTGCCACCTTTGCCTTTACCACTCTTGCTATCCTTGCTAAGTTTACTGCTCTTGCCACTGTTGTCGCTCATATCGATGTGCTCAACGAAATAGTAGCTCATGTCATCATTAGCAACAAGATGGCCTTGGTGATCTTTGTTGTTTGAATAGTAATCATCTATGTATGTTGGTTTGGTTGGCTTTGTTCCATAGTAATCATCAGTGACTTGGCTTGGTTTTTTCGTTCTTGGAGAAGGTTTTCGCGTCGTTGGAATAGGTTCAAAAGGTGTGGGAATGCTTGTGGGAACATATGTTGGCGGCTGCATTGTCGGGAAATCAGTTGGACTCATCGTAGGCTGTTAACAACGAAAGCACAAACACAATTTCTCAGTGATTCTGGCATGAACATTTTATTTTCAGTACATGCGCTTACCTTCAATGAGGGACTGAGTGTTGGGTTGAGTGTCGGGTTGAGTGTTGGTTTCAGCGATGGGTTCAGAGTTGGGTTCAATGTTGGGTTCAATGTTGGGTTTAGTGATGGTTTCTGCATTGGGCTCACTGTTGGACTCAGTGATGGGTTCATTGTTGGCTGTTTTTGCATGGAATACAAGTAATGCAGAAACATTGGGATTGAGAGATGATTCCTAAACTCCAGAGTCGTGATTTTTACGAACTTACATTCAGAGTGGGATTGAGTGTTGGGTTGAGTGATGGAGTCAGGGTTGGATTTATAGTTGGCTGTTTGTTAATTGTAGCACCCAGAAACAAAGTTTGCTTTTATCGTGTTCAGCCTTAAATAAATGCCCAGCAAAGCGTGAAATACTTACATTCAAGGTGGGATTGAGTGAGGGGTTATGGGTCGGGTTGAGAGTGGGGTTTGTGGCATTGATGGGCTATGTAGAATGCAGTGTTGAAGATAAATTGTCAGTTGATTTGACAGATCTAGGATATAAATTGCAAAAACCTGTTTGACTTACACTCCCCGTGGGATGCCGTGCTGGGCTCCATGCTGGACCCCATGAGGGAGACCAAGTGGGGATTTTGATGGGTGGCTTTGTTGGCTGTGGCGGTGTTGTGTTGTGATGAGGGCGTTTTTTAGTTTCAGTGTTCAATGATTCTTTTGAAATTGTAGCACATTGTTTTGGGTACTCACTCTTCCAGTGGGTTTCCATGAAGGCTTCCATGCTGGACTCCAAGCTGGCGACCAAGTGGGGGTGTTGATAGAAGAGGGCTTTGATGGCAGTGCAGTTCACCAAAATAGATGTCAGAATAGAATTGATTCAGGGTTTTTTAGGTTCCAGAGATAAACAATAGTCATTTCTCCGAGTGGCAGTTCAAACAACTTACAGATCCTGATGGTTCAGTAGTTCGGGTCGGAGCAGCAGATGGATTGGCTGATCGAGATGGCTAATTGAATGTTGTTGGTTGGAGAAAATGGAACCAGTAGATTAGAACGATACAACATATTCATCTCACTGTAGGACAGTATAAACTTACAGATCCGGAGGGTTCAGCAGAACGGGTGGGCACACTAGAAGGCTTGGCTGATTGAGTTGGCTGACTGGATTCAGTAGGCTGTTTTAATCAATCAATATAGAAGAACCTCATGTTAGAAATGCGCTTCATCTTACAAAGTGTGGTAATAATAATTGTTCAGCCACACTCACTGATCCAGATGGTTTGGCTGAAATGGTGGTCACAGGGGAAGGCTCCGCTGATTGAGATGGCCTACTGGATAGAGTGGGCTTTTTCAATGAAAGATTAAAAAGGCGAAAGTCAGAAATGTCATTTGACTGTTTGGGCATTTAATAGCCCTAGCAAAATTTACACTCACTGATCCAGAAGGTTTGGTTGAAATGGTGGGCTCGCCAGAAGGCATTGCTGATTGAGATGGCTGACTGGATACAGTGGGCTTTATAAATATTTATACCAAGAAACCTTTAGTTTGGAAGTTCTTATGGACTGCATGAACTCTCATACGAATTGCACTCACTGTTCCGGATGGTTTGGCTGAAAGAGTGGGCTCACCAGAAGGCTCTGCCGATTGAGATGGCGGACTAGATGCAGTGGGCTTACCAGATTTTGTGCAAAAAGGCTTTAAATTAGAAATTTCACACGAATCATAGTAGGCATAGCAAACATTACACTCACTGCTCCAGATGGTTTGGCCGAAATGGTGGGCTCACCAGAAGGCATTGCTGATTGAGATGGCTGACTAGACATAGTGGGCTTTTCCAAATAATTTGTGAAAAACATCCCTGTGTAAGAGCAAGAATGTGATTGTTTGGACATTGTTTGAAAAAGTAAAACTTACTGCTCCAGATGGTTTGGTTGAAACAGTAGGCTTGCCAGAAGGCATTGCCGATTGAGATGGCTCACTAGATGCAGTGGGCTTTTTTGATTTTATACGAAGAAATGTTAGTTCTTAAGCCCTCATGTATTGCACAAACTCTCATGACAAAAATTACTCTTACTGCTCCAGATGGTTTAGCTGAAAGAGTGGGCTCACTAGATGGCATCGCTGATCGGGATGGCTGACTTGATTCAGTTGGCTTTTTTCACATGCATATATCAAGAGGATGTCAGGTTGGAAGTAATAGCTGACTGTTCGGACAACAATTGCAAAAATCACTCACTGCTCCAGAAGGTTCGACTGAAACAGTCGGTACTCCAGAGGGCTTGGCTGATCGAGATGGCTGACTAGACTCAGTGGGCTTTTCAATTTTATTGTGGAGGAAGACCCCAAATTAGGAGACACTCTTATTGTTTGAACAAGGTACTATTCATAGCAAACATAAGACTTACTGCTCCAGATGGTTTGGATGATACTGAAGGGGTGGCTGAGGGTTTGGCTGATATAGATGGGTGACTTGATTCAGTAGGCTTTTTGATGTTTTGTTTGAACAAGGCCTCGTATAAGATTTGATTGATTGGAGATAAGGGATGGAATTCGTGAAAAAGAACACTCACTGCTCCAGAAGGTTCACCTCGTGGAGATGGCTGACTAGATGTGGATGGCTCGGCTGACTCAGTCGGCGAAGCCGAAGGCTTCGATGATTGAGAAGGCTGTGTCCAATTCAAATATGATAAGAAAGAAAGATTTCAGGTAAGGATCACGCTTGATTTGATGACCATAAGTAGTAGTCATTGCCTAAAAGTGAATACTCACTGCTACAGAGGGTTTGGCCGAAGAAGTGGGTGCACCAGAAGGCATGGCCGATTGAGATGGCTGGCTTGATGCGGTGGGCTGTTTTTATTAATATTGAAGGAATATCTCTTGTTAGGAGTGCCTCTCACTTTATTGATCAAAGGCAATGGTTATTGGATATTAGAGACTTACTGCTCCAGATGGTTTGGCTGAAATGGTGGGCTCAGTGGAAGGCTGACTTGATTTAGATGGCTGACTGGATAATGTGGGCTTTTCCAAGAATCAAGTGAATCAGACATGATGCTTGACTGTGCTAATTAAAACAAGTCCAAGAAAGAAGAATCCTCACTTCACTAGATGGTTGGGCCGAAATGGTGGGAGAACCCGAAGGATTGGCCGATTGTGATGGCTGACTGGATTCGGAGGGCTTTCCAATACGTGCAAAAAGGATGCAAGTTAGAAATGAGACACGGTTCAGAATAGTTCTCGCAAAAATAAGACTTACTGCTCCAGATGGTTTGGCTGAAATGGTAGGCGCACCAGATGGCTTGGCTGATTGAGATGGCTCACTAGATACCGTGGGCTTTTTCCAGACGCATATGTAAGAAGACGTCTTGTTAGAATGACGGTTGATTGAATAAACATTCATAATAGTAATTTCGAAAATATTACTCACGGCACCAGATGGCTTGGATGATAGAGATGGCTGACTGGATTTTGTAGGCTTTTTATTTGAATGTAGATGTTGCGTTAGAGATAACCTTGTTTCGATGTATAATTCAGCAAAAGGAATACTTACTGTGCCGGATGGGTTGGCTGAAATGGTGGGTTCGCCAGAAGGCTTGGCTGATCGAGATGGTTGACTGGAAACGGAGGGCTAAAATGACAATTATCTCGTTAGAAAACTTAACATCTTTCAATTGAATTGACTGGCATGAAAATAAATTTCAAACTGGATTAAGCAATGAAAATATCTCCTCACCATTTCTGATGGTTTACTCGAGAGGGATGGACTCGTGGAGATGCTCGGCGTGGTACTTGGTGCACTTGACAAACTCGGTTTGCTTGACACTGAGGGTGGCTGAGAAGGATGACTTGATGCGCTTGGCATTCCAGAAATGGATGGACTCAAAGAAGGTTTGCTTGAGTTGGATGGACTTGATGAAGCGCTTGGGCTGCTGGAGGGTGCTCTACATGGATTATCACAGAGCTCTCCTGTACGCGCACAAACTGTTTCTGCAACCCAACAAGCAACACTACTGACCCTCGTGAACACTGGAGGAAATCTTGGGTTTTGACAACCCGCTACACCAAAGCTGACAATACCCACCTGCGTAAAAGGCTCGAGAGGTCCACCTTCAGGTCTGCCCAAGACAAGAGGGCCACCTAAGAGGGTGACGATACAAAATAATTAGGCATTTCAAGTCTTGTGCAAAGTATAGAATAGTTCATGCAAAAGTGATACATACCTGAATCGCCTTGGCATGTCCCTTTTCCATCAGCAACAGCACACATCATGTTGTCTTTAATTGAGTTTGGCTCCCACTGAAAAGGGTCCATGGTGCAAGCGTCATTGGGGTAGTAGTTAAGAGTAACTGCCAAAGGAACGTCGGTGCCTGCTGGACTGCCCGTGGCCCCCCATCCTGCAATGTCCAATTCGTCACACTGATCAACAGGAACGTTAGAGTCGAAATTGATTGATATGGGCGTGATGTCAGTTATGGCTCCTGCGAAGAATAGAACTGCCACGTCATTAGCGTTTGTTGTTGGATTATAATTTGGATGAAAGATGGCATCTCCAGTTGGCGTCGGGGTGGTGACGGTTAGAAACCTGCGGGTAACTCCTGTATCATCTTTCAAGTTATGCCTGTTGAAATCGATCCATTCGGGTGGATCCCAAAGAAGGGGATTTACCGGATCGAATAAGCAGTGCGCCGCTGTCATGACGGCGTGAGGTGAAATGAGAGATGCACCACAGAAGTGAGAAGCACCAGCACCAATCGATAAGAGGTACGGACGACTGCCTATCTCGATCTCGGTACCTCCGATGATGGGCTGAACCGAATCAGTAGGAGAGCTGGAAAGGCTTAGAAACTCGATGGGAGGCTGGCATGGAAGGATGATGGGAGATCGCGAAGGGCTTTGCAAGCATTGCGAATAGCAAGTCAATTGTAGCATATTTAGATAAACATATGCGATTTTCATCAGAGTTCACTTACAAAGGAGTCGGGAATTGTTGCTCTTGGCCATTCGCGAACAACGGAGCGGTGTAAAGGACCGCTGATACGGCGAGCATGGAAAACGTAGTCATGGTTTTCAATGAGGCCGCGACCTGTTTTGTCAAAGGGTTGCGTTATCGATAAAAGTGCACTGCAACGCGTGGAATAGGCGGCTAAGAATGTTTTCAAACGAGACGAGATGTTGAACTCGAAATTGAAATATATTTGTGAATGGTGTAAGCGACGAGAGTCAGATACCGATGATGTGTCTTCTTAACAATGGAGCACAACCTCTCTATCCCTCCCCTCCCCTCCCCTCCCCTCGTCGTTCATGTTGGCATCGACGATTTTAACAGAGCGGGCCGCCGTCGCAAATAATGTCCATTCGAAATTGCTTCCAATCTTGTTCGAATTGAATGTACAATTCCATAGCACATAAAAATTATATTTTTCCGCAAATTC
Organism: Cyclotella cryptica; assembly: GCA_013187285.1. NCBI lineage: Eukaryota > Bacillariophyta > Thalassiosirophyceae > Thalassiosirales > Thalassiosiraceae > Cyclotella > Cyclotella cryptica. The sequence continues at coordinate 836,910 of JABMIG010000012.1, forward strand.
TTTCGCATCGAGTATGTTGTACCATACCACATTCCATATTCCGAAGTAAGTGCTTAAGTTCTACATGCACGTTCAACTTTCGTGGTCATGTCTTAGGGTTCGCACATGATTGGTGTTGAAATTGGTTCCATTCTAGGCTTTCATCTAATTCCTATGACCAGCTTGTCGCGTTTAGCCCGAGATGTTGTGATACACATGTTTATTCTGTGCCAATTTGAAGAAGGTTTTCTTCTCATTGGAACGAACATAATGGTTGCATTAGATGTCGCTTATTTTCATGCGAGGTCTTGCCTCACTAAATGCGTGAGCGAACCTTTCTTACCACGATACACGCGACAAGTACAATAGAAACAGGGGCAACCGGCGGGTTTTTTCAACCCTCTAGCGGCCCTGGGCCTAAAAGACTGGTGAGCGCTACCTATAGGTAAGATACACCAGAGATTTCATTACCTCGTCTTTCTGGGAAGAAGGGAAAATGATGTATGACGAATTAGAATTACTTTTAGGGGAGACGCATCAATTCTGGCTGAGACTAGTGAAGCTCCTCCGCTTTTTGAGATTGTCGCAAGGTATCTCCGTAAGAGAAGAGATCTCACTCGTCAAGATTAATGGAAATGAATCGATCGGTCTTCTGAATTGAGTCATCAAGAGATCGATTTGACTCTTCAGAAGCTTTTGGTAGTAGGTGTAAACCGCCTCTTTGTATCGGGCATAAATCGTTATTATACCACCCTTTACCAAGCTACGTTTCCAAAGTTCTGACCACCACCATAGCCTCCTCCACCCCCGTATCCTCCGCCATACCCACCACCTACCCAAGGAAATTATCACAAGAGAGATGACATCAAAAATCAGGAATAACATTAAACAATAAGAAAGAAAAGAAACAACTAGAAATTAATTTACCTCCATAATCACCACCTGAGTTTGAGCGACGACACCAGATAGAAGAAATCAGACGATAGATTAGTGAAATGTTTTGTGATGGACAACATACAGTGAGCTACAGGTTTGAACGCACCGCCGTAAGCACCACCACCACCGTATTGTCCCCCTCCGCCATAGCCCCTTCCGCCGCCGCCACCTCCTGGTTAGAACGATAGGATCAAAAGTATATGAGCAAGAGCTCGGAACAACGCAAAATAACAAACTTTGACATCTCTCACCTCCACGGCCATCGTATCCGCCGCTGCCACCGCCGCCTCCACCTCCTGAAAACAAGAGAAATTGCCAAAGTGACAGGTGTTAGTGTGAAAACTAATCCTGTTGTATTTTTCACAGCAACCTTGTCGTACCATGCTGACGATAGTCGCGTGATCCAAAGCTGAACATAACAGAAAGAGTGTTACAGCAGTTCTGTGAGTGCCACGAAAACATGCAGTCGCAAAGAACGCTCTATTATTTCATTACTCACTTTCGTCCACCTCGGCCTCCGCCGCCACGCCTTCCTCCTCCTCCTCCACCACCACCTCGTCCACTGTACCATATCAAGGGGGTAAAAATGATTCAGTATACATTAACAAAACAATCACTAAACGCACGAGATGACTTTTCAAACAACAACACATGACTGCATGGCCACTCACCCGTAACTAGTCATTTGCTTCAACCAAGCAGGAACCTCCTGCCCATTCTCCTCCAACAATTCCCTCAAATCCCTCGCCACTCCCGCATTCTTCTCATTCACAAACGACAACGCCGCCCCCGTATTCCCCGCCCTCCCTGTCCTTCCAATCCTATGAACATAATCATCAATATTGGTGGGCAAATCATAATTAACGACTTGCGTGACATTGGGAATATCGAGTCCACGAGCGGCCACGTCGGTGGCGACCAAAACGGGACACCTTCCCGTCTTGAAGGCCCTCAATGCGTCTTCTCGTTCGCGTTGGCTCTTGTCTCCGTGGATGGAGCATGCGGGAAATCCTCGTCCGCATAGAACGTCTTCGACGTGGTCACAGTTTCGTTTGGTTTCGACGAAAATGAGGATGAGTCCTTCTTGGATGGTGAGGAGGAAACGCATGAGGTGGTCGAGTTTATCGTTTTGTTCGACGTATTCGACGGTTTGGGAGACATTTTCGAGGCCGATCCTGTAATGATGATGATGATAATGATGATGTTGTTGTTGGCGTGAGAGGAGTGCATTAGTCATGTGAGACGTTACTGGACCATTTCTTCTTTGTTGAATATGACAACCCAACATTATTTCTTTCCACTACTCACCGACCCTTCCTACGGTCAAGAAAATATAATCCCTCATAAAATCTCCCGCCAACCTCTGAATATTTGCCGGAAAGGTGGCACTGAACATCATGGTCTGTCGATCATCGCCGTGGGGCATGTTCTCTTGTTCGACGATGCGACGGATTTGCGGTTCGAATCCCATGTCGAGCATGCGGTCTGCCTGTGGAGAGATGTGGTGGAGGGGGAGAATGATTGAAAGTTAGAAAAGCCGACGAATGATTCCACGATGGATGGACTAGGGCAGCCATTCGTGTCATGTTGACCCTTTGTGACTCCCTGCGGTCGTGAGTTTTCGGTCGTCAACAACAACAGCTCTCACCTCATCCAAAACCAAAAACTTGACATTCTCCATCCCCAACCTCCCCCTCTCAATCAAATCCACCAACCTCCCCGGCGTGGCCACCAACAAATCACACCCCCTCTCAATCTGCCTCAACTGCTCCCTCACATCCGCCCCGCCATACACCACCACCGACGCAATCCCGGTACAATACAAAAACTTCTGCGCCTCCTCCTGAATCTGACTCGCCAACTCCCTCGTGGGCGCCAACACCAAACACTCGGGATAAATCCTCCGTCCCCGTCCTCCCCCCGGCGGCTCCGTCCCACCATTGCGCAACATGGCAATAATAATGGGAAAGAGAAACCCGGCCGTCTTCCCCGATCCCGTCTGCGCACACGCCATGAGATCGCGCGAGTTCCCCGCAATGGGAATACTCCACTTTTGCACCGGCGTGGGCTTGGTGTACCCGCACAGCTGAACGTTGCGATACAAATCCTCGGTGATGACGACCGGATCGAACACCTCGATGGGATCGGGAATGTCGGTCCCGCTCGTCTCGACGGGGATGGAATCGTAATTGTCGAAGTTGATGCCGGTGGTTTGCTGAATCTCCTTTTCGAAGAGTTGACGTTCGAGGCGTTTGTCGGGGCGGAGGTCGCCGTGGAAGCCGCGTTCGTTGCGACGCGGTCCTCCGCGGGAGGGCGGGCCGCCGCCGCCTCCTCGGCCGCCGTCGTAGGAACGACGGTCGTCTTGGACGCCGCTCCAGCGGAGTTCACATTGCTTGGGGCGCCTCGTTGAGAGCGTCCGTCGTAGCCTCCTCGTCCGCCGCCGCCGCTGCCGCCGTAGCCCCTGCCTCCTCCTCCCCCGCCGTAGCCCGAAGTACTGGTTCCTCCGCTGCTGCCGCCGCCGTCAATGGGAGCGCTGTCTGCTGCGCTGCTGGATCCGCCACCGGCCTGATTTCTCAGGTGCGGCGGTACGTATTTGCCACCTTGACGTGGTGTGGTTTGAATTGACGATGGAGGAGGGACGGGGTGAGACGACACGACACGACACGATACGGTGCATAGCCATCCAGGCAAACACAAACACAAACATCACCACCAACAACAACAACTCGTGACCAATCACCCACGCGCAGCAATCACAGCCAAAGTGTTTCATCGTCAATAATAACGGCAACGGTAGAACGAAATCAACTCTCACCATTTTGCATGCCACAGAATAAATCGACTCGGTCGAATATATGATGTCTTTAATTTCCACCCTGGAAAATGAGAAACAACCCTCATGGTCCACCCACGTCGCGAGAGAGGGACAGCCATGACAAGAGGTGGGCTGTGAAGGAGATTGGGGTGTCTTGGTGGTCTTGCCGACAATCGAGTAAGATGGACTATGAGATATTCCACAAGGGATAATGTTAGGAAACGATACAAACCTGGCGGGCTAGTGTGAACGCCTACGGAATTCTGCCATCTGTCGTTCTGGTGCGCAAGAAAAAATCATCCCAAGACAGACCGCGGGGGGGATGGGTGTCCGAGCCTCTCATTCGTTGCGCAATTGAAGCATACCACTCTATACCAAACATTACTTTTTGTATCCATTTATCCATTTACCCTATTAGAGGTGGGACTTTAGTACTAGCAATATCAAAAGATACATTTGAGTGGGTGTGTCGTACAAAACTATTGGTGTATCAATAATATAGCAATATTGTACCCCTCTCGGCATTTCACCTGCCTCGCTCTTCCATGCTACCACCCCACCCCATCACCATGTGCTGAGTCGTGTGGTGACTTCCGACAGCATCGGAGGTTGCTCGGCAGCAATCCGGAGTAGGGAGCAATACATATGGACATATTGCTGGTAAGAAGGGGTACTCTCCCATATCTCCTCCTCCACTGTAGCCAGTCCTGTCAATGTTGATGCCGATGTCAATGGGAGGCTGTCTGCTGTTCACTGCGATCATCACGTATGAGCATCTCAATCTCAGGGTCATCACAAGTAGGGACTGATGAGTTGGGAATTTCCGCCTCCCAATACATCTTGGCCTCCCACACCAAGGCAGCAGCAGTTATCATCAATCTCTCTATGCCGCCCCCACCATGACATTATCCACTTCAATACGATTGCTTGGTTTGGTATAATAAAATGCACCATATCGGTCAAGAATTTTTAATTCTCCTTCACTGCAACTTTTGAAACATAAAGTCATCTTGGTGCTGTGAACAAAAAGAAGGGGTGTTCATGAGAGAAAATGCCTTTTAAGTGCCAATTCCTTAAGTACAAATTCTACATCATCGCCTCACCAAAATCTCCTGTTGGCACCTATTCAAATAGTTCCAAGGGAGGCAGTTCTTCCTGAGTTACTGTGTTTGTAAAGTTGGCATGACACATATATTCAGTCCTCCTTCTCTTCCATGCTCTCTAACTTACACTTAAACTCACTTCTCTCCTTCTTTGACTTTGACCTATCTTAGTAAGACCACTAGATAAGATTATTTTTCATGTTTATGACAACTTTCAATAGACTTTATTTTATGTAAGATCTTATTCAGACAGTCATATTTAACAAAGACATGTCACAATAGTCACAAGCAGGACAGGGCACCATCCTGAGTTGAAGTTGCATAGGTTTTCAAATGCATGAAAGTCCGTAGGGGAAGAGTCATAATGACAGCCACCAAGTAACCATGATCAGAGTTTGCATTCAGAAAAAAGAATCGTACAACCGGTGTTGTATTAAGATTCCAAAGTTAAGACCACGAAAGAGAGGTGGTATGATAGGTGAGTGTGTGTATCATTTTGAGCATGGTGAGAATCACGTAACAAGAAAACCACTTACTCAAAAATAATTTTGGGCAGAAAATCGTGGTTTTGTAGGTATGGGATGTGAGAATTGTCGAGGTCCAAAATTTATGAGCACTTCCGATGACCAAAAATTCAAAATACAAAGTAGCATATTGCACTTGTATTGATATTGCAGCTGCCCCTGATCGTACACAATTAAAATTGAGAACAGCAAAACTGGCCCTTCGTGACTCTTGTGAATAAATTTAGTGATTTTTTATTAAAGAAAGATTGAAGAAGACCGGAACGTTCCCTTTAAAATATCTAAATTACAGTAACTATATGTCATCACAAACTTACGTGTTGGCATGTACGTCTATTTCAAGTTGTCATAAACACGAAAAATAATCTTCTTGCGTGATCTGACATACACAATACCACGGTTGTCATCTGCACTCGTGTTCTTACAATTTGTGTGCCAAGTCATCAAAGGGGGAGTGTCTATGTCACATCGCGGTGAACCACTCGTTTCACTCGTTGTTCACCGTGATGTGACAGACACTCCACCTTGATGACTTGCTATAAAAAAATAGTAAGAAAACTCGTGCAGATGACAACCGTGTTATTATTTATAGTAATAACATTGATAACTTGCTTGCATTATGGAAAAATCAAAAGAAATGACAATCAGCCAAATGGGGAAAACTTTCTATCAGTCATGGATGGGTTTTGTTAAGGTTAGTGACTGGGGCAGTGGAGATACATAACATTGGGTTTGCATTGCATGTTTTTTTGCTATTTTGTTTGCAAGAGAAGTTGATTGATTGTAATCTATAATCATTCCTCAATTTAATTATAACTTTTACAGGAGCGTTGATTTTGTTTGCATATTGTCTTCTAATCTTTTTTAATTTATTTTGTCTTCTTCCATCAAGCTTTGCTTTGCAATTCATTTCTAGCAAAAGTAAGACATTGATCATCAAGTGAAGCTGCATTTTGCTATACTTCTGTATGGATTCCTAATGAATGAGACCAGTGCTTCCATCGGTCTACCTGATTTTTAGCTTCCCCATGAGGATGGGCCATTAGGTATATAGTAATCTAACTATATTAGGAATAAAAGTGATTTCTGTCCTATTTAATGATGATAGATCTATCACAAGCAGACGTAGCAGGAGTTTTTAGCAGCAGTCGGAGCCTGCAAACTTGAAGAAGTCTTGTTTCATCAATAAGATAAGAGTGAAAGCCAGTTTGCTCACACAACTTTGCAGTAGTTTCTTTCCAATTAAAGCAAGTGCATCACACACCAGTGCTAGTATACTTTTGTATTGTAAGAGCAGCTTGCACAAGTGCCACTTTTGAAGCACATGCCTCTTGGAAAATGCTTTCTTCTTCAGTACTATTATTGAATATATTTTTATAGGTGCGCACAAATATAAAAGCATGATGACTGATGCACGTCAAAGAGAAAAACAATTCATTTACAGGTAAGATCAGGAAATATCTGATGTTACCTAAAATAGTCAATAGTGAAAAAAGGGTCTCATAGAGAAGGAGAAGAAGGAAAAGGAGAGAAAGAAAAACCTTGGTTGCTGATAAACTAAGATAACTATCAGCTGCTGTAAGATTTTTTAGCAGCAGTGTGAGCGTTAGGGTTAGGGTTAGGGTGCAAACTGGAAGCAGTCTTGTTTTGTCTTACCTTATGGTGGAAGTGACACATGGTCTTGTAAAATGATCAATGCCTGTGCAAGCTTGATTCACATGCCCAAGCTTTTGACACCTGGTCTGGTAAACTACCCTTGTTCCTGATTAGTGGTACACTCATGAAGCATACATTAGCATGCAAACACTCATAAAAAGAGGTGTCAAAATGTTGTACTGTTACAACATTCCATTAGAAGCCATTTTTGAAGCTCCGTGAATTGGGAATCTTCAAGAAGTTTGTTTACTACATCAAAATGCAGTACTATTAAGAGCAAGGACTATCTTCCATAACATCTGATAATATACGAGGGTTCATAAAAAAGAAAAATATGTGTTCAACTTGATCTCATATCACTATGCCATGTGGTGACACATAGATCTACCTTGTTATGGTGCGGCATGTACCATACTACCATGTAAGCTGGATTATGGGTAAGACCGGTTAACAAGTATAAGTCTCACAGACATTCCTGTTTTTCTAGTATTCAATCCACCCAAATGGAACTAACACCATCAATTTCCTTCACACCATCAATATTCCCATATGCATTGCATTCCGTGGCCACAGGTTGTTGCGAAAAAAACCTTGCTTGATGTTGTCAGTTACCACACAACTTGTGTCATGGTGTTCAGGGGGACAATGGATGAGAAAGGCATGAAAGATGAAGATGATTGGAGGGGTACATAATATTGCTACATTGATGCAATAGTGTAAGTTGTGAAGATACCTATCATTTTTCATCATGTTTAAATCACTAGCTTCCGATAGATTATTAGAAACACCCAAATGTAACTGTTGACAAAATGACTACATGTTACAACCTGATGAGTGCAGAGTCATCAGTGTTACAACTGGTGACGACCTGCACAGTTGCCAGTTACAACCCCATGATGACACTGAATGTCATCAGTTACGACCCAGTGACGACACTGAAAGTTGTCAATTAAGTCCAGGCAATGTCCCTGAGAGTCATCAGTTACGACTTGATTCCAAGACTGTCATCAGTCAACGAATTAACTGATGACTTGTACGACCCAACTGACGACAAGTGAGGACCCAACTACTTTGGTCATGACTAAAGTGATGACTCTTGCCCAAATTTTTCACAAAAAACAAGATATTTTGCAAGTTGCTTGAATGGGAAGGAATTACGGGGAGCTATGCAAATGGGTGTACTGCTGATGATAAGCCCTATGCATTCCTAATGCTTTAAGCTCTAAAGAACGTTTGTGGGGCCTAAACATGTCAAATATTGTTCATGTTGGTGAGGGTGGTTCTTATGATGTGAAAGTGCTTTTAAACCAATTTTTATGGTAGGAATTTGTGCATCACACAACTTCTTGTGTACACATACTTGCGCTTACAATTGAAATCACTATTCTGTTCCCAAGTAAGTTTGGTCGAAATGAGATTCAAATATGATTTGAATGTTGTTTTGAGAAAACCTCTCAAACTAGTATTTAATTCCTATGTGATGTTTGGAGGTCATCTATTACCTTTACTTGTTCCCTTGTTTTGAAGTAATATATTTTTATACGTTGTCGTGGTGCCCACGAAGCAGCAGGGCCCCAATTTTAGTGCTTCTTCATGTGAACCAATCACTTTTGCCTTCAAAGAACATCAACGAGCAAGCAACTCCTACCATAAATCTGCTAAGAATAAGAATGAACAATTAGGGAACAATCTCATCATACTACTCGCTATAGATACCTTTTAAAAATGGCTAATTCAAAAATCAGTCGTGCATTACACGGCTTCAGCTTTGGAAACAGTCTAACTAGATGGCTTCAAATTTTGAAGCCGTGTGAATGGAAGGCTTCATATTTTGAAGCCATCTAAACGGATGGCTTCCATTTTTGAAGCCATGTGAAATATCACTCACACAAGAGGTATTAGTTATCTCAAATTCTATAATTATTTTTTACCGTTGTGTGCCGCAGTAAAATTATCAGTCCTGTGAATATATGTCTTCGAATTTTGAAGCCGTCAGAATGAATGGCTTCAAAATTGGAAGCCCTGCATTCAGATGGCTTCAAAATTTGAAGCCGTGACAAGCACAGCTTCATATTATGTACCCGTGTGTTCACTCAACTGAGTATGTAAGTATAGTAGGCATGCCAACAATTAAAGTCTTTGAAATACTCTGACTGTTATACATTGCTCTTTCTGGGAACTTATTAGTTTCAATATATTGAGGCTTCTCATTTTTGGTGAAAGTAAACAAGACTCATACCTTCTTCTTTGTTCATTTATATATTTAATCATATTTTGAGGACCTTGCAGTTGTGATGGTGTGGTGACGAGTGCTGTGCAAGCAACTGGTTTAGGACTGTTTTAACGGGAAGTTTCCAGTCATAATTCGCTTATTAAATAAAAGTTGTCACGCAAGTCTTTATTATTCTTCATCAATCTCCTGTCAGTCATCCGTTAATATCCAGCAGATATCTTATCAAATCCTATGGATACATAATATTATTTTGTTTTCAGATCTGAACTATGGCACCGTCCAAATATCAATGCTCATTTGTTTATGCCCCCATTGTGTCATTCAAGTCTGCCGCATTGACGCTTCTGCTCCCTCCACTGCTCCTATTGATTATTAATTTGTTTCCACCAATCCGCTATCACCAACATGTCTTTGCTGACTCCTAGTGAACTTTTTACAGCTGTTTCCATGGATTCTGATACACAGAGTCACACTGACTTGCACAGCTCCACTCCACCCAGTACCACACCAGATCTCCCTAATATATCTTACATTGCTCCTAGCGTAACATTGAATCTATTGCACAGAATGTCAATCATACTGCATCAAAGATCACCCATGTGTCTTCCTTTCAAGACTCTGTTACTGTGGAATCTGATGCATCAAATGTCACCCAACTGTTCTCATCTCCATCCACTGTTGGCTCCATTACACCCACAATGAGGTGCAAAACGTATGATGCCCCAACAAAAGCACACTATCTCATTAATAGCACATCATGCGGGAATAAATGTTCTGCAGCTGGTTCTAGCTCACCACCAATCAGCAGCATGCCATCTGTTTTGACCAGTACATTTGGTTCTATGGATTGCAATGAATTGGTTGTACCAAATTTGGTGTATGAAAGAAATGAGTTCACCTGCAACCTACAAATCTTATTGATGAGACTGTTACTAACCTCTACAACCCTTGGCAAGGCTCTCCTCCTTTCAAAGTGCATGTTGTGTTTGATGGAGAAGACACTAATAAAGTAATGGAAAAATGACACGGAACTGGTGGATATTTGTGAATACCTTGGAGGGGCAAATATCCAACAAAGAGACTATATTTCATGTTGACATTGTATCCACCCTCCATGCTCAGAAGTAAAGTGGATGCGGAGATGGCAAGTCTTGGACGTGCTTGAAAAAAGATTTGATGAGGTCAGCTCATGAAGCAAAACACACCATTGTAGCTAATGCCGGAGGAGATAGACACTCATTATTGTGCTCTCATTCTCACAGAGACTTCAAATCAAAAGTCATGCAATTAACAGATGATAACCAGTATAGGAATACTACATTGATTGACAATGATAAGGAGAACAGGAAGATTGATGGCAGTAAACCATCCATGAAATGCAGATTATAAGTACCACCATTGTAAGAGCACCAAATCCCCATTTTTTGGAACATTTGCATGTTTATAGTGTTGCAACCTATAAATTAGAACAAAACCCTCATGGTAGTTTCTCCATGGTGCTCCCCGTGACTCCTGATGGTTGCTAAGAAACCTCCAATGCCATCGGAAGTCACTACACATCTCATGCACATTGTGGAGGGGTGGACAGCATGGTTGAGCAAGGAGTGCGACAGGGCAGGAGGGGTACAATATACCTATCTCAAAGTAAATAGGGTAACATTCAAGATACCAATAATTTTTCACCATGTTAAAATCACTAGCTTATAACACCTTATAGGCACAACTCAAACGAATCTTTTAACATTTGTGGGTACTTATAATCCACATTTTATGGTAGAAGAAGAAACATCTATAAGAGAGAACATAGGTGTCCTTTCCATTTTGATGAAAAGTGGGATAAACATGGATTCTTTGTTAATCTTATGTGCCATTCTGGCAAGGTTTGATTCCAGTATTATTCTTCTATCGACAAGATTGCCAACTGAAGCACAAAAGGAAGATGTCAACCATGTCATGGAATCTGCTTGTAACAAGGCCGCCAGTAGGAATTATATCTTCAAGAAGTCTGGAAAATTTGTTGACTCACTGAAAATGGCAACAGCAACTGCAAGTCCAAAGGAAAGCTGCCCCTTGATGATGATATCCAGTCCCTGCTTCAGAATTATCAAGACTCAGAAAAGGTGGCGTATACAACATTATGCGACACACCTATAAATGACTTCACGAGCGGAACAACTAAGAAGTTTCACTACAACAAGTTTGCAGCCAGTTTGGTGACAATATCAACTACCAAAGACTGTGAATCCTGTACAATTTTAAATGAGGACATTTTGGACATTCCATTCCCTGTTCCCATACATGAAATTGCTTGGAAATCTACGAAAGAGAGAACCTTTTCCAGGTCACAATACCTGTTCACTTTGATTGCATGGATATTCCTCCCTGTATTTAGATTTTTCAAGCACTGTCCTGAAGTAATCTGGTGTGATGTTACCTCACACTGAAACAACAAAGGCTTTTCTCTCTTGACATTTTCATGCAGGACATCAATCAACAAACAAGTTGTTTTATGTGGATATGGATTCCAAAGGAACAGCGAATCAGCTTTAGATTCAACATGCAGTCCCAGAGCTAATACCAAAATGACCAAGGAGAAGAGGAAGATTCATCATGAAGGATGGTGATCCTCAGCAACAAAATGAGATTATCCAGTCCCTGCTCTCAATATTTGGCAATACTATAGAGAGTGGGTGCGGATGGCACATAGGCACGTCCTTTCACCCTATATCATACCTTATCAATGTAGAGAGTTACACCTGACTAACCTCTTATTTTTTTTCATAGTTCACCAAGGAATGAAGGATCATGTTCCTGGAGAGATGACATTCATGATAAGTAATAGGGCTAGATGGCAAGATGTCATCCACAGGGTCAAGTTGTGGGTGTACAGTTAGATGTGACCAGGTTATGTGGAATACAAGATATCAAAGTTTTTGTTACTTCAATTTGTATGTTCACCATCAGTTCTGTGTGCCGCCGAGGGTATAATGTCGTAGTGGAAGCAATTGTTGAGATTTTGCAGAAGCATGTATTTGTTTATGAGCAATTGTTCCATTGCCTGAGACGATCAGTGAGACACTTTGATACTTCCCATGTAACAGCTCATGAGGTAAGGTCCTTTTTCTGACTTTGCACAATTATCATAAAAAATCATATGCCAATATTGGATTCATAGTTTCCTTCCTCCTAGGGAACAAACTTGGGACAAAAGAACCACTCAGCACCACTGAAACAAACAATGAATATGGATGCTGCAGCACAGATGTTAAACTTTCAGTCTAATATCAAGGCTACAGAACTTGAGAGCATCATTTACAACAAATAGGGGGCAGTTATGTGGACCCCCGTGACTTTGTCAGACAAAACCGAATTAGTCAGATGTTTTGTCTGATGAAACGGATGGGGGGAATGTTCAAATACGAATGTGAATATAAGATAAAAAGTATCCCATTTTGGATTGGAGGTCATTTCAATATCAACTGACAAAATCACATTTGCTGTTTAAATATTTAAAAAGTCTAACACTGTCAGCTGTGCTAAGGCTCTGCGGTATAGGTTATCAAAACAGAATGTATTGACTAGGGTTTAAGTCCTTCATGTATCCATGTGCAATTGTGTGGCTTTGTCAGATGAAAGTTGGTCTACCAGTGCAAGCATGTGGAATATTATATATTCAAAGTTCAACGAATTTACAGCGCAATCATATGCATTGATAACACTAATTATTATTTTGAATTGGACTTATTAGAAAAGCCTTCTCATGTCCTTTCTTCATCAATGCCCATCCTCTTCTATCGACAACTCCAAAAATGGGAGCACAAACAATTTCATCACTGTTTTCTGAAATCGTTAGGATGCAAGATGTACATGTATTCTCAACGATGTGTTGTTCACAGAGAGATTGAGCAAGAGCCTGAAACTTGTCACCAGACCACGTATTTTTAGATGGACTGCTATCCAAAACAAAGTGAATCTCCTCAATATACCTAGAGAGTAGAGCATGCATGCAATCCTTGGAGGCTGTGGCAATTACATTCCTTGACGACTTATCAGGTGATGGGGAGGGATGTTGGAATAAAACAATTACTGGCAAGTGGCACCTTGAGGATAGGATATTTAGGAGCTAAAGTAGCCCATTCGATATGTCAAAATAATAGTGGAGAACATTAGAGCCCTTGGGTTGGGGTAAATACTTGTAGTTGAACTTGCTTGCACACAAGGACTTCTTGTTAATGTCAAGACAGATGAAAGCTTTTTCTGTGATTGCATTTCTGTTTCAGATTGACCTGAGCACACAGAAACAACTATGTTCTTGAAAACTTAAACAAATGAGTGATTGAAGACGGGATGCACTAGTTTATCTGTGTCAAATCTGGTGTGAGAGTGATGTGAAAATGGAGTCAAAGAAAGAACCCATGCGCATACCAATGTCTGTGTAAGTATTGTCCTATTTCCCAAGGAGTGTTTCTTTCATGACAAGAACAGGCTGTGATGAAAGCTGACATCCTCATATGTACTGTCAAGACATTTCTGGTTAGGCATATATGGAATTAGATGGCATTTCGTAGTCTTTTGTAGTCTTGACAGTGTTATCACATCGATGTAGAATGAGTCAGAGCATCACATGTAGGTGTTAGGAATGACTGTGGGATCAATGACGTCACAGAAGATAATATCTGAGAAATGGGCATCTTCAAGTGATTATCTCCTGTGTGTGGAGAGGAAGTTATTGTCAAGTTTGTTGGGTTGACTCTTGCTACTCCAACAAACCTAAGAAGTGACAGTATACCACCAATCCATGCATTTCCAAGCCTGTCCTTCTTGAATCTTAATAATTCCCAAGACAAAGCATGCAAGGGATGCTTGAAGTGGAAATGAGTTTCTGGGAAAGTAGCATTGTAGGGATAGTAGAGACTAAGAGTTTTTGAACTTCTACTTTTGGGCTGGGGGGCACCCATTTGATGGTATTGTTGTTTTTATAGCCATTAAAGCTGACAAGGGATGTGGTGGTCTAACCTGCCCCTCTGATGGTATCATCAATTTGAAAAGTCAGTTGATTTCAACTGAGGAGGGATACGGTGGTCATACCGGCCCTGCTGATGGTCTCAGCAATTAAACCCGTTGATATCAAGTGAGGAGGGATAAGGTGCTCTAACTGGGATCTCTGGAGGAATCAACAAGATATAACTTTTTGACCATACTCTCATAAACAAAGACAATCTGTTGGATAAATTGCTTTGTGTGGTTAAATATAAGAAAATGTGAGCCTTCCAACTGTGGAATTTCATGAAGAACAATTGAAAACTCACTGAGATCTGCATGGGGGAGGATGGAATTAGAAGAGATTGAATGTGACGTTTTGACAGCACTCTCGTCAACAGAGACACCCTAATGGATAATGCTGCTTTGTGCAGATGAATAGAGGGAAATGTGAGCTTTCCAACTTAACAATTTACTTGGAGAACAATTGAAAACTCAGTGAGATATGACAGAAACGGGGGGTTGAGGAGATTGGACTTTTTACAGCTCTCTCCTCAACAGAGATGGCCTAATGGAACAGAGGAAAATGTGACAATTCAAAACTCACTGAGATATAACAGACATGGGGGGAGGAATTGGAGGAGATTGGATTAGAATTTTTGACAGCGCTCTCATCAACGGAGATGGCCTAATGGATAATGTCGCTTTATGTGGTTGAATAGAGGATAACATGAACTTTCAATGGTGCAGTTTTCATGAAATACAATTGAAAACTCACTGAGATATGACAGAAATGGTGAGAGGATGTAATGGTTTGAGATCGAGAGGCTATGAAATGAACAATAAGTGCAACCTCAACCATCAGTTTGAGATAGATGAATATTGTAATAATGCTGATCCTTATTTACAATAAATTTTAACAATAGATTTATTTTTTCCTCAACATTTTGTTTTTACCTCTATCTACCATCCTTATTTAAAGTAAATCCACTCTCAACAAAATTTCATCACTCAGAAAATTTTGTTGAAATAGTTCCCACCTCTTATTTCAAAAAAATTTCTCTTAAATTTTGTTGAAAATAAATTCTCAACAAAATCTGGTAACACCAGACCTCCAGACCAGCCAACATATAAACTATGAGATACACTGTATTGTATAGAGCAACAAACACAAACAATGCTGACGACTACAACATCAACCACAACAACAACATCAATCACAACAACAACAACAACAACAACAACAACAACAACAACAACAACAACAACAACAACAACAACAACAACAACAACAACAACAACAACAACAACAACAACAACAAAACAACAACAACAACAACAACAAAACAACAACAACAACAAGAAAACAAAAAACAAAAAACAACAAAAAAAACAAAACAACAACAACAACAACAACAACAACAACAACAACAACAACAACAAAACAACAACAACAACAACAACAACAAAAAAAAAAAAACAACAACAACAACAACAACAACAACAAAGCATTGCATTGAGAAGAAGCGACCTGTCCAGGTCTTGCTAGGGGCATGTGTCATTTGGGTTGTTGTAGAGGAGGGGGTTCCTTTGATGGTGTGAGCGTGGGCGGCTTTGGCCGGTGATGCTATGTCTGACATGGAATTGTCACTCGTCCCCATCAACAACATGTTGCAACAACCAAACACTTGGAAAAGGCCACAACCGGGACCCGGAAGATGGAAGAAGAAAGAGAAAAGGTGGAGCAAGTGAGTCCTTCAATCAGTCTGCTCTATCAGAGGGTTCCGGCAAGTGGTGAGGATGACATGAACCTTTGGGGGCTTTAGACGGTAGACGGTGACGCTGCGGTGTCAGATATGGCAATAGACATGGAATTGTCACTGTCAACAAATGAACACAACAACCAACCGATTTTACTGGGGCACAAAAGAACAAAAGGAAGAGATGGAGGGAGTGAGATCCTCCAATCGGTCGGCTCTGTCAGTGGGTTCCGTTGATGGTGAGTGGTGTGAGCTATGGGAGGCTTCAGCTGGTGATGCCACGTTGCACACGGCATCAACAATTTTACACAACAATAAACCAATTTTAGTTGGGCAAAACCACAAAACCAGGGTACAAAAGAACAAAGTGCAGAGGTGGAGAGAGGGAGGTTTTTTCAAGTGGATTGCAGTCACTACAAGAGTTGCTCTACTAGAGTAGTTTTCATAGTAATAATAGGTAATAACATAGAAGAGGTTAAAAATAGAGTTTTGTTCATAGCAGAGTAGCATCATTTTTTGGCTAAATAATAATACTGTGTTACTCATAGAAATAAGGACGGAGGGATCCACAACTTAAAATAAAGTTATTACTTCAGGCAAAAATAAATTTATTTTAAAATTTATTGAAAATAAGTATCAGCCTAAGTGCAACCTAGACCATCACTTTTAGATGGACTTTGTATCCAGCAGAACTACCAACCAAGATCAATGGATAAAAACGGAAGACTGAGAGGAAATTAATGCCAATCAGAATGCTAGTCCAGATCTGGACTAAAGATTCGGACATTTGCATAATCGCATAGAAGGAGGCTGATTTGGCATCTGCTGACTAGCTAGTTCAATTTGTTGCAAAAAATTACCCCAGAAGACATATCACAACCCTACATGTCTTCATTTTTTTGCGTTCACAACCAGCATTGAAAAATAACACAACATCCCCTTGGGCTACTGTGCAATTTGCCCATCGGAGAAATGCTCGTTGCACTCCACAACGGCAACAAATGACACTCTTTTCGCAAAAGACAGATCATCGTCAATCTGTGTGTTACCTCACTGGCAGAATTGCCTCTCAGGTAATGGAGGAAATCTTGCTTTGAATAAGGTCAACTGGCTATTTGGATATCATGCTGGTCTTCATCATGTCGTCCCAACTATGTGTCTCCATGAGTTCTCAGCACGATTTGCAGAGGTATTGCCTATAATTACCCAGAGTACAGAACAGAGCAGCTCTTGATCTGTTCTTTTGAAGAGTGCAACTGTTTCTTGAACCTCTTACAGTGGTTCCACACAACAATCAACTAACCACCACAGAAGAAACTGAATTCTTGCCTATCTCAACATCAACATTTATCTGTTTTGCAACTAACAATTGTTATATGATGTTGACTTGAAATGCCAACCCTTTTGGATAAGACTTGCATCCCGAGTGTACCTCTGACCATTCCTCCTATGGGTGATTCTCTTGCTGATCTGCCCGTCATTCCACCATCCGTTCCAGCTATCGATGGTGTACCTGACTCTGTGCCTAATCATCCCATGGAGAACCCTCCAACCCTTCCTCTTATGGGTAACACCATTGCTGATCTACTCATTGTTCCACCAACCCTTCCACCTATTGATGTTGTACCTGACTCTGATCGTTATCCTGCCATAGATAACCAAATAACAGTGGAGAGAATGGTTCCCTAATCCTACCTCTGATAACCAATCAACTGTGGAGAGGATGGTTCATTGACAAACGAATAGGATGAAGTACAAGAATTGGGGTGTTATTGCTTCAAAAACGATCTTTCTCATTGAGAATGTCTTTGATGTTTATGGAGATGACGTTATTCCATCGTCAATTGAACTTGAAGGAACAATCACTTCTGTTCCTAACACACAACAACAATTGTTGGATTATGAAATTCATTGGGATACAAACAGATTGCTGCCAGTCTATTCAACCCAGAACACTCGCAAGTGAAGTACTTCAAAGGCAATGAACAGTTAATGAAACAACTGAAGGAAGCAAGGAAGGCGTATGACTTGAAGTACCCTGGCACACATGGAATTGTTGGGACTTAACCAAATTGTCAATGCATGTCAGGGATATCAGCCAATGCATCCACTGAGAACAGACGTTCATCTACTTCTACTAAAATTCCTGAGGAGGAAACAACACATCGCATGAATTTTAGGCTAACTAGTGTACGGATGACTCCCAAAATTATGTAAAACACTTATGGGAATACAACAACCATGGATGGAGGGTACAATGTATCCCCCTCGAATGATGGCAGCAAAGTTTGTCTGGGTGATACTTGCTTCCTAATGGAAGAGGGCAAAGATGCTAGGGACAACTCCTATAACATTGCATTTACGGAGAAGGATGGCAATTATGACAACTTTCTTTCTGGGATGCAATTTAGCTTGAAAGAATTAGAATCCAAATTGACTCCTCCGCCAAATATATATAATAGGAGTGGTCCATGAATCAGATACAGTGTTGCAAAACGTTTCAAACTCTGATGCAGTGTGTTGGTGTTTGCGGCGGTATGGATTATGATTTCTTCAAGCGGATCACAGCCAATTCGAATGAATATGCAAGATGCAACATGTCAGATGAGAGATGGTTCATTTTCTAGGAATCCTACTAAAATGAGCGTAAACAATAGCAAGTTGGGTGGTTATTCAAGTTATTTTACTTCTTGAAACTTTATCAACCTAGGAAGGAGCTACTTCGCCGAGCTAACAGACTATCCCGCATGGACTGTCAAATTGATGTGTCTTCATCCTTTCAAACAGATACGTGCATAATTCCATCCAGAAATAGGATACTCCAAAATTGGAGACAAATACCATCATCTCCGGCATGTGCTCAACACCCTAAATTAAGCATCCTACAAGACATTCATTCCAGGTCTTGACATGAGCTTTGAGAAAGGAGGTGTTGATTCACGATCTAGATTCAACCATGTTTGCCAGTACAATAAAGATAAGCCACAGAAGTTTCATTTGGACTTTTTTGTTTTATGCAATAACTCACCTGGGATCCTACATTGCAATGTATATCAAGGGAAGAACTTGGATAACATTGGCATACCCGAAGAAATACCAACCACATAAAAGGCTGTAGTAAATGCCATCATTCAAGGGAAGCTAGGGAAGGAACCCAATTTGATTCAGAGACTTTCATGGACAACCAATACACAAGCACCAGCTTGTTCATCTTGCTTCAAGAAAAGTTTGACATTCTGTGCGCTGGTACAACATGCTCCAATAGAGTTGGACGGCCTAAGGATAAAATGACCTTATCACAGGCAGCTATAAGAGAGTCAATGATGAGAGTGTACAACAAGCAGAACAAGATTTTGTGTATCCAGTGGTAGACAACAAAGTTGTCACCGTTACCTCCACATTAGAGATATCAGGAGAAACACAAGTCATCAGGAGGCATGGATCAAATGTGCTGCCGTTGGTTGTTGACAAGACCTTGCAAGCTGACCAGGAAGGAATGGATGGAATTGACGGTAGTAACCAATATAGGGAGAGAGGAGCAGTGCATCAAAGGCACACTGCAAGAAATGGTATAAAAATGGCACACTTTGTCATTCTTGATTTCATGCTTCTGAACTCCTTTTTGCTTGGAATATGTCAGAGAAGTGAATATTATGCAGTATTGACGGAAGAATTCATTACATATGTTGACTCAACTGGTGGTGAAGATATTGGCATCCATGTATCTTTACCTCAGAATGGGAGGTTTGATGGTCACTGGTCATGATCCCATTCCTGCAAACCATAAGGAGAGGATGCGATGTGCTGTATGCCAAGTAGAAGAGAAGTGGATGCATGAATCCAATTTGAAACAGGAGAATGGGGACGGATCGAGGCAGCAAAGGCATTTGGCAGTATGTGGTTATGCGGCACAAGTGCATACTCACTTCCTGTGCCATGGTGGAGGAATATTTTCCTTATGGAGCCACTTAACGGGAATGTCTTGCTTCCAAATTGCACAAAGTGAGCATTGCAAGGGTTTGTGGAGGGGAACCAAAGGTGAGAACAATATTACTTTGAGAAAAGACAGAGCAGTAAAGAAGGAGCCTTACAGAGTGAGTACTACTCATCAAGTGTACAAACGTCTGATGGAGTCCTATGGATGTGTTCCCAAAAGAAGGAAGAAGAGAAGAACTAGCACAGACAAGAGTAATTGTAGTGAGTGGGATGACACAATTGAAGAGGGTGTTGAAAGCTGGGATGCCCAATCAGAAGATGAGATTGAATAGGATTTCATGGCCTAAATGATGTGATAAATTGTTGTTGCAAATGTGTTGATGCTTATATAAATGGTTTCCCCAAACAATAAAATGTAACTCACAATTACATTTATGTGTGTACATGACTAACTCCATTTATGACCCATACAGTTTCCCAACGGATCGGGTAATAACTCAAGAATGAGATTTGTGATGCATGCTGGAATTATGATGAGATTTCCCCTACCCACAAAAAAGTCGCAAGTCATGAAGGCCTGGTAAAGAGTGCGGCATGCTAAATCGGTTGGGAGGTGAGAACACTCTGTGGCCATACACCTTAGTTCATTCTTGAAAGTAATGCAATTGCAGGGGTTGTTGTTGCTGCATTCACAGCAGAACATGATCGTGATGGTTGTGATGGTGTGATGCGTGTGAGAATGATGATGACAGGCAAGAACATGTGCAGTGAATCAAGAGCTAAGGAAAATGAGATACCGGCCAGGGAACTAAAAATAACGATGAAATAAAGTGAATTACTAGTCCATGACCAACTGGACTAGACATTAAAACTAGGCCAGAACTGGACTAGAAATCAAGATAAAAAATCACCGTTCTGATTGAGGTTGAGGGAACTGGTCTATACAAAGTGACCTTAACATAAGCAGAATAATTAATAGAAAGTACTATTTAATTAGCAAAATCATTAATGATTACATTAGAAAACTACCATAAAACCTGGATTATAAGTGCACGGAAATGTACAAAAGATACCCATTATCGCGTTGCGCTAACTTTTGATAGGGCACACTTTTGCCTATTGTGTGACACACCAAAACATTCAGAAGAAGGTAAGCTTTCTGGAATATCTTATCCGTTTAGTTGAGAATCACTTAGTTTTCAAAATATGTGCAGTTAAAACTTTGGCGTACACCTATACACCAGTGGCACATATAATCCGGGTTTTACCGTGCTTTGTAATTCACACCAAAAAGAGGATCACCATTTTTAATGGACAACTGCACAAGAACAGCAGCTGTCCAAAAATCATAGCCATGTTGTGTTAAATCATGGCGGTAAACTTGTTCAAGGACCCAAAAGCTCTTGAGATGAGCATTCACAGTCTCATGCCACCCATGAACTCTCTTTTGCATTGCATCAGCCTCAACGAGTGAACACCACTGAAGGCACTTTTGTCACGTATGGACTCTCACCAACATAACCATCATCCGCCTTGACCCTCTCACCAAGCTCACGTTCCTTCATCAGACCATCACAAAAAATGTTGATATCAGGCCAATCCTTGCAGGGATATGGCCCATTCAACCACTTTGTCTCCCCTGACAATATTCCCAATGCATCCTCATAGCGCGATGCAGACTTGCCACTGAACTTGTAGGAGACAAAACCCCAACTTTCTGCTGGATCGTACTGCAGTCAGTGCAGTCCATGCTGAGGTGAGTATCATGTCGTTTATTTAATTTCCTTTCTTCAAATGTAATATGGAAACAAAAGACGTGTTAGATGAATATTTTAATGGCAAAAAGTCACTGCACAAACTCACCACAGCTTTGTCAAGGTCTAAGAGGACATAGATCAATGGCCAGATGTGCTTACGCCAAGTTTTGTGGTCCACAGCACCATTTTCAGATGCAGTGGCAGAACATCCTTCTTCAGTTCATGGAAAGCACTTTGAAAAGTGTGTTGCCCACAGCAAGTGACACTTTGCAGCATTCCCAGGCAGGAGGTCATTCTCTGTGAGCAATGATCAAGCGTGAATGATCACAGCAACACCTGTGCCAAAGTACTCACAAATGCGTTGATCCTCCATGCCATCTGCAGCCAATTTTTGCCAAGTATGGTTCTGCACATCCTTGGCAAGGCAGTAGAAGTCTTCGACAGTAGTGATATTCTGTTGCCTCTTCACTTGTGGAAGATTGTGGTCCATATTCATAGAAGAAGTATGTCAAGGACTTGATTGCGGACTTGATTGCGGACTTGTCTTGCTTTTGTTGACTTGGTGTGGATGTCAAAAAATATTGCTGCACAGCAAAAAGCATCGAAGTGCAGAGGGGTCTAATCGTGGCTTGCAGGTTCTTGAAGTGACGATCAGATAAGTTGTCAATGGCACCAAAAATGTTGGAGCAAATATTTCAGAACTTAATAAATGAATATTAAGATAACCAGCATTCACAGAATGCTCATGTTCAAATGAAATGGCTTAATAAATTAAATTAAACCAAATAAGCCTTTTCCGAGAGATAAGACAATCATTGAGAAATATCGGTTATAGTCTTATTTCTTGGCAATTGTCTTATCTCTTGGAAAAAGGCTTATTTTTCAGAAATAAGAAGCATGTCTACATAGGAATAGTCATTGTTGACATAGCTCTTGGGAATAGCCTTATTCCTTGGGAATAGGCTTATTTATCAGAAATAGTCTTATTTATAGTGCTATTTCCAAGATATAAACCATTTCCGAGATATAAGACTATTTCCAAGAAAGCACGACTTACTTTCAAAATGTATGTTGCTGCATAAAACATTTACTGGTAATTGACTATTGACACACTGAAGACAAGAAATTTCATTGGATAATACCATAGCTCAAGCCAACTGGTCTGCACAAAGATGGCTCAGTCCAGCGCCAAGAAGTGGAGTGCAGAACTGAAAGCAGGCTTCAGTCAATGAATCCTAAAGAAAGAAGAAAACCCCAAATCCACAGAAAAGGCCTGCATCAAAACAATCCAAAAGCGGTTCTATCCCTATCGCCTATACGAAACGTTCCGCCTAAGAATTGGAACTCATAGATCGCAGAGTATTGTGTATGGAAAGCACAAGACCTATACAACAAAGGTAAGTAATATGACACAATGACTGTAATAAACTCTCTGTTTTGTATCGTGACATTCACCTTCCTTCAATTTAATGAGGCAATCGAGGAGGAGTCCTATAGAAGCTCACAGGACAGCGATTTTGACCAGGATGAATCGGACAGTTTTTCCGTTGATTTGTCAGATTTTGTAGATGAAGACGAGGAAGAACTTCAAGCCCTCAAGGAAGAAGCAAAACAACGGCATGCCATCCAAGAAAGCAGCTGCTCATTGTACCACCAGCAAAATGAGCCCGATGAAGGACTCTGTTGATGATGTCATCAAAAGTCTTGAGACTACTGCCCTTGCCTCAATTGCACCTTTACTTTCCCACGGAGCAGACACAGCGAGAAGGATGGAGTGAAGGACATTGTACACTTTGAATTCCAAGTGTGTAACCTCCCCACAAGTTACCTAAGGCTTGCAAAAGTCTTGCCAGGTGGGATGAAGTTTGCAACCAGTATGGCTGCCCCCAAATGTTTTTGAGGAGGGCTATCTCCACACTGTGATGACAGATGATTTGAGTGAAGACAATGCATGCATCCAATCACGCAATGAAATGGTCATTCAGCCCATTCACATACATACTTCTGGTTTGGAGCGTTGGGTTATGGAGGAAGCACAGTTTATTGATCTCCCTTTCAAGTGCATTGAGGGTGATGTAGTTCCCCACTGGGGAAATTGACGAACTGCTGGAGTCGAAGATATCACAGTGAACGATGGTATGGGGGACCATCAGGTACACATGCAGTTCCAGCGCAGCATGAGCTTTTGTCTTGTGAGTATGCATGACACCATGAGAGGCTTGGAGGCCAACAATCAACTGTTTTGGTCTATTCTTACGGAGAAGAGTCCTAGAGATTTTATGTTAGCATGTTATTGCAGATGGTTGATTGTTGTATCCAAGTAGTCTATGATAGATTTGTTGCACTTATTAGTTTCTATTTTTATATCTAATAACATTATCATGCTTGAGATAAAAATATGTATTGGTCAGTTCCCTCAACCTATCATTGGAGTTAATGAACAATAAATATAAGTCTCAGGTAGGAGGACATTCTCACTGGAAATGGAAATCCCGTGAAAATCATAAAAAAGGTTCCTTCCTGATTTTCACTTGAGAGATGAGTTCGACTGTTCGAGCGCTAAAAGACAACACCAAAGATTCCGCTTCCTACTCCTACGAAATCAATGCGGTGAAACGAATCTTCAGCGAATCTTCGAAATTAATACTCTCACTGTTCAAAATGGTTTTCGTTTCTTTCCAAAAGATTGGATGGTGTAGAAAATGGCGAGGGATGACGAGGCAGCGGCAGGGCTTCGGAGGCAGCGCGTCAGAGCGGCAGTTCGTCAGACTACGTGGGTGGACCTGGACGGCAGCCGTGGTAGAAATGT
>JABMIG010000012.1:861407-958907 GCA_013187285.1 Cyclotella cryptica
GCAGCCGTGGTAGAAATGTGTGTATTTGTAACTATGACAGCCAATGCTCCTTCCACTTGTACGAAGGAGTGAATTGCCATAACTTTCACCAAGATGATTTCCCCTCTGCCGCCTCTACTGGAATACTTGGGGGATTATGGAAATGAGGGAAACAATGTAAACATTCGAGGAAGGGATGTGGCGGAGCGACTAAAAGGATACCGTGGACTTGTTGCACTGTTACCTAATTCCAATGCTCCTGCTGTCGTGACTCCCCTCTCGGGTGCAAACGACGTCAAGAAAATTTTGACGCATGCGAGACTGAAGCAATTTATCTCGACCGAATTCGATTTGTGTCAATTTGGTCTTGAAGAGGGATGCCGGTACGTATAATTATTTTAGTTTTCATCGTTTCACTTCTCAATAGCCTCAAGTTTTGTGAAAATTATCACTTCCACTATCATAGGGTGTCTATCATTATTCCAAACGGGCCCGAGTTAGCTGTAGCAATCGTTTCTGTACTTTCTCGTTGGTGCGCTGCCCCGATTAACCCGAACATAACCAAAGAGGAGATTCGATCGGAACTTCTCTCCACGAAGGCCAAAGCGATTATCATTTTGGCTGGTGCGGCTGTGAACGCTGCCGCTCTTGGGGCTGCTGAGGACATTGGTCTTGCCGTTCTCGTCGCAACCCCGAGCAAAGGTACATCTGGGCTTTTCTCCACCTCCATGCTCCGAGGCGCCTCGGGGTCTTGTCACTCCAAGGATGTTGCGGCGGTAGCGAAGACATTTCCTGGCTTCGTTCACTATGATCATCCACGAACCGTCTTGGTTTTGCACACATCGGGTACTTCTGGGCGGAAGAAACTCGTGCCATACTCTCTTGACATGGTGATCAACGGGGTCGGATGCATCGTGTCGTCCTGGAACCTCAAACCCGATGACGTCTGCATGAATATGATGCCTCTTTTCCATGTTGGAGGAATCATGCGTAACATTCTCTCTCCAATTTTATCAGGTGGTTCTGTTATTGCCTGCAGCAGTTTTGATCCGGTTCTCTTCTGGGATATTCTACAAAAAGGACAAAAAGTAAGCTGGTATTATGCTGCTCCCACGATGCACCATGCTCTGCTCATGGAGGCGGCAAATCGACCCAAGCCATTGCCTGTGAATAGCATTCGCTTCGTCGCCAACGCCGCAGGTGGTTTGCTTCCAGGTAAGCCATCTCTACAAGATGTAGTTAATGCATTCCTTGTTCCTATCTCCAAACTCAAGATTGATTTACGATTTCATTGAATGAACACGCGAAGTTCTCGCAGAAGGGCTCCGGGACACATTCGGAGCTGTAATTCTAACATCCTATGGAATGACAGAGTGTATGCCAATTTCATCTCCTCCCCAGACATATCGTCTTGACCCATCGGGATCATCGGGTACGTGTCACGATTTGTTGGGCAAATGGGTGTTACTTGTGTGGCGTCGACAATTTCACGCTACCTCTCGATCCAAATAGTCTCTAAATTTTATTTGCTGCACTTAAATTATATTCATAGGGATCCCTGTTGGTCCTGATGTGATTATTGCCGATCTTGAAAACATACCCGTACAGAGAGTTGGCCCAGGTGTTAAAGGAAATATACTTGTGCGAGGAAGCCCTTGTTTCGGGGGATACGAGGACGATGACACCACAAATAAAGAGTCTTTCTTTTTCGTTGATGGGAATGATGGCTGGTTCAATACTGGAGACGTGGGTTATCTTGATGCAAACAACTACCTCTTTATTTCAGGACGATCGAAAGAAGTCATCAACAGAGGCGGAGAAACTATATCACCTTTTGAAATCGAGGAGGCTATCATCCAACACCCCCTGGTGAAAGAAACCATTGCATTCAGTGCTCCCCATGAGAAGTTTCAAGAAACGGTAGGAGTTGTAATTGTTCCATATCCGAATAAGCCACGTCCAGACCTTGTAAATCTTCAAAAGTTCCTCGAGGACAAACTTCATTGGTCCAAGATGCCGCAAGTTATCATTTACATGGACGCACTACCAAAGAATGCAAACGGCAAGACACTTCGCATCAAATTGGCGGAGCGCACAGGTTTGGGATGTATCGACGAAGATTCCTCTCAGCTATTACGACTGTTCGAGGGGAAATGCCCGGAGATTAACACCCCCTTGAGTACCAAGATACCGGTATCAAATGTGGCAATAGACCATTCAACCGCTCAACAGGTTTTGTTGGATAACTGTAGTCGCATTACGAAAGCAGTGATCATAAAAATTGACTTACCCAGAAGACATGATACATTCGTCGCCTTTGTGGAAGTTCCTGGGATGGATGATTCGAACGAAGACTCACATACTATCGGATCTGGACTGCAGAAGTTGTCCGAGGAGCATCTTCATCAGTACGAAGCGCCACAGCTAGTACATGTGATGGGTCAGATCCCTGCTGGTTCGGAATCTGTCCCTATGCTCCATCAGCAAGCGTTGCAGTTGCTAAATGTCGCACAAACAATAGTTTACCCACGTAATCAGACCGAAAAGCATGTAGAAGCGATTTGGAGGAGCTTTTTTGGCGCAACCTCTACGGTTAGTGTTGATATGTCATTTTTTGAGCTCGGAGGAGATAGTCTAAAGGCGGGCCAGTTAGTGACGAAGATGAGAAAAACTTTTGATATTGACTTGAATGTTGCTGATTTATTGAGTGCGCCAACCATCGAGACTATCGCTAAGAGAATTGATGAGTTGAAGGAAGTCAGCAGATCATTGGAAACGTCTATTTCACGGTCCAGCTCGAGGAATAGCCTCTATTTAGAGTTCTTAGGTTTGGATATTGTCGATCAGGATGATGACTTCAAACATAAATCGGCAGATTGTGTAACACCCTTCTCCAGCTCGTCATTTTCTTGCCTTCTTGTGCAATCATTTCCATTGTTTCTTATTGGTCCCAGTCTTGTCATCTGGAAATGGTTCCTATGGGCATTTTACTGGTCATTGATGGAACGAGTGCGCGTTGGAGGTGATCGATTAGTCTCATTGATTATTGCCATCTTTATGATGCGAATAACTGTTACAACTGTTGGTCCATTGGTTGCTGTGGCTTCGAAATGGATTCTCATAGGAAAGTTTAAACCTGGGCGATATCAACAATGGGGAGGAATGTATCTTCGTTGGTGGACAGTTTCTCAAATATCTATGATATTCGGCAAAGGAATCTTCTCTGGTGACTTTCCCTTCATTGGTTCTAAGCTTCTCCGGCTCTATTACGTCATGATGGGTGCTAAGATTGGAAGGAATGTCAAAATCCATAAAGAAGCAAAACTGGGCGAGTGGGATTTGATTAACATTGGAGATGATGTTTGTATCGACAATGCTACTATTCAGCCATTTGCTCTCGATGAAGGGCATTTCATACTTCTTCCAATCAACATCGGGACGGATTGCTCGATTGGCGTAAAGTCTGTAATAATTCCTGGCACAGTAAGGGTGGTTTGTTGTAATATTTCGAATAATCGTACACATTTTTTTTTCTCATTTCAACACTCAATTTTGCTTTTATCTACAGGATATGCCAAACGGGACACATCTCGGGCCGTTGAGTTCAACTTACGAGATGCGAGACGCGAAGCCTCATTACAAAGATTTCTGTCGAACTAGCTTCGTGGATCCTCCCGTCATCCTTCTTCTCTTTGGTTATGGAATTTTGCTCATCATTGGGGTCATCTGCCGCCTTCCGTGGTTGCTCGGCATGCATTTCATGATAGAGATGTCCAAGACAGATGGTCAATTTCACGACAAAATCGAATCCATTTGGGACGTCTTCTTCTGGTGGATAACCCCAGATAGAATGATGTTCTTTTTCCTTCTTAGAATTAATGATCGATGCCTTGTACCATTTGTTCGACTAGGATTGGCAGTTTTCTTCAAGTGGACTATCATAGGCAAGTTTACCCCAATGGACCGAGAGCAGAAGGCAAAAGCTTGGAATCGGTTTAAGTACTGGCTGATGCAACGGCTAGTGTCAAAGAGAGAGATGTCTCAAGTTTCAAAACTTGTCGGCACTCATTATAGCGTTGTAAGTGTGATTTTTAGAGCACTCGGAGCCAAGATAGGACGGTATGTTTATTGGCCAGGTTCGGGCATTGAAACAGTCGAGTATGATTTACTTGAAGTTGGTGATAATGTCACATTCGGATCGCGATCAATAGTTATGACATCAACGGCAACAAGATCGGACCTCGTTAAATTTGAGAGTGGCTCGATGGTTGCAGATCGCTGCGTTATCCTCCCTGGTACTAAGCTGTGTCAGGGGGCTATTCTTGGGTCGGGTGGGCTCGGAGGTATGTTCTTCCTCCATTTATAGTTTCAGTTTAATTATTATCGTGAGCCATACGTGAGCATTTTTCAAACGTCCCATCTCACGTGTTTTGAATAATATTTCCTATAATATTCATCGTCCTACTCAGCTGAAAATTTTTTGGCCCCACCGGGGTCAGTGTGGGTAGGGTCCACTGGAGGATGTGCCGTCAAAGCAGCACCAACAGATGAATCATATGCATTGAAAGACAACATGTTGTCTCCATTTGCAAAAGCATTTTTTCTCCGGGATGTTGACTACTTTGTCATCCCCTTATCAATGATTGTTGTTAACAACATTCTATGGCAAGCCATTTGCGTCACTTACAAGCATGTAGCAGTACCATTGACACTGATTACTGCCAAATACCTAATGCATCTTAAAGTTTTCAATGCATCCCTCTCACTTCTTGGTTGTTGCTACTTCTTGTCGATCGGCATTCAATTCATTCAATCATTGCTTGCATTGAGTGTAGATATTGCCGCAAAATGGATTATCATCGGGCGGCGGAAACAAGGAATATTTTCATGGGACAAGTCCTCCTACTGTCAGAGATGGCAAATGCACTTAACCATTCATGACATTGTAAAAAACCATGGTGCGGTATCCAGTATTCTTGAAACAATCCAAGGTAGTCAATGGCTTGTACTATACTTCAGGGCATTAGGGTGCACCATTGGTCGCAATGTCTGCCTATACCCAAATGGTGGAGGTACGCTTTATGAAGGTTCAAGCAAAGTGATAGATCATACTTGATTAATACATTTCCCTTCTCATTTTTCCTTTGTTTATTGCAGACCCGATGATGACTGAGCCAGATCTTGTCAGCATTGGCGATGGCGCCAGTATTGATAATGCATCACTTATTGCACATATCAACACTCGTGGCGTCTTCATGCTTCGTCGTCTTCATGTGGGCACGTGAGTATTCAAGTTTCCTCATGTGTCATTCTCCTATCATTGATTTATAATCTAACGGTGGGTTTGCGTTGTGTCCCTCATCAGTCACTGCGTTATGAGAAACTTTTGTCGTCTCCTCTCGGGGGCATCCATGGAAGATCACAGTATTTTATTAGAACATACTTTGGTACTCTCAGGCGAAACAGTAGATGAAGGCAAGGTTTGCCAAGGATGGCCAAGTGAGAGAAAACTCTTATTGGAAGATTATAGATACAATGTGCGAAGAGCAGTGTCGAGTGCTTATTTTCTGCGATCGGGCACCATGCAAACTGGGAGTTCAAGTGATTCGTCGAATGACCCTGGCACGACCGAAAGTTCATCCAATTCCCCCGACAATGTCTTTAAGCCTCTTCTTCAGGATGCCGGAAATGTGTCGCTCCAAGCTGGATGTCGCATAGGTAAATGTGTAAGCCACCCAAGATTCAAAGGATACGGAAGCACATCTGTATGTTAGATGAAGAGATGGAAGTATTGTTCCTCTGCACCTAGTGCCAGTTTAGTAGTAGTCAACATTTCTGTAATTTAGGATTTAAAATCGAGTTCTTTCCTTTACCATCACTATTAAGAACATGCTCATAGAGAGACTGTGTAGATCTGGCAAGAGAACACGAAGAGAGACAATTCTCGACACATGTCAATCCGCACATTCACAGTTCTTGCAACTGATGTGAATCCAAAAAATTGTGGCTGCACAGGTATCTGATTTGGGATGAATCGTTGTTGACATCAAATTCTTCATTGAGCTTACCTTTTTTTTGAAATATCTTGATTCCAAGATAACTAAAATAGTGGTAACATGACCACTCGATCTTCCTATCCTTGTTAACCTGGTATCAAATTTGGATGATAATGATAATGATATCTATGGTGGGCCCCAATGTGTCACCATCCCTGTTTCAAAACTGGAGGCCATTTTTTGCCCAGTGTCAAAACAAGGCATTTTGTCCCCAAATGAGCTTTGTGATAAGCTGGGGCACCTAGTTTGAAACTGGGCAAAATCTCTTGATCCAGTATCTGTTCACCAAAGCAGATGTATATATAATTGCTTGTTTGCCAGTATTCTCACCACCTATGTGTCCCCAGTTACCGGTCTTGATTCCCTACACCCCGCCCCAGCTCCTCTCACAAGGACCGGTTCCTAGATTTTGTGCGGCCATGTGACACCCAACAATGCCCAAGACCTTGTTGTGAGGTTTGGAGTACTTCTCATGCCATATCCACAAGTTACCCAACCTTGCACCCTCACTATTCCAGCGTTCAGCCTTATCAAAAGCTTGGTATTTCTAAGAGGACTACTGAGCCTCAGATGAGATGGACATGGACATGGCAATTGTGAGACTACTAGTTAGTCGAACTACTAGCTACAATCATGTACATCTCCTTGCTGATGTCACTAACTAACCGAACAAGGAGTGGCACAGCAGGGAACGTGACAGCTGCCATCAGGGCAGCTGTTAGTGGGCCACCAAAAGGGTGGGCGTGCCAACTAGAGTGGGCCACCATCTGTCATTGGAGAGACCTGCCCAGGTCTCTTATATCACCCAAAAAACTTTGACGATAGTCACGCTCGAATGACAAGATGGTGCGTAGCGCGAAGCGCAGCCAAGCCCGGCGTACAAATCACAAATTGCTTGCTGGGTCATGTCCTTCATGCCAGCAATAACCTTTTCATGCCGAAACGTCGAGATACAGAAAAAAAAGAAAAAAGTGGGGGGTCGCGCGCCCAAAACCTTTTGTCATGGGAACAGGCGCTCATGTGCATGAGAGCAACATTGTGCCACGGAGAGCAGGAGCTCGACCGCTCGCCCCTCCGTCAGGGCGAGATGGATGCCACGATCGGCATGAATCGAGTAAGTAGGCAACTCCAAACCCGGTGGGAGGTTGCTATACATGTCCTTCTGCTGTGCGAGAGCAGTCCAGCGGGCGGCATCCACGCGGTCACGAGACTTGCGCCCGCTGATAGAAGCAAAGTTGAAGGGGCCATGAATGTACACGGCCTCGTGTGTAAGAGTAACCCACTGACGGAGTGGGGACAAGTTATGCCTCAGGGCAAGCTGTTCAGAGGAATCCGAAGGGCGTATAAGATGAGTCTCAGAGGTAGCTGAGGGGTCGATAAGGTCGCCCTTCAAATGGTATTGCAACCAGTAACGCTGGTTTGCCGCGTTAAAACGCAAGTCGGACGGGTGCACCATATAGAATTCGACAAGATACCGCCCGTCGGTGAGGCAAGTGGGGCGCAGGGCCATGGAGTCCGCCAAATGGACCCGAACGAGGCGCCATTCACGTCGCCCTGAGTTAGATAGCTCATGTGAAATGAAGAAAAGCCTGTCGTCACTCTTGACGAGCATGGCAGCGAGGGCGGACGGGGAAGGGAGTTTAGGCGGATGCACAACGGGCATCGTGGGAGGTGGACCGTGATACAAAGAAGCATGTACAATATCATCATCGGTCATGGTCGCAACCTGTTTGCGCTCGCCGGTCGTCCAAGGAAAAGGTGACATCTCATCGTTGAGTTCACTAAGCGACGGCCAGTGGAACGTGCGGTATGCAGAAGCAGATGCAAAGTCCACAGACGGTGGCAGCTGAAAAGGTTGCAGTGGTTCAAAGCCGTCCAGCCCAGCCTGCAAATACGGTTTGAGGCCGATGGGTCGATTAATCTGGCTGTATCGATTGTCGGGGCCATCGACGGGCTCAAAGGGTACAAGCGGGAGCGGGAAGGGGCTTAGGTGGCTAGCGTGCCGCTTCAACCGCCGCTCAGAATTGATGCAGTGCTGAAGGTCGTACGAAGCACCATCGAGTTTTGACACGACTCGCCACGGGCCGGTGTGAGCGTACTGGAGCTTCCCAACAATCCCACGGCCTTTGTGGGATCGAGTCTGCCGTCGGGCAAACACAATGTCCCCGACCTGCCACTGACGGGGGTCGGGTCGGCTCGCGTTAACGAGCTCCTGGTGCCACTTACGGTGCTCGTCTAATAACACTTTGGCCACATCATGGCATGCAGCCATCAGGGTGGCCTGATTCTTCGCATACGACTGCACTGCCGACGGGGTGGAGGTGAGCTCCAATTGTTTCGTAACGGAAAAATCAATGGGAAAGGAAAATTCACGTCCCATGGCGACCAGGCTTCGAGAGAGGTCAGTTCCGGCCACGGGGGCTGAGTTCCAAGCATATGCCAAGAGGTCAATAGCTTCATCTGAGACGCGCACCGATTCACGTTCATTTGTAAGCACGCGAAGGCCTCGATTCAGGTAGCGATTAAATCGCTCGACGAGCATGCCTTTGTGGTTGTCGCCGGACAACGTGTGAACGTTCATTTGTAAGAGGTCGCACGTCTCTCGGAACGTGCCATAAAATTTGCTATCCTTATCGAGCACAAGCGTGTGCGGGATGCCATGGGTGAGGATGATCTTCATCAAGGCTTTGGCGAAGGATGTGCTGTTCGCCTTTTGAACGGACTGGTTGCAGGCGTAGCTTGTCATGCCATCCAAAGCAATGACGTGCACTTTGCGACCTTTGAAACTGGAGAGGTCACCAGCCTGGTACCCGCCGACATGCAACACTCGAAAGGGGGCAGTGACGGGGAAGCTATAGATCAGTTCGCTGGAAGCTCGTACGACACCGTTTGCGAGTGCACATCCGGGGCACTTCTTGCACATTGCTTGGCAATACTTGTACATCCCGGGCCAGTAATATCGGAGCCTCAGTCGCGCATACGCCCGATAAGGGTTGAAGTGGCCGCCAATGGGGTTCGCATGAAATGCAATAAATAAGATTTCGCGAAGACTCAAAGGTACTAACAGTAGTTTGATGTAAGACGGGCCTGCGTTCAGCTGCTCTTGCAAGATCAACAGGTCTTGCTCCAGAACAATCCGTCCCTGCCGCAGGGCAGAGCGATACGTAGGCTCCAAGAGGGCCAGGTTTTCCTTAACCACTAACGCGGGGTTTGAGATCATATCCCTGATCTTTGAGGTCTGGGGATCATCAGCGTACGCGGTGATCCATTGATCCCGACTGGGGAGGCGAGTGCCTACGGCGCCATTAACAAATGCCTGGCAGCAAGCGGCTGGGGCGGCGTGGCGTGAGGGGTCAAACAACTCGATGTTTGCATTTCGAATCTGAACCAGGCGCTCGTGAATCTGATCAAAAATCCACGCCGACGTATGAGCCGGTATACCATCCTGAAGTAAGAATACATTGACAGGCTGTGAGAGGGCATGGGTGATGTCGTCGGACAAGCAAAAACATCGGGCAAATTCGAAAGGGGAAAAAGGTCGAACGAAAATGTGATCATCGCGTGCGAATTCTATGCCGAACGAGTTCTGGAACAGGTTTAGGTTTGGTTGAGGTTGGAAGGGCGGGCATAGCCCGTCCAAGGACAGGACCTGAGCTCCCACTGCTACGGAGGCATCTGCGCTCATGCTGTGGAGAAGGTATTTGGTTTTCGCGGATCCGCTGACTTCGGCACTATCCCCGGGTTTAGGCTCGCTAACCTGTAGTGTAACCGTGGTCTCAGCATCGGCTGCAGTGCCGTCGACGGATCCCTTGTTAAAGAGTTTGTCGTCGCGGCCATATGAGACCGCATACTGACGAGTATTGAACTGAGGCCAGACGTAGGAGGCCAGCGTTGGTGGTTGGCTGGCGGGTGGGGTCGCAAACCGCAGTACAGTGGCGTTTTCCTCCGTATTGGAGTGGACAAAACTTAATACCTTTGCACTGGATGCTACGGAGTCGCCGTAGTTCGGGAAGTATAAATCGATGGATGAGCCTAGCCAACCGTCGCGCTTCATCCCACTGGCGAATTGGTTGGCCGCCCGAGAGTCATGAGTCGGTGGTAAGAACGCTACCACGATAGCGAGAGAGCGTAGCTTTCGTAACTGCACTATCAGTGAGAGTTGTAACTGCCAAAAGTCGCGTGTGAGCTTCGGGGTCGCGAAGGCTTGAGGGTGAATGAGGTATCCATCCAGTTTAGTCGTATCCCCGCTGGAACGGACATGGCTGAACATAGCAGCAATGCCGTTGAAGATGAGTCGGCACGTGGTGACTTCGTGCAATTGGGCCCGTCCTTGGGGCGTGGGGTTGGATGCGAGGACGACGTCAAAGGGGAGTGATCGCGACTGGATGGATGACATAAAGTGACCACAGTTGTAGCCATGTATCGCCCACGTGGATCGGGCGATCTGATATGCCGCGACAGGCAGGTCGCTGTTGTAAAGGGGAGCAGCACCTGTGGGACAGGTCGGCTGTGTATCCTGTGACCAATAACCAAACTTAACAGGTATATTTTCGAGGCAATCGTGCCCATTACTATCATCGAATAATATCGTAGACAGCAACGTCGTCGCAGCATAGTCAACTGACGTGTTGCCCCCGTCAGCGGGTGGGTAGCTAGCATTGGGCCGCTTTATCCTGGGGCCGCGATACCCTGGCATATTCTCCGGTCTCATGGGCAAGCTATCGGCTACCGGGTGAGACTGCCGGAGAGTTTGGATGTGACGTGCATACGCCAATAGTAGTGGGTCGAAGCAGAGATCTTTCCCAAGATAGGAGAAGTAATCAGCGTCGACATTCCAACATCGGTTACGGTGAATAACGTCACAGTCGTCGCACATGATTCGCATCTGGACCCGCTGGATTGCTGGATTTGGTCCGTCGTAAGTAAGGATGAAACGGATACCGTAACAGTCCGTAATCCAAGTATATTGCTGACCAAAACACATATGGCGGCACTTATTCCGCGCCCAGTCCCCAGCAAATGCCTCACCAAGGTAGGAGTGCAGTTTACCCTCGCGTCCGCGGGCCTTTCGGGCACCTAATGCGATGGGGTGTAATGTTAGGTGTTTATTCTCTTCTTTGAGAAATTCGCACTCCCCACCAGCCATCTCACGCATCATCGCGTCAGCGACGGTTGATCGGAGCCTGGTTGGCACGCAGCGTATCCGAAACCTAATGCACAAAAGTCTGTCCGAAGATACAGTCGTTTTTTGTAGTCGAACCTGCGAAGGCAAGGGTCGGAGAGGATGGCTTGCTTGATATCTTCCCATTCATCCGCTGCTTCTCCATCGAAGAGTGTGGCAACAGAGGCCGTCGACTCCTCCCGCGTGATCTGGCGGAGTCGCAGTACTCGCAGTTCGAAAAGTGGAATAAAAGACGAATAGAACACTGCGAATCCAAGAAAGCTGGATACGTCACAGACGATCTTTGGCAGCGGCCAAGATTTCAGCAGGTCATGCTTTGACATCGCCGGGTGGTTTCCGTCCACCGTGACGTCTATCCCGACGAATTCAATCCGGGGCGGGAAAAAATGACATTTCTTTAGGCTCAACGATAGTCGCTGGGCCTTGCAGACCATGAACTGGCATTCCATATACGCCAGAGCTTTGTCAAAGCTGACGGAATGGCTCCAAATATCATCGACGATGATTTTTGTGTTGGTGTCCTCGTTGATCGTGATGCCACGACTGTTGGCAAGCTCTTTCCAAGTGGCGTCCATATCATGGATGAAGGCAATGAATATTACGGGTCCGTTGACAGGACCGAATGGCATCACATTGTATTGCCATTTTATCGCTCCTGGGCCGGTAAATGCCAACTTTTCGCGAGAGGAGTCCTCGACACGCAACTGATTGTAGCCCGAGGGCGCATCTTTTAACCAAAACCATTTGGCTTTTCCAAATGCCAGCATAACGGCAGAGTCGCATCGCGGTATCGGATAGGCGATGACTCACGCCACCTGATTAAGTGGGATAAAGTTCACACAGAAGCGCCAAACGAAGTCGTCAATGTCGGTGATATGTTCCTGGTGGGGTTTCGGGGCTAACAGAGCCTTGAATAGCCACTGACCATGATGAGTCTGGCTGATGTGGCCTAACTTTTCGAGTGCGGCGATGCACTTATTCATGATAGGCGTTTCGCGAGGGCCATAGTTAATATTTTTGACACAAATGGGGCGTGCAGATCCGGTATCGATGACACATTCGTAGTCTTTGACGGTGACAAATAATCCGGTGTCGTCGAATACTGCCCAATACTTCTGGATCAACGCGACCAGCTGATCCTGCTGGGTGGGTGTGAGGTGGTCGATTTTCAACTCTTGACGCAGCTTTTCGCCGTGCTTCGTCTCGTCGTATTGCACGTTAAACTGCTCGTCGACCTCGTCGATCCGTGGCGATGGGTGGAGGCGTTTGCGGATGACTCGTCCTCCCCCAGTACGGTGGAGGAGGTAATCGAATTCGTTGGAGACATCCGGGAAGCCGCGATTGTCAAAGAATACGTTATCGCGCTTGCGCCCTTTCTTTCCCTTAGGCGCGACACGGATAGGGTCGCCAGTCTTCTTGACGTCAACTTTTACACTATAAGATGGGGCCATGACTTCGTGGCCATGCGGTGTCGGTGCGTAAGCTGCTCTGCGAGTGTAGGTTCTTTTCGTTGTGTGTACCAGATCGAACAGACAGAGTGGACATTTAATTTTAAGACATAGGTACTACGTGGCAATGACAAGACACACGAAAGGTGGCCAAACAGTGGCACTCACTCGCCCTCGGTTTCGTCCCCAGTCCCTAGTTCTGGGCCAACGTAGTTGTCCATGAAACGGGATGCATTCGGGAACGAAGGGGCGGTTCCTGCACCGACAACATAAGCATCATTCAAGCCAGCAGTCGGCTGCATACAATCAGTCGGGTCCACGGCCCTTTTCTTCACAGATTGTGTCGCTCCAGTGGAAGGGTCAATGGCATACACACCTGCCCAATGACTCTCCAATGCCTCCAAATCCTGGAGGAGACTACCACATTCCTTCTTCACCGTCTCTGATAGACATGCGTCGGCCTTGGGAATCTCAAGTCGTGCACGTTTTGATTCGATAGGGAATGGCTCGCAGTCAAGGAGACGGCATTCTACCACGTTTTCAGCGGCGTCGATGACCATCCGCGTGGCTTTGATGAATGGTAGCCCGAGAATTAGGTTGACGGAGACGTCTGGCCCGCAGGCGATCGTGAGTTTCGTAGGAGTCCCGTCAGTCATTTCGTAGGGTAGGTGGAAGGTGAATGCGGCGGGGAGTTCGGTCGTCGTCTTCCGCCCCTCGGCGTCGCAACGGACAATACCCGTCAGGGTAATGGGAGAATAATCCTCTTGCATATGGACTTCCACCACGCAGCTAGGAAACATCTTTGCCAACCGGGTAATGAAAAACAAATTCCCTGTAGTAAGTGCTGCGGCCGTGTCGACGACACTCATGATCATGGGGTTGTTGGCGGAATCCAATGACGGTCCAAATTGCAAAGGGATGTGAGGCAGGTTTGTGTCAATACTCACGGGGAGGTTTGGTTGCCGGGAGGTGGTGGCCAATACCAGAGCGTCCTCGATGTCAAAGAGGAAGGTGTGTGCAGTCTTGATGGTTACACTCTTCTTTGCCTTTTTGGGTGGACTCTCTGGCCCATCGCTGTCGGAGCCACCATCTTTGTCGGAAATAAACTGCATAACCTGTTTGGCAACCTTTTTCTTGTTGGCGTCGTCCAATTTGTCGAAGTCCAGCTGCTGAGATGCTTTCTTCTTCGCAGCTCTAGCGGCATCATAAGCGGCGTGACGGGCGGTACGCGCCTTCATGGCTGCTTCCATGACGCCCTTTTCGTTCCTGTTGGGACAAACGATCACACCGTTCTCGATGAACCGGTGATTCCCCTTGCAGCCATCGCATTGGAAGTCTTTAGGCACAGGACCGTATCCGCGCCCGCGGTTGCCCCTACCGCCGCGCCCACCGCGTCCCCCTCGGCTGCCCCGTCCACCGCCACGATCCTGGTATGTGGAGAGGGTGCGTTCGGCCTGGCTGGGGAAGGCCTCTGTGACAAACGATTGTCCTGTCACGGAGCTGACTAGGCGTTCGACGGTCTTAACTTTGGCTTCAGCAATGACTGCTTTCTTAAAGATCTCGGCTAGCTTAGCACGCTGGTATCGACCAGAGCGATCATGCGGTTCGGCGTGAGCTGGGTAGAGCTCGTCAAACTGGGCTTTCGTGTCGCGATGGAGCCCGTGAATAAACAGGGAGCAGACGTCGACAGGCATAGTCTTAACCTGAGCAAAAGGGCGGGCTGCTAAACTGAACCGAGTGTAGTACTCTCGTACGGTCTGAATCTTGACCGTGCCCTCTTTATCTGTGCTCCACTGCTTGATGCTTTCGAGCACCACATGGGGTTTACTGGTGTAGTTGGGGCACAGGGCCGCAAAGATCTCCCGTTCGATAGTGGGGATGGATAGTTTTAAGACCTTGGTCATCAACTCGTCCTTGACCGTCAAAGGGTCTATGGTGGCCGTGGTCACGTTGAAGGCGGCCGGGAGTAGGTCGACGGGGTCGGCGTAGGACACCTTGCTGAGAATTTCGGAGTGAACCTGCTCGATAGTGAGAGCAGACAAGTCGGCCGGCCCGTGAAACGTGGTCCAAACAACAACGGCGCCTGTGTTATCTTCAATTTCAACTGTATCCTGTGGAAGTTGCATATAAAAAGAATGTTCCACCATGTGGTTTTGCTGTTCGGCATTCATCATGGGCTGTAAGTCGAGGTTTAATTTTAGTCTGACAAAACAGACATCCTCGGGGCGGCGTCCGGCCACAGCCATTCCATCCACAGGTTTCAAAACTTTCGAATTAGCAAGAGTGGCATTATTCAAAACACGCCCGGCACTGTTGTGGAAAGAGAGTATCGTGAGGTTCGAAAAATCGCACCAATTCTCTTCCAAAAACTGAAGCCAATCATACTTAAACCCGTCCACTGTGAGGCTAACGTTGAGGCGGTTCCCCATCGTGTCCAAATACTGGGCAGGGGTGATCGGGAGGAGGCTCAACGCGGCTTTCGTGCAATGGAATGCGTGGGCACACTCGTAGTCAGGGCTGCCAGGGGTGAGGCGAGGATAAACGCTCGCAGTATGCCGTCCAACGGTGATTTCCACCGGTTCTTTTGGAGAGAATAACTCCACGGCGTCGTTGGACATCGTCTCAGTACGCTAACGATTTGAGAATGGTGAGCGTATAATTGTTTCGGCGCGGCGGCGTGAAAACCTCGTCGATTCTCGTGGAAGATCGTCGATATCGATACCGCCGGTGGCTTTCCGCGAGTGCCGACGAACGGGCGAGCTCGATACTCGAGTTGCGGAAGCTGCGGCGGCAAAACGAACGCGGCCGCACCGTCGACGGAGGCAGAGGAAACGCGAAGACGTTGGTGAGCTGTCGAAGCTCGTCACGGGCCGAATCTCGTCGAAACGACGGTAATTTCGATGCGGTAAGTTTGCGATGAAGGCGAGAACGTCGTCGATTCGTCGACGATGCAAAGATACAGCGTTAAGGACGCTGCCGAGCTTGAATCGGAAGGAGAAGAGCGCGGATTTCGGCATCGAAGAGACGGATCAGCCCGAATCTTCCGTCGATGGGGCTGATTCGATGGCTCGCACGGGGAGGTCGTCCGCGCGATCGATGGCAGCGATGTCGTCGCTGGTAGAGGTTGATTCGGGGGACGTAACAATCAATTAGTTCGTTGATAGTCGTTCACAGGAGGCACCATCTAAGAGGACTACTGAGCCTCAGATGAGATGGACATGGACATGGCAATTGTGAGACTACTAGTTAGTCGAACTACTAGCTACGATCATGTACATCTCCTTGCTGATGTCACTAACTAACCGAACAAGGAGTGGCACAGCAGGGAACGTGACAGCTGCCATCAGGGCAGCTGTTAGTGGGCCACCAAAAGGGTGGGCGTGCCAACTAGAGTGGGCCACCATCTGTCATTGGAGAGACCTGCCCAGGTCTCTTATATATTGTGGCAGAAAGCTTTGAATTCATCGCAGAACAAATCAACAGTCTCATCCTTGGGCATGCCTTGAAGATTGGGGAACCTGTTTTGATAAGGATAAGTAAATACTTTCCTGACCACACACTCTATCTTATCCCTATGCTCTCGTGGCGACCTCTCTCGTGCATCCTTGTACACCTCCAGCATAACGCTTAGGACCCAGCCAATGATTGAATAGTCATGGTCAAGCTTGACCTTGCAGATGTTCCAGGACATTGTCAACAAATCACCTAGCAGTGTGGACTGCACCTCCTCTCTATTCCCTTCCGAGGCTTTGTCATCCACATCATCAAACTGCCATTGAAGGTCTTCCACTGCATCGTCCTCTTCATCATTGTCACTGTGATATGATGTTAGGGTACGTTCATTTAATGAAAAGTAATGCAAGATAAATAAGAAATTCCATGGACTCACTTGTCTCCAATCTCACTAACCGGAGTGTCACCATAAACCTCCATTTGACTTGACTCCAATGTAGCAGCCTCTTCAAAGCTGAACAGTTCTGGATCATTCAGTAGAGTCTTTGACCTGCTGAGCGCATTGGTGGCACAATAGGTGAGATAATACAACTTATCCATGCAGGGCTCACCCATGTCGCAGTAACAAAGTACCCTGATTGCTGGAAATACTGCTCTCAGAAGATTGTACAACACCTTAAAAAACCAGGGGTCAGTGATACCAAAGATTGCATCAATGGTGGGCTATCCTGAGGGATTGGTGCTCTGACATGAGCCAAGGTAGCTCCCCAGGCTTTTAGTCCCCAAAACAGGACCTAATTAGCCCACCTAATTAGCCCAAATCAATAAACTTCCACGACAAAGGAAGTATAAACACTTCACTTCACAAAAAGTGTTGTCATAGAAAGACACGAATCGTTTTTCACAGACAAACACTTCACATCATAAGAAGTACTTCCCAATAAAATACTTCACATCACAACAAGTCTTCTCCCATAAGAACACTTGATGTTACGGATAAGTTTTCACAGTTAAACCTTCACAAATAGTCAATTGTGACACAAATTGATTTACCATGAAAATTTCATGTTAAAAGGATGAGGACTGATAGTTTACAGTCATTATTCTCACCCAATGAAATAGCTCATAAAAATAATCTCCAATCATCAGGAAGATCCGGCAAATTTGGAACAAAGGAAGTACAGGATAATAAATAATCCTTGAACGGAATATTTGGCAAGAAGATATCGATGAAAGTGATCCCACAAAATCAAATTTGACTGTATGGACGTCTATGTTATTATGCTTGATTTCAACGGAAGAAAATAAAGAGAAAGTTACACATATAATTGTCCGTTAGAACTATCAATGATTCAGTCATGTATGACCTCTCTCTTGGAAAGAAGCAATCGTTGCTGCCAAACTCTATTGAACACTTTTAAACATTTTTGAAAATATTTGAACAGTTTTGAACATATTTGAACTGTTCAAAAATGTTCAAAAATGTTCAAATATTAGTGTTCGTATTTCGACTATGTGGCATTGAACATTTCATACTTTTGAATCAACATCTTTCTTGCAACACTTGCCAATTTTCCATTACATATCCATTTCTGAGAAAGACAAAACATTTGACAGTTTACTTACGGTTGGATTACTACCTTCTACAGTACAATACAATACTATACCACGTTCACACAATTTTCTTCTTAATACTTCCCTCTTTTCACAATTTGCCTGATCTTCCTGGATTACCCATTTTCTACTTCTTCACCTACAACTACTTTTCATCTACTTCCGGCTTAGGTCATGCTCTTGTTCATGCCAGTAGATTTGTAGTGCTGCCTCATCTTGGAAGACATCTTTGGTTTCTTGTTGGACACTTCTAAAAGGCATTTTTTGCTGTAGAAATCCT
The DNA here is from genome assembly GCA_013187285.1 of Cyclotella cryptica. Lineage (NCBI taxonomy): Eukaryota > Bacillariophyta > Thalassiosirophyceae > Thalassiosirales > Thalassiosiraceae > Cyclotella > Cyclotella cryptica. Next base: position 879,420 of record JABMIG010000012.1, read on the forward strand.
CTCCTCCTTGTCTTCAGTGATGGTCATCTTAACCATTGTCAGCTCTGTCTTCCTCTTTTGGGAGCAAGACCACAGATACATGTATCTCTTGAACTCAGTTTCTGGAATAACAGCGGTAAAACCATCAATATCTTCCTTTGGAATCTTTGAATAATGGGCACATGCCCGAGTATGATGGACTGGCTTGAGCTGCTGCCCGCAGCGAAGGCACTCCCACCCCTTCTCATTCCCAACATTGCACTTCTGGCAATATTGGTCATCCGAAATGGTCTTCAGGGGAGGGAAGCCCAGTGCCAAATCACTTGGTGATGTTGGATTGAGTGCCTGTTCTTGCTGCATTGAAGAATGCGGCATGACAAAGTCAGGCTAGTAATTGAGTTACTTATATTTTTATGGGCTAGCCATACCGCAGGGAGGGGTGTGGGGAGGAATATCAGTGTCAGTACTGGCAATTTGCAATTAAATAGTTTAGAGATAAAGAAAGCGGGAGAACTTACCAACTGGGTGAGCAATGGACCTGATTCTTTTTTGACAGAAAAACTGTTGCTCTGAAAGGACGTGGCGATGGTCCTCTGTGGTTGATGACATGTGGGATGGGTGTGGGGAGGAATAGCAGTGTCAGTACCAGCAACTTTCAATTAAATAGTTGAGAATAAAAAACAAAATGGGAGAACTCACCAAACGGATGAGCAATGGACCAGAATCCTTTTTTTGACAGAAAGGCTGTTGCTCTGTAAGGACACGACAATGGTCCTCTGTGGTTAATTACATGTGGGAGGGGTGCGGAGAGGAATGTCAGTGTCAGTACTGGCAAATTTCAAGTAAGTATTTGAGAATGAAAAATAAAATGGGAGAAGTCACCAACCAGGTGAGCAATGGGCCTGATTCCTGTTTTGATAGCAAGGCTGTTGCTGGGAATGGATGCCGCAATGGTCATTGGTGTTTCATTTCATGTGGGAGGGGTGTGGAGAGGAATGTCAGTGTCGGTACTGGCAATTTTCAATCAAATAGTTGAGAGTGACAAACAAAATGGGAGAACTCACTGACCAGGTGAGCAATGGACCTGATTCCTTTTTTGATGGCAAGGTTGTTGCTCTGGAAGGACTCAGCAACGGTCCTCTGTGTTTGACTGCCTGTGGGAGGGATGTGGGGAGGAATGGCAGGGTCGGGTGACTTTCAATTAAACAGTTCAGATATATAAAAACAAAATGGGAGGAGTGAGCAAAGGCCCTGATTCTTTGATTGATGGCAAGGCTGTTGCCCTGGAATGATGCGGCAATGGTTGTTGGCAAGTAATTCTTTCTTAGAGGGATCTGGGGAGGAATAGCAGGGTCAGATGTGGCTTCAATTAAATAGTTGATGCATGGGGTTTCAGGAAATGGGAGAACTTCCAAACCAGGTGAGCGATGGACCTGATTCTTTTTTTGAAGGCAAGGCTGTCACTCTGGAGGGACATGACAATGGTAGTTGGAGTTCCATTACATGTGTGAGGGGTGTGGGGAGAAATGGCAAGGTCAGTAGCAGCAACTTTCAATTAAATAGTTGTGCGAATAAAAAATCAATACTCGCCATAACACAACAACCAACCTGTCTTTTGGGGGGCATTAATGACGCCTCATTGCCATGATTGGTGGGGAGACGATGTCCCAACTTGCGGCTGGAAACTCAATAAACTCACAGAGATAGAAGGGGGTGACGGTCCAGTCGAGCGGAATTCCCATTGTAGAAAGGTGCAGGTGGCCATCTGCACGTTGATTCACACTTGACTAGTATGCATGTATCTTAGGGAGATGACAGATGGTCACGACACATGACTGAGCCCTATAAATAGGGACTGACTGAGCAGATGCCGGGCGACATGGGTCATGTCACCAAAATTTGCCTACATTGTCGTGACGCCGTGACATGTCGGAGACATTTCACAGACATTCTCCACACAGGACCGGTATTGTCATAGCATGGGCATTGGGGTGTGATGGTACATGATAAGAGTGCGGCCTCAGGGGAACTATGACAGACTGTGGCCATGAAGATCAGACCTGTGTGGGTTGAAGATCAGACCTGTGTGGGTTCAGGTATTGGCAAGGAGGGGGTCCCCATCAGAGGAATGGCGCTGTAGATGTGCTAGAAAGGAGATAGCAAGTACACGGTAAAGAGAGAGAAACTAGGTACAGGGCAGACACTAACTTGTTTTATATCTTACTTTGGCTTGAGGCTTTGAATAGTAAAGTCAGGAACGACAGTGTCATTGTGAAACAGAAGTCCATCCGTTGGCTGAACGAGCTTGAACCAAGCCAAAAGAATAGATTCGGGTCAGTCCACACGTGGAGTGTGGATCATGGAGTAGCCAGGGTTCAAGCAATTGAGGCCCTTACAGGCATGCATCAAGCAGACCCGTTTGGTGTTGTCTGGTTTGTGGGGCATTTCCCTTCCTTCAACCACAAGAGAAAGTCACCAGTGCCCCAATGCACCTGTGGTTTCTTGGCTCGGGAGGGAGATGGGACCGTCCTTGCAGCCTCCTGTCTTAGCGGCATCCTTTTTGGCTTGCTCATTTTTGTAGTTAGTGACAAGAAGACAAGTAGGGGTGCTGTCAGTCCCGGTGAGGATCTTGTTGAACTTGTCATAGGTGTCGCAGACAAGGTTGATGGCTTCACAGTACTTGTCTGTCTTGTGGGCTGAATACTGGACCCAGAGGACGTGGTTAACATTGATTGGGTCGGAGACCACAGACATGACGAGGATTCTCACCTGATTGACCACTGATGTGAGCCAGAGCAGTGTAGATCTTGAAGAACTGCCTGGCCTTCCCTTATGCAACAAAGTCCATGAGTTGGTGAAACGCTCGAAAGATGAAGGTGGTGTCCAAGTCTTGGGGGGCGAAGGGGCGCCCTTCCCACACATTTGTGTAGACCAAGGCTTGGTATCCTGCACAATTGGCCATCCAGGTAGCATGAGTTATGTTCCTGTCCAACTTGGAGAGGTTGGAGGAGCTCTCTCCAAGCATTTTTTCATGGGAAGAAGAAGTGAGGGAGGATTCCCTGTCAAGGTCAATGTTCTTGGAGTTCAGAACAAGGAAAAGGTACTGGAACTTGTGCAGTTGGTGAAGGAGCGTTGATGTTAGTTAGTGGAAGATATTAAACTTGCTATTAGTCAGGAGGGCGCTTGTGACCAGATCGAGATGCCCTTGATCAAGGTAGTGCCACAGAAGTGGTTCTTGAGAGAGAACTTGTCTGTCATGGACAAAAAGATGCTCGACATGGCTGAGTTGGATAATTTGGTATCTTTGAGGTCAAAGATGGTGCGGCCCTGAGCATTAAGACTGGGCGGGTGGAAGTTGTTGTCCTTGTCAAGGACCAGGCTGACAGGGAGGAACCATGCTTGCCTGTAGTCCCGGGTGAAAAACTTCGGAGTCTTCCCTTCTGTGGAGGACACAGAGTCATCCAAAGTTGGGGACTTGGATTTCAAAGGGGTCTTGAGGTTTGTGTTCACCTCGTTAATGAGGGTTGTTGAGTTTCTAAACCTACACCACAAGTGCGTTGAGGGACGTGAAAGGAAGGGAGATCTCCTCCTCTAGGTCCATGGTGACACCTTGGGAGGAGAGGAAGACCGTGCTGGTGAAGACAGGGTTTTAGAAAGTCAACGGGGTCTTCTTCCCTTTGAGGGCCGTCTTGTCAGGAACAACACTGCCCTTGATAGCCAAGGACCAGAGGATGATGTGGTCAAGACACCAGCTGCTGCCTGCGAGGTCGTTCTGAAAACTGTCCACATAGTTGCCGGGGCCATGGATGGTTGAGTCGACCCCATAGAGGATGGGGAGGGACACAGGCAGTGCCAACAAGAGGTATCTCTCAGTGGACAAGGAGAGAGTGACGGCAAAGCCAGGCACAGTAGTGAGCACACACAGGTAAGTGAACAAGGCATTCTGGTTAGGGCCGAGGAAAAAGAGCTCAGGCACAATGTTTTCTGACCCAATGAGCACAAGGGCAACCAGGTCATGTCAAGGGGAAGGAGTTCCGGGCAGAACAAAGATGGGTTGCTTGAGCTGTGGACAAGCAGGAGGTGTTTGCTGTCCTTTGCATCCAGGGGACCAGGGAGTTGGACCAATTTGGTAAAGCACAGGTTTAATAGGGGTTTTCTTGTTGAACACATGAACACCCAGGAAGAGGGTGGAGAGCAGCCATGTGCTTCCTCAATGTGACAGCAATGTAAGCAGGGCTGCTGTGGTAGTGTGGGGGGAAGGCTCACATAGTCAGTGATGTACTTTGTTGCCCTGCCATAGCATGTGACACCTACAGAGGCTTAAAAAGTGGATACATGAGATGCATGCTGGGAGAATGCGAGCCCAGGGTTGCTGGTGAAAAGGCAAAGAGGCGGGAAGGAGAATGGCAAGCCATAGAGGGGAGAGAGAGTCAGAGGTGTCACTGAGGATTCGATGTGGTGGGTGCACGACAATCCATAGCACAATCCGTGGCTGCCTTGACATAGAGTGCGATTCAAGGCTGGACAAACATGCATGTAGGGGGAGATGCCCTGTGGAGTCCAAGGGCATCAACTCATCTGAGTGGGCCCCAAGAGAGAGGACAAGAGGGCAGCCAACCAAGTCAGACAACAGATACAAGAGCGCCAAGCCGAGGCTCCTTGGGTGTCGACTCCCACTCCATCCAACCCGCAAGATGGCAACAATGACAGGCAACAATCAACCAGGAGTGGATACTAACCAAATGTTGAAGCGGCTGTGGCAACAGACATGGTTGGAAGAAAAAACTTCAATTCCAATGATTGAATCCTGCATCCTGCGGAGAAGACCAATTGTTGAACTGATCTGAAACCGAGAGTTATGGCAATTCTTGTGAGTGAGAGTTGATAGGAAGAAGCATCAACTTGCTCAAAGAAATGATGTTGATAGGTGATGCAACATAAAGAGACGGTGCAGAGGGAGGAGGCCAGACTGGCCTTTCTCATATCACCACTTCGCAGGGTGTGAGACACTTGTAACTGGGTCACCGAGGGTGCTGTACCTACCATATATACCTGAGCATAAGAAGCACAGGGGTATAAGAACCACCCAGCTGAATGATCGGCTTTGGTGAACATTTGTTTCTTTGGACAATGAACACACTCTGTTTGTTCTATAGCTGCCTTCTTTAGATTCTCCGCTCATCAACACCAATTTCCCCAAATCTATTGATCCCTGCGGGTCCTAAATTTTCCGAGATATGGAATAATGACCAAAAACTCACTACCCATCACCATGGTGAGGTGCGGCAAGGGATGCTGGTGATTGTTCAGTGTGATGTGTGTGATTTGTGTGATGTGCTCTGTACAGTACCCTTCAGGTGGGGTAATAGAAAAGTAAAAAAGTAAGACAAGAAATACATTTTTTCCATCTCATGGGGACAACTACCTTCATTTGGGGTATGAGAACCACTAAAGGTATTGTTTTGAAATAACCACACATTTTGTGATTCTTATGCTCCGGTATATCCCCACCCCCTGCACCACACACTTTGACCATATCCTTGAAATCTCATCTGGTGCATCTAATGCACCGTAACTTTTGTACTATTCCTACCTAGGATCAGCAAGACAGCCAACTCACAAAAAATATCTTCTTTTAAGCAAATAGTTTGGGTCACAACCAACGTAGTTGGGTTGTCACTTGTTGTCAATTAGGTCATCTAAGTTGTCAGTTAATTCTTTCGCTGATGACAAACTGTTGGTAGTCAAGTAGTAACTGACAACTTTCAGTGTGTTCACCAGATTGTAACTGACAACTTTCATGTCATCGGTCTTAACTGACGATCTTCATCAGGTTGTAACATGTAGTCATCTTGTTCCAAAAGTTGTCATCTGACGAGGGAAACGGCACTACGGTAGATACACTTTTTGGGCTCTTCACATCTGCCGTCTACACTAGCTTTGTCTTAGTTGTGACAGAAAATTTGGTACTACAGTACCTTACCACAATTCAGACCCTACCCGATCCGCCATCCACCGGTACTTTGGTTTGCTGGACCTTGGGTGAAGGTCAGACATCCATTACCAGAGACCCACGGCCACATATTATGTTAAAAGTAAGTTAACAGGTAAAAAGTATTGGTGATCAATGAATGATCACTCCACCTGAAGGCACCTATGGTACACTAACTTGATACAATAAAATTAATGTCAAAATTCCACTAGGTATCTTAGAGAGACTGATCTAAGTCCCATGTAGTACTTACAATACTATCTCCAAATATGTTGCCCAAAAAATTAAAATCCCACTTTGGTGGTCACCAAAGTTGACTTTACTACCATTTTTTGCTAACAAAATAACATGGTTGGGCCTAAATTACCACTGTTGTGACAAACAAAAGATACAAAAACAAGTCACGCTCATTTTCAATCGCACTCTCCTTCAAACAAAAACCAAATATAACCATGGCCAATATATGTCTCCATTGGCTGCAGGCATTCCCATGGTCACCTTCAACAAAACACACATTCCACCCGCCACGAGTACTTCCTTTGCCACAGAGGGACCCAAGGTACATTGCAACTTTTCTTTGACAGTATTTTCATACAGAATTGCCACCCTCACAATTGTGCAAATATGACATATTCGTGTCCAGCATGCATGTTCTCTCCCACAGCCGCACCACATCAAAACACACATTTCACAGACAGCGCCCCCTATCCCTTCAAGAGTAATGTCTTATACATAATCTCATTTTTTTCTTCTACTGAGATGCATCCTTAACTGACCACACACAATGCTTGTGGCCACACTGATGATGTGTGTATGTGGACAATGAGGAATCTGTGATAAGTGCTTGATTTCATGTTCTTTGTAGAGAAATCTCACCCTTTGACCCCATCTAAAAATAACTAGCCTGTAGCACAATCTGGGTGGTAAGTTTTATTTTGTAGAGAAAGTTGATTGTGGCATGATCCCATCCACTCCTAAGTCTTGTTGTCCACTGCAAACGAAAACCACTGGTAACCTCCTGGTACACTCGAGTTTACATGGAGGTTATCGGAGTCCCCTGGAATGGCATCTTCCGGTAATCTCCCTGTACACTTCTGTAACACTCCGGTACACTAGTGTACCGGAGGGTTATTTGGAGTCTACTGGTGGGTTAACAGTACTTCCAGACCCAAACCAGCTTTCCGATTTATTTCTACTTACAATAGGAATTGGTATTTTTACAGGAAAACAGACTTCTCAGTAAGTCTTAGAATCAATATCAATCTAAGTAGTGGCTATAACTGCATTATTTAGTAGCTAAAAAATGTTTACTGGTGGCATACCGGAAGTGTACTGGAGGGTTACCAGAAGTGTACCGGAGGGTTACCTGAAGTGTACCGGAGGGTTACTGGAGCATACGGGAGGGCTGCGGGAGTGTACGGGAGGGCTACTGGGTCTGATATACTGTTGGACTACAGTAAGATTGAGCGGAGTATGTGCAATTTATCTTTCCTAATAAAATTAAACATACTACATCATATAAATTCTGGGCCCGCCCCTCACATTGCCCACCACCCCAAGCCGACCAAAATGCCACACATGCCACATTTTCAGCCCCAAGCTAAAAAACAATACTGCGGACCATCCACACCAAGATAGAAGAAAATTAATTATTTAATTGAAACTAAGCTGAAATCAAAACAATTGTAAAATAGTTTGATTTCATCATAACTCACCTTAAAATTTACATGCCCCTGCCAATTGTTGTTGGCTAAACAGCATGTCAGGCGGGTGAATTTCGGCCGTTCCCATGGCTGGCCTGAAAACAAACAAATTGAAAATTAGATGTAGTCAAAATAAGTGTAAAAATCATTGAGTTCATATTGACTCAACCTGAAAGTATACCCGCCGCTGCCAATGTTGTTGGATCAACGGCCATGCAACGCGGGACGCCAAACTCAGTCTGTGGGCTGAGTTTGGGCCATTTTCCCAGTAGGCCTGTAGTAAATGAATTGAAAAAATACTGACATGTGCTGTGTAAAATACAGTGAAAAAAGGACGAGTTCATCATAACTCACCTTGAAATTATACCCGCTGCTGCCAATTGTTCTTGGCTCCTTGCCGGTGCCAGGCTGGAGGGCTAACTCAGTTTGTGGCCTGAGTTCCAGACATTCCCGTGGCACACCTATAAATATTTAATGAAAAAAATTGATATGTGGTGAGTAAAATTTGGTAGAAAAGGTTGAGTTCATCAGAACTCACCCTATAAACTGCCCCTGCCAATTGTGGTTGGCTAGATGACGGGGCCAGGCGGGTAGACTAAGTCAGTCTGTTGGCTGAGTTTCAGCCATTTTGCCAGTTGGTCTGTAAATATTTAATTGAAAAAATTGATGTGTGGTGAGTATAATAATGAAAAAAGGGTGAGTCCATCATAACTCACCTTTAAAAACTGACACGCCACTGCCAATTATTCTTGGCTACATGGTGGTGCCAGGCGGGAGTGCTAACTCAGTCTGTGGGCTGAGTTTCGGACAATCCTGTGGTACACATATAAATATTTAATGAAAAAATTTGACGTGTGATGAATAAAACTTGATAGAAATGATTGAGTTCATCAGAACTCACCCTATAACTATACCCGCTGCTGCCAATTGTGCTTGACTAGATGACGGGGCCATGCGGGTAGACTAACTCAATCTGTGGGCTGAGTTTCAGCAATTTTGCCAGTAGGCCTGTAAATATTTAATTGAAAAAATTGACGCGTGGTAAGAATTACAATGAAAAAAGGGCAAGTTCATCATAACTTATCTTTAAAAATTGATACAGCACTGCCAATTGTGGTTGGCTTCACATCTGTATGCCAGGCGGGAGGGCTAACTCAATCTGTGGGCTGAGTTTTGGCCATTCTCGTGGTACAACTGTAAATATTTAACTGAAAAAAATAGATGTGCACTGAGTTGAATAATGGAAAAAAGACGAGTTCATTAGAACGCACCTTAAAAATTGAGCCGCCGCTGCCAATTGTTGTTGGCAACATGGCGGTGCCAGACGGGATCCAAAACTCAGTCTGTGGACTGAGTTTCGGCCGTTTCCATGATGGGCTGGTGGGGTATCAATGTAATGGAAAAAATAGAGGTGATGTGAAAGCAGTGAGAGGGCGCCCCCCTACAGCCCTACAGTTGCTGCTGGTTCAAGCACCTGTGTTGTAGTATGGTACCGTATTGTATCATACCGTATGCTGTAGGCAATTATGTCGCACAAGAGTGAGGTGCAGTGATACAAAAAAATTAGAACCAATCATGTAGCCACATGTTGCCAAATTTCAGCCCTATGTGTTATTCTAGTATTCTCAGTTTTTGGCACAGTCACTTCTGATAGTCAGTAAATGGCATACTTGTGGGACAGGAAGTCTCAACATTCATATTTAAATCCTACATCAAGGGTGTTTAAAAATGACAGAACATATATAAAACCAACAGATTCAAAAACAGAAATAGGACCAATAAGACTTCACCAAATAAAATAAAATATCAAGCCTAGAGTCCACACCAAACTAGACCCCCAGGTGATCTTACTGTTTGTAACTCGTGATTTGCAAAATGTGAGTCATGAAACACACTAACACTCCAAAGATTTTTTGCTTCAAAGCTTAGCGTGATAAATGTATCTGTGGCTTAAACAATAGGAAAAAACCCACCCGTACACTCTTGGGACTTCCAGTAACCTCAATGTACACTCTGACATTTTGAGAGTGTACCGGAAGGCTACAGGTGTTTTTTCTTTGAGTGTCTCTTTCTCAAGTTTGAATCAAAAATTACTTTTAGCATGTCTGAGATAGACACACATTCTTGATGAGGTGAGACGGCCACTTTGATCTTGGTTTCAGCAGGGATTTGAGTTTGTTTCACCCTTATGAAGTGTAGAAAGAATTGTCACCATGATGGAACCTTCTCATTTGACTTCATAACACACAAAAACCCACCCAGATGATTATCCTTCCTAGCAAGAAGAAGTGAAAGGTAACAAGAGAGCACCATACTTTTTCCTTTTTGAAGGCCAATGGACAACAGAGATATCAATACTGTCTGCCCCCCTTTGTTGAGTGAGTTTTTGTAATAAAAGTCTTCGACATTTTTAAGTCTCTCTAGCAACTTATAAAATTGCTAGATCTTTAAGTACAAAGTGCCAAACCTTGTGATGATAAGGAGAAATGTTTAGACTTAATAGGTATTTGGTGGTGGTACTTTGGATGGTAAAAAATTTGCATATGTTCATAATGTATCTTGCCATTTATTCGTTTATGAGCTATTATGATACCATCTTATGATACCATGTAAGATCATTATCAATACATACCTCTTGTTACAGCCCTACAAGATTAGCGTTGAGGGAATTCAAGTGTTGTGTGAAATAGCACTCTAAAATTAATCTTTTAGACACTTATAATTACTGTAATAGGGCTTACACAGTTTTAGAAGTACTTAATTTCTCTGAGAACAACATTCATGTTCTCAATAAATTATACTACTACCCAAGCTAGAATCATCACCATCAACCAACTGTGACAAAAGGAGTGAGACCACTTTCATCTTCTTCACTTTAGCAGTCGTGCTTTGGTAGTACCATCTTTTTAGCCACATGGTGTGTCAGTTGTGTTGGTGTGACTGAATTGGTGCATCAGCGAATGGATTGGTTATGTTCACATCATGTGCTTATTTTCACATTTTTGATATAACGTAATCCGTAGAAAATAATGTTTCCGTGAGAATATTACGTAATAATTTACATTATTTTCACACAACTAGCTTATTTTCACAAGCTAGTGTTATTTACGACACCTTCATGTGCCCATTGGCCCAACTGGTGTGAAAAGGGGCATTCAGCTGGTCATTTGGAACTAACCGGTGCTCTTCGCTGTTATTCACGCTCATGACACCTTTTGCACTGTGACACAAACACAAACATCATGTGTTCACACACCTGGCTGTTCTAAGTCACTGCTGTTTGGGTTGTCAGCAAGAGAGTGTCAAGGAGCACCATCCTCTTCTGCTCTTTGAACACAACACCCATAGTAACATGGGCAAAGCACACGGGAACGTTAAATGCTCAGTTTTTCACCAACGCTCGGTGTCAACCCCGTTATCTAATTGAGACTACAACATCGAGCTATGATATTGCGGCCTTGGCTCCAATTAGGTTGTGAACAGATTTTCCCCAGCGGTGTCTCTCTGCTTGCTTTTCCTATTTTGGTTGGGGAGTCCGTTCTTTCAACTCTTATGTCTCTCTCGACTCTGGAAGGGGTGTAGGTGTAAATACACTTGGTTCTATTTCTGTGATTTCATCCATCATGAATGCGGACTCTCTTGCCCTCTAGCGTTTGCTTACGGCATCAAATCCGGATCAGGATTGCTGCCACACCACTCTATTGGCAATTCCTGAAATGCCATCCTACACATTCGATCTTGATCCGACAGCCACATCCGCCAATCTGGAGGCTTTAGAATAAGGTGCATCTTTACTCCTGTCCGTGCAGTCTCCTGCGGCGAAGGTGATGAGCCGCAACATTCATGTTGGAGTGGAAGTTTTGTCAGAAAAATGCTGCTGTGGAATTTTTAATGCAGAAGAAGTTCAAGTTAGAATGGATCCCATGGTGAGGATGTGTGGTCTTCCACCAAAAGGGAAGGGAGGGTGCACCAATACCTCCTATGGAACTTATAAGTTGGACTTTACAGGGGAGCGACTCCTTATTCAAACTCCCACGGTCTCGAAGGCAACTACACATGCTTTCTTGTCTTTGCCGTACCTCCAATTTGAAATATTGCCCGGTCCCGCAATTGCTTTTATGGTTTCTCTCCAAGCCCCAGCCAATGTGTGGAGGACCCTCTTTAGTGATACTCCACAGGCATTAGCCAAAATCAGGAGCAAAGGGCAAAATGTTCCCTTCACCATTGACACCAATCTCAAGGATCCAATGATAGTGAGACAAACAGATGTTAAGTAGGCCACTCAGGTATCTTGCGGCCCGGGATTTGGTAAGGAAGGTTCACCGACAAGCTACAACTTTGTGAGTGAGTTTGAGACTGTGGAGGGGCAAGGAGAAGGGCAGAAGGAAAACTTGTTGGACAAGGAAGACTCTATCAATGAAGAGGAATTCTCCTCCAACCAGTGTCAGATTCTGGGGCAAAGTGCTTGCTTGCTGGGGACTAAGCTAGACTCTGTCAAGGACAATCTGAACCCACAAGGCTACCCTCAAGACAATGAGGGTGAACTTGATCTGGAGGACCAGAAGTTTGATGATGAGGAGCCCAGTATTTCTGGAGCATCATTTGGCCCCGCTGGTTCACCAATCACCTGTCACTCTGGGCCCCCCGGAAAGGATGATGAGTCCTCAGGAGTTCTATCGGGATTTGGTGAGGCTCCTCAACCCTGGGTCAACAGCTCTCCAACTCCTACTACTGATCAAGTTCCTTTGCTATCCGCAAATTGGTGGGTTGTATCGCTGCCCCGGAGACCGAGAACAAGTCCCTCCAAAAATGCAGTCAGGATGCAAAGACCGTGGCAACACAGGCAATTTGTGCAGCTGTTGCAGAAAATACACAGACAAAAACCACTGCTAAATTTCTCAAGAAGATGGTTGCACAGGTGAAGGAGGATGTGGCTAAAGGGCAACAAATGGGGACAACAAATTTGTCTCAGGACCTGAATGCCCTGATGCATTGGAAGGCTGTTGTCAACGAGTGGTTAGGATCATTAGAAATTGACATGAGAAGCAAGGATGGCCTTCTCTTCTCTCTGATCCAGGAATGTAAGAGCCAACATCCTTTTCTATTTCTGGATACACCATCCAAAATGAGGAGGCAGTTCTGGCTCTTATACAGCCCTTACCCCAGAAGAACAATTATGCCGTTTTCAGTAATATCAAGATGCTCCTTTCTCTCTGTGGGGATGACATCACCAGTCTTGAAGGCAACATGCTTTTGCATAAAGCCTCTAAGGGTGCCAATTTCGAGGACACCTTAACCGCAAGGGTAAATACAGCATACATAGTGGGCTTCCCTTCTGTCTTTGGCCACAAGTCAACATCAGGGGACTCAACAAAAATGATTTGGAACCAAGGGTTCAAGTCTCATCCTGCCTATGCTGGGGAATGAAATCAGGAGGTAAAACGATGACTGAATGCAAACTACGCGAGGTCGTGGGCATGGTTCGGAGTCAGATAAATTGTTGGCTCCCCACTAGAAAGTTCTCCATGCAACACGCTATTGCATCAGCTATGCTTGATCTCTCTTCACTTGCTTGCTTCGATTTTTTGGATGCTATATCAAAGTTTCATTTCATGATGGTTAGCACTGGCCTCTCCCCCTCTTCTGCATGGGTCAGTACCCAGGAATTCATGGCACGTGTTTTTGAGGAAATTGAGCATGTCAGTTCTATTACAGGGGAAGAGGATATGGATGCCGGTTTTATCTGGACTAGCATGCTTGTTTGCAATAAAGTAACAGAGTTCCAGCACTTCCATCGGGGTGAACATCCCAGCATCTGCTCAATGCTCATGGTTTCAGTATTGGAACAACTAGGTGGAGAACGTGTTACTCCTGAGGATACTGCTGCAGCGGAGGCACTCCAGCAATGCCGTATTAACCACAAGGCCATTGCAAAACTTGTGGAGAAACAGAAGCAAGATTACGAGCGAGCAGCAGATGCCCTTAATCAGGTGAAGCAGCTTAAGGATAGAGTGAAGGCTTGCAAGGAATCCGGAAAATGACCAGCAAGACAGGCAAATCTTGGCGAGAGTCGTCACTTCAGTCACAACGAACATATTTGGGTCATCAGTTGTCATCAGTTGTCATCAGTTGGGTTGTCTGAGTCATCAGTTACTTCTTGAATGGACAACAAACGGTCATCACATGGTCGTAACTAACGACTTTGGTTGTCGTAACATGGTCATATCTGACAACTTTGGTTGTTGTAACATGGTTGTAACTGATGCCTTTGGCTGTCGTAACATGGTAGTCACTAATGACTTTGGTTGTTGTAACTACAACTCTGGAGGTAGTAACATGGTCGTGGTTGTAACTTACAATTATTTTGGCAGTAACACGGTCGTAACTTATGACTCTAGAGTGTTACATGTAATTTTGGATAGTAGTGTACCCTAAAAACATTTTTTTCTTTTTTTGCACGGAATGATCTTGTGTGATGAAAATTCACACTAAGCATAAAGGCGCCGCGCAGGCCACTAACACTTTCGTACGCTCTGCCCACAAGTGCCATAGCACTCTCACCCAATATTATCATCTTGTTAGCTTCCGACCGTAATTTCCATTTATTCATTGATGGCTGACCTATATTGGTAATGACATTTGCCATGAGTTGGTTTGTGGATGTTTGTAATTTCCCCAAATGCAGTATTTTTTCGTTCTGACTGGAGTTGCCCAATACGGAGTGAGTAGGTCACTAGCTTGCAGGATAATCCTTGTCACTGCATGTTTGTATTCTTCTGCTATTGTAATTACATACTAGAAGACAATTGAAGTATAATGATGCCTAAGTTTTCATGTCCCAAGATTTTATGCATTATACATTGAAAGAGTCCACACCAATCTCCATTGCTGTATATTCCATTTCTAACATGGTACACTGTTCCTAACAAATCCCTACCTTGTATCCATCTCATTCCTTCTTCTCCTCACAAGGAACCTCCTCCAAAAACACATCTCCCCCAACCATCCTTGGCACAACCACCTCTCCTCGAACACATTTCAAACAAATGCAAATCATGCTCTCCATCCTCTTCCACCATAACTTTCCTCCATGCCAAACATCGCACGCTCCATCCTCTCGTTTTAATCCTTAAAGAATTCTTTCTAAGAATCAGTCAGGGTGCACAGTACTCACTCTTGATCTGATTTCATGTTGTATCTGTTCGTTTTGTTTTCTCTGAAAATCTCAGCAAAACAATGAAATGATGGGGCATAAATGTAGATAAGAATAATAGGCAATTTGAGTATGAAAACAACTTACCAACAGCAAAAAGGGTGATGTAACAAAACTTGCACGGTGGTGGTGGGATTCGTTCTTGAAACATATGAGGAATCAGGGAGATTGCGCTGGGGATATTGTTGTCTTGGATGTGGCCTTGAATTGTGTGGTATCGGGACTTTTGTATCTGCCATGGTTTCTGCAGGGTGAGCTGATTTCTGACAGTGCAGCAGAGATAGTCATGGTGTGAGAGTGTTGATACAGGGATGTGATGTTATTTTGCATGGTGCCCACACTGTGCGTACACACAAAAAGTGTCATAAGTTAAGACTCTAGGGTGCCAGTTTGAGTTGAATTATGTCCCAACACATTTTGAACAAAAAGTAACAAGTCTCAATTGTTTCTTTGACTGATCACAACTTTGTACATGGCATCCATAGACTGATTTTGCAGAAAATACTACAATTCTTTGAAACACAAGGATCATTTTGATGTATGATATGATGGGTCTACGAACTTGTGTTCCTCACCAAAAATGCAAAGATGTCATCCGGCCCCAAAAAATTCCACAATTACTCGACTCAACTGTGTTACAGGAGCAACATCTTCATCAGCCCCATGAATAATTGCAGCACACTAAAGCCAATTAATCCCTAGAGGACTAGGACTGAGGCTGAGTTGAAGGGCCTCATGACCAAGAGTTTCCGAGAAGAGCAGGACCACCCAACTATTAGCGTTTAGCATCCTAGCAGCCATGGAGTGGTAAAATTCACGGATGAGGATGCTGAAGAATGCCCCCTTCAATAAGAAGTCTGCCACTTGGTTCCCCCGCCCATCAAGCAAACAAAGAACTACCTTCAATGGCGGCACTTCATAATTGAGAAGTATGGGGACTAGACTGGATAGGCAAGCTGATGACCCAGTAGACCTGTGGAGGCAAGTAAGGAGGAATAAGCCATGGTGTCCCTCACACAACAATCATCCAAATCAAAGTCTAACAATGTGACTGCTTTTCTATTCTTCAGGAACAATCAAAAATGGATTCCACTTGACTGTTGATTACTGCCCTTTGCTTGACATACTTTGTAAAGTTTTGTGGATGATAAATTAAACTAAGCAGCCAATACAAAATAAAATGATTTTTTGTGTAAAAGTAATAATTAAATATTTGCTGTGACTGAATATACCACAATCAGTAGACTTCTTATCAAAAACAACTATTGCAATTGAACAAATGTTATATATCTCCTCTGTGATAGTAAAAAGTCTGACAGAACCCATCCCTTCCAATTTTGTTGATTGTTGTGTCATGCCATTTTTCTACGTTACAAAAGATATAGAAATTTTATTGCTAAGAGAATCAAGGAAGAGAGAAGTGAGTTGGAGGGTAAGTTGGTGAGAATGGAGGAGAAAGAGGACTCACAGGAGGTAAGTCACTCGGTCATCGCAGATCTTCAAAACGAAATCCCAAGCACAGCTCAGGATGAATAGCCACCCTAAGAACAATCTGAATAGTGAAGAGTGGCCATGAGGCACGAGTCCATGATGCCGAATGAGTAGATAATTAAATTCACACAAACAGGCGCTTACCTTCATGAAATCCCCATCCTGCTGTGCACGATGCTGTGCTGAGTTTTTGGATCAAAAATCATCGTGTGGGAAAATTTAAAATTTTCAACTAATACCCCTTTCCGTACTAAACCAAGTGGTTGTATTGTAGGAGGGGATGTCATGGTGAGGTTGACCTTCGAAGATTGGTGATAACTGCTGCCATTTTGGTGTGGGAGGCCGAGATGTGTTGGGCATCGGAAATTCTCATGGTGAGTGAGAATTGTGTAGCAATGTTTTTTTTGTGTGGTTCGTAGAGCCTGGTACAATTTCTACCAATGCCAATTGGAAAGTCACGTAGTTCAGTAGTTTTAGTGAGATTTTACCACAGAGAATAGTGCAAACTGTGTGGAAAGATGGAAACATCAATGATGTAGAGTCGTAAGTTACGTAAGGTAGTAAACACGTCGTAACTGACAACTTAGGTGGTAGTAACATGGTCGTAAGGTACGACTGTGGAGGTAGTAACATGGTCGTAACTGATAACTTTGGTTGTCGTAACATGGTCGTAACTGACAACTTTGGTTGTCTTAACATGGTCGTAACTAACAACTTTGGTTGTCATTACATGGTCATCAGTGATGACTCTGCAGGTAGTAAAATGGTCGTAACTTACAACATTTTGACAACTCAGCGGTTGTCACTTGGTTGTAAGTTGTCACTTTTGTTGTCTGAGTCATTGCAATGTCGTAAGTTTCAGTCACGCAAGTTGCAAAAGTTTTTAAAGCTGTTACTTTGCCAAAATTTTATCGCCAAAATGCCCTATTTTTTTGCAAGTTGCCTGTCTTGCAGGCCCTATTGGGACCAACAAAACACAATCAAACCTGAAGATGATGAAACTACCTTGTCTATCTCTGAACTTGCATGTGTATTAACCATGGTGGTTGGAGATGCACAACGACATCTTGCAAACATGGTTGAGATAGTTTTCTCATCGATGGGTTGGGGATTAATATCAGCTGCCTGGGGGGCAAGCATTGTAGGGATTGTTGTCTTAACCTAGACCTTCAGTTGGTACTGTAATATTTGCACTCTATGGCCAAGTTGTTGCTGCCAACTGCATGTTTTTCTTGACAGCGCCCTCCATTTCAAGTTGATGTAATTGCCTTCTCCACGCAGACTGTTCATGATTTACCTCACCTCTCAAAGCTTCTCGAAGTCATACCTGCCAAGATTGTGATTATTTCCTGCCCATCTAACATCTCCCGACATGCACTCATCGATGCCATTGACAACTCTGACTTAAAGCAATCTTATTCCTGCTTGTTGTCATCACTTGGATATCTTGAATACTGTGGAGCCACCGTCGTGAAATGGTGCTTCGCAATTCTTATCCAACATTCAATGAATTGGACTCCACCAGCACCAAGGAAGCCCAATCTTCCACCAGTCACAATCTTCAATATGATAGATGACAAGATTGGGGGATGATTTAGGACCATACCGCAACAAGCACACAAGACGTTGCGAGACTCAGGAGAAGTTGCTTGGGACTTGGGCGCCCATCCACCCATGTTGGAGTATTGGGTACAATATCTCTCAGTGTATTCTCCGAACAAGTCAATAACCTGGGTACTTGGACTCCATGAAGTTGCTGCGTTGTGGGATTTCATGCTCCCAGATGAACAAGAGCTTTCTTTAGGCGATCATAGGGTGCTTCTTGTATCCCTTCTACATGGACCCCCAGGAAAGCTTTTACAAAAGTTTGCTTATGGGCCATTGCGGCATCTCTGGAAACTTACCAACGTACCAGTTATCCCAAGCTACCCAGGGAACCGGCAAGTTTACTATACATCAACAGATGTGGAGGATCAGGCCATTAAAGGATCACATCTTAAAGCCTCCAGGGACGATGATGTTCCTATTGACTTTGACATTTGGTCATGGCCCAACAAATCTGAACTGGAGACAAGAGCATGTAATTTGTTGTGCCTTGTTTCTCATTCATTCTGGCATTGAACCTCACACGTGAGGCATTCCTATGGCTCACAACCAATCCTAACTCCACCCATGCTGAGGGCCGACTGAACAAGGAGGCAATTGTGGATTGCTTGACACGGGCAAGTAACTCCACCTTGTGGGAATGGTCAGACGGATAGCGACTATTTTTCTGGTTTTGGCAACATTGGTGGAGGTCTGCTCATGATGGGGAATTGTTATTCCATTTATCTTATCCACCTAAATGGCGAGGAAGAAATTTACCTGCCCCATTGTGACGCTATGAATTGCTCCTATGGGAGAAGGAGGAAAAACTGGTTGAAAGACGATATCTTGAAACTGGTTTTGTTGACTGTATTGTCCCGCGTTTTGGTGTTCCAAAGTCTGACAATGATATTCGTCTTGTTTGGGATGCAAGCAGAAATGGGATTAATGCGACCCCGTGGGCGTCATCCTTTTGGATGCCAACATTCCATACCCTGCAAGACCTGATCATCAAGTGGTTGCCCTGTTCTGTCATTGACTACTTCCAAGGGAAAATCCCAGTGGCCCTGTCTGTAGCTGATTGGAGAATCCCACATCAGTCGGACTTGGATGTTGGCGAGATGTTCACATGTTGCATTACTCTGAAAGGCACATGTTTGGAGTCAGGATAACAGCCGAGAAGGATGAAGGGGAAGCCCACCAGCTAATGCGGTTTCAGCAACTAATGTTTGGAGGGACCCCTTGCCCATTTATTGCCGTTCAGGGTCATGCACAAGCGATGGAATAAGTACTTGGGGATAACACCGACCCATCAAATCCACTTCATTGGGAAGCCGTGATCACCAATTGGCCATTTGATTTTGGTTATGATCTGTCCATGCCTGGAGTCCTTTGGATCCGTGCTGATGGTGAAATGGCTGCTGAAAGTCCTGCTTTTGTAGATGATGGTAGAACGGCCGGGGTTACCCAAGAGATATGCCATGCAGCTGCCCATCAGGAGTGCACTTATGTCAACTACCTAGGGGAGCAGAACGCAAGCCAAAAGCCCCGGCCCATATCACTCACCCAAGGGGCATGGACCAGAAAGATGCTATGGACCAATAAGCCTCACCCACGGAAGGGAATCTTACCCGAAAAATGGAAGCTGCCTTGGGGTGATCTCTTTGCCCTTAAAAGCATGATCAATTATGGACTTGACCCGGATCGAAAATTCTTTGTCACAGTTACCTGCCATGGCATGTCTCAGACTGAGGTCTATTCTGACCTTCGACCTTATTACAAATCATTCTATAATGCTGTTGAAGCTTAGAGACCAAATCAAGATGCAGAAGGATGGAGGTTGGATGACACTGATGAGGAAGATTTAGAAGTCTTTAATCTGGTTGATGAAAACCCTCACCTCCTGCCACTGTTTCCATCACACCTGAGGTTGCATGGGACTTAGATGCTCTCCTGCTGTTTTACCAAATTGAAGAGCCAGAGTTTCTACTTGTTCGTCTGCGAGGATCAACGGATGTTACTTTGGGGGGGATGCATCTGCGGCTGCCTACGGGGCTAGGTCACAGCTACTGATGGGAGGGTAACAATTTGGATGGGAAATTGGACCTCAACCAAAAGTGCCCAGGGCTCTAACTGGAGAGAAGCTTTCAATCCGGCACGAGTATTGTTGAATCAAATCCATGCAGGTCGTCTGTACGGTAAGGAAGTATGCATGGCAACAAACAATTTGGTATGGGCACTAATTGGGAACAAAGGAATGTCAAAACAAAAAGGGACTGTCAGACATTGTCAGAGACATCAAACTTGAGTGCAGAAGATATGAAGTTTTCTGGCACCCTTTTCATGTTTCCGGAAAGAGGATGATAAAGATGGGTTTTGACGGCCTATCTCGGGGGATTTTGATTCTGGTATCATGTTGGGACGTGACATCAGGACTCTGGTACCACAAGGGCAGTCAGCAATTTATGTCAAGGACAACGGCATCATACCTTGGTTGACCTCATGGATGTTACTGGATTTCCAGCCACCTTTGGCTGTAAAGGACTGGCTTTCACTCAGACATAAACCTGGGGTTCATATTTGGGCCCCTCCACCAGCAGGAGCCTTGATGGCATTGGAAGAATTTGCTCAAGCCAAACTGAAATGGCCGTTTGACACTACTCATGTGATTTTTGTCCTCGCCTCTTGTATTTTGAGGAGTGGAGACAACGTTTTAACAAAGAAATGGATTTCTGGCTTATGATTGAACCAAATACACCATTGTGACATAACTCTGCTTGTGAACCTCTTGTTTTTGGGATATCATTCCCACTTTGTAACCACAGACCTTGGAAACTTAGACATATCCCTCAGGTGGTGGCTCTGGGTAGGAGACTGCAAGAAGTGTCCAAAGATGAGTCTGTCCTGGGAGAATGTAATCTTTTGCGTCAATTTTGGAAAGACCCGTGGGGGTTTTCCGGACTGTAAGGGAGTGTGGTGTGGGTCATGCTTTTCTCCCCACCCACTTGACCCAGCAAGTGTTGCGGAACCAATTGACTTCAATGGACAACCCCTGACGGTCCCAGAAGATATCGGTTGCTTCATGAGTGCTAGAAATGGAGATCATACCTTGACTCCATTCCAGTGCTCCTTGTGCCAATGTCAAAACATTAAGCAACGAAACCTCATTCCAACCTTCTTCAGGATAAACTATTTGTGAGCCAATATATCCGAGCATCCATTGATGCCTTTTGGTCCAGAACAAAAGGGACGCTGGACGATCATCTTCACAAGATAAAGCTATACAGCTCCAATTTCAACAAGCGCTTGGATGCAACTGTCTCCCACCTCTTGGACCCTGGAGTCTTGGGTCACATCTGAGAATGGCCCAGGCAATTACCCTAGAATGCAGAAGTAACCAAAAGGGGACCAAGGGTAGACAAGCAGTAACCCACGAAACAGCACGGAAGGCTCAAGCAGTCCACACGAACTTATGGGCTGTTTTGCCATGGGCGGGTCTGGATGTGGGTTTTGCATCTAAGAATGGAAAATACAATGCGACATTGTGCCCTACCCAACACTGCAAATGAAAAACACTGGTAACCTCCCTGTACACTCGAGTGTACAGGGAGGTTACCGGAGCCCCTAGGAATGGCATCTTCCGGTAACCTCCCTGTACACTTCTGTAACACTCTGGTACACTAGTTTAAAGGAGGGTTACTTGAGTCTACTGGTGGCTTACCCGAAATTTGAGACCCAAACCAGTCTTCCGATTTATTTCCACGTACAATAGGATTTGGTAATATTTTACAGGAAAACAGTACCGGTGGCACATCGGAAGTGTACGGGAGGGCTACCTGAAGTGTACGGGAGGGCTACCAGAGCGTACAGGAGGGCTACCGGGTCTGATATTATACTGTTGGACTACAGTAATATTAGCAGAGTATGTGCAATTTATCTTTACTAATAAAATTAAACATACTACATCATCATATAAATTCTGGGCCCGCCCCACACATCGCCCACCACCCTGAACCCATCAAAATGCCACACATGCCACAATTTCAGCCCCAAGCTAAAAAACGATACTGCAGACCATCTGCACCGAGGTAGAAGAAAATTAATTATTTAATTGAAACTAAGCTGAAATCAAAACAATTGTAAAATAGTTTGATTTCATCATGACTCACCTGAATAATTTACATGCCCCTGCCAATTGTTATTGGCTACACGGCGGTGCCAGGCGGGATGCCAAACTCAATCTGTGGACTGAATTTTGGCTGTTCCCGTGCCTGGCCTGAAAATAAATATATTGAAAATTAGATGTAGTCAAAACAAGTGTAAAAATAATTGTGTTCATCATAACTAACCTCTCTTAAGATACCCACCGCTGCCAATTGTTGTTGGCAACATGGCGGTGCAAAGCAAAATCCCAAACTCTGTCTGTGGGCTGAGTTTCAGCAATTTTGCCAGTAGGCCTGTAACTATTTAGTTAAAAAAATTGACGCGTGGAAAATATAATACTGCAAAAAGTACAAGTTCATAACATCTCACCCTCAAAATATACCCGCCGCTGCCAATTGTTGTTGGCAACATGGCGGTGCAAGGCGGGATCCCAAACTCAGTCTGTGGGCTGAGTTTTGGCGATTTTGCCGGTTGGCCTGTAACTATTTAATTGGAAAAAATTGACGTGTGGTGAGTATAATACTACAAAAAAGACGAGTTCATCACATCTCACCCTCAAAATATACCCGCCGCTGCCAATTGTTGTTGGCAACATGGCAGTGCAAGGCGGGAGGGATAACTCAGTCTGTGGCCTGTAACTATTTAGTTGGAAAAAATTGACGTGTGGTGAGTATAATACTGCAAAAAAGACGAGTTCATCACATCTCACCCTCAAAATATACCCACTGCTGCCAATTGTTGTTGGCAACATGGTGGTGCAAGGCAGGATCCCAAACTCAGTCTGTGGACTGAGTTTCGGCCGCTCCCATGATGGGCTGGTGGGGTATCAATGTAATTGAAAAAACTATATGTGATGTGAAAGCAGTGAGAGGGCACACTGTTACAGTTGCTTCTGGCTCAAGCACCGGTGTTGTATTATGGTACGTACTATATCATACCATATACTGTAGGGATATGCCGCAAGAGTGAGGTGCAGTGATACAAAGGAATAATTACCAATCATGTAGACACACATGACCAATTTTCAGCCCCATGTGTTGTTCTTGTGTTCTCATTTTTTGGCGCAGTCACTTCTGATTGTACCATATTGTACGTACCATATACAGTACATGGCATAATTGATTTGAAAATAGAAATAGGCCCAATAAGCCTTCACCAAATAAAATCAAAGATCATCCCTAGAATTGACTCCAAAACTAGACCCAACAGGTGATCTTGCTGTTTGTAACTTGTGATTCGGAAAAATGTGAGTCATGAAACACACAACCACTCCGAAGATTTTTTTGCTTCAAAGCTTAGCGTGATATATGTATCTGTGGCTTAAACAATACAATAATCCGGTAACCCTCCGGTGCACTCTTGGGACTTCCGGTAACCTCCCGGTACACTCTGACATTTTGAGAATGTACCAGAAGGCCACCGGTGTTTTTTGTTTGCAGTGAAAAGATTTTCTTTGAGCATTTCTCTTGAGGATTTCGGATCCGAACTGGAGTTAGGACTCGGCAAGACAGAGCCTACTCACTTGAGCTCATCCACGAGTTGCTCTCGCGCTTTGAAATGGAATGGGACCGTCAGCAATCATGCGATGATATTGATGATCTATGGATAGCTGCCATGATGTTTCTCCTTGTATCATCATTTGGGGGAATGCACGGTTGTGAAGTGGTCTGGACAGACTTAGCAGCATTGTTACATGATATTGAATGATGTGAGCAAGAAGAGTAGTACACAGGAATTGGTTGGCAATTGGTGGGATGTTTCAAAATGGAGGGTGGTGGTATTGGTGGACACATCATTCCTATAGCGGGGACCACAAATTCTGGCGTGGAATTCTTTAAGTGGGCTCAACGCTTTGCCATTGTGGTAATTCGGAAGGGAAGGACAACTGGTTGAGCTTTTTGTCGACCGAATGGGGATCGAGCAAAAGCATTGGACTACAGGGAGATCATCTTTTCAGAATAAGAACAAATTCAGAATGAGAGACCCGCCCTGATTGATTCTCATATAGATGTCTGGGAAGACTATGGGATACAGCGATCAGGCCAGACGTTTTTAGATACTGCATGTTGAATAAGAGGAGTATCCAAAGGGGAAATTGAAGCACAATGCAGATGGATGAAGGATAGACAGGCAAAGGGGAATCCAGTCGCACGAGATATGGTCGATTGTTATACAGAATATTGCCTCATGAAACCTGCTCTCCTTCACCCATCTCAGGCACTGTGAGTTTGAAGTCCTCAGAGACAGTAAAAGGATTATCCGCAGTTGGGTTACGACGGAGAACCTCTTGTACAAGATTCACGATCTAGCGTGATGTGTGTGAGGAACTCTGGATCAAGAGTGGCGGTGCTGCAGGTTACCGGGTTGCTCTCATAAAGTTCATTTGCTTTACTAACCCTTTCCTTTGCAGTTCGTTCTTGACACTAGACGAGTTGTATTGCTCTCAGCAATTGTGTCAATGTAGCTGTTACTACAGTTGATACAGGAAAAGACCAGTTGAGCTCACCAGGGAAACCGGATGGAGCTTCTATCAGAGTCATGTGGTGGCAAGCACACATGCCAAACAAGATTAGAAGAGATTTGTATTACCACGCTACAATTTCTTTACTGGAGCTTAGATCCTGAGCAATAACATTGTATTAGTTTCTGATTACCACTGAATCAACTTTAGTAACACCTTTATGTGCCCATTGGCCCAACTGGTGTGAAAAAGGACATTCAGCTGGTCATTTGGAACTAACCCGTGCTCTTTGCTGTCATTCACGCTCATGACACTTTTCGCACTGTGACACGAACACAAACATCACATGTTCACACACCTGGCTGTTCTAAGTCACCGGTGTTTAGGTTGTCAGCGAGAGAGTGTCAAGGAGCACCATCCTCTTCTGCTCTTTGAACACAACACCCTTAAAAAATGGGCAAAGCACATGGGAATGTTAAATGCTCAGCTACAACATCGATAGCTACGATATTGCGGCCTTGGCTCCCATTAGGTTGTGAACAGATTTTCTGCCCAACCTCCCACCCGGGTATGCAGGTTACCGGGTTGCTCTCATAAAGTTCATTATGCTTTACTAACCCTTTCCTTTGCAGTTCGTTCTTGACACTAGACGAGTTGTATTGCTCTCAGCAATTGTGTCAATGTAGCTGTTACTACAGTTGATACAGGAAAAGACCAGTTGAGCTCACCAGGGAAACCAGATGGAGCTTCTATCAGAGTCATATGGTGGCAAGCACACATGCCAAACGAGATTAGAAGAGATTTGTATTACCACGCTACAATTTCTTTACTGGAGCTTAGATCCTGAGCAATATCATTGTATTAGTTTCTGATTACCACTGAATCAACTTTAGTAACACCATACTAAATAAGATGGTAAATCATTGCTATTTTCATAGAATTACGTAATTTTCACAATCTCAAGTTATTTTCACATTGTGATAATAGCATTACCTTGTGAAAATAACTTGAGCTTGTGAAAATATCAGCCTAGATGATGTTATTTTCACAAGCTCTGGCGGTATTTTCACAAGAAAGAATTATCCACACAGGAAACACGTGTTTCCGAAAAGACCCACTCGCTCGCTCCTGATCTCAGCCGCATCTTCTGAGCTTCTCAAAAACTTTTTTCCATTTTGGTCATGACCTCACAGAGCATGGGTATGTCTTTCGTGCTTGTGCCTCCCTGATTCAACTTTCAATTGAACATAGGGATCCATTATTCCCTGTCAATTATAACCCAAATAATGTGATTTTTGTACTCTTTTTGTGACTGAAACAGTACTATGTAAAAATTACATTAGGAATAACAATTTTCCCTCAACCCCTATGAAAATTCAGGTACAAACCTGTACATACTATTGGCACCAAAATCATTGATGGATCTTTTGGTTCTATGGTACTTTCTAGTATTGGGTTCTGCCATCAGTTTTGGGGGTGTTTGGAGGTGTTTGGTGACAGAGTATCATTCAGAAACCCCTGTGGCAGTCGAAACCGGTTCCATAGTCTTACTTAGTAAAATGAACTAAGATGTCTTCCCTCTTGTCATCTGGCTGGTTGCCGCTCAACTCCAGCAAAAAACAAACGATGACGCTGAAAGTGATTATTCACTAAACAATATATCTATGTGCCTAAGCTATAACTGGGCGTGTACAATGGCACTGTAGTACAAACATACCTACAGAATTATATTATCTGCCGAAGTAATTAGGCATAACATTACATTATACTCAACTGATTGTCAATGCACTAAAAGGAATGGATACCATCTATATCTAATATAGCAACACAAATTAAAAGTCAATTATGCAGTATTATAATACTAACAGATTTGCGAGTTTTGCTAAGAATAGATACTCAAAATATGTTAGATCTAGAGTGTATAATTTAGAAAAATCAGATGGCTAGAAATGAATTAACCCTCTTACATAAAATTGGACCAAAGTGCGTTAACTAGAGCAAAAAGTGTACCTAGTTAAGTTAAACTAGAGCACTTTCTGACCTTTGTTTATCGCTCGTGAATTAGAACAATCTGGTATTTTTCAGATAGATAACCGTATCCGCGACAATTTTTGCTCTAGATAACCAAATTTAACGTTTTATGAGATTGAGACTACACCGGAAAAGGGACATTGCTCAATTTGTACGACGAAAGCATGGCAAATGGTGCTAATTGTGTTCGCCTAAAAAATGATCAAATAATATTCTTGGTGGGGGTCTATAGTGGTGATTTTTGGCGAGGAATCGAACGGTGCTATCAGATTGACTCAGAAATGAGCGCAAGTGGGCGAAATTGGGCAATTTCGTTAACTAGGGTCGGTTTTTGCTCTAGTTTATTAACTAGGGTCGAATTTTGCTCTAGATAAGGGTGAGGGTTAATCATCAAACTACAAATATCTAATTCTAATGTAGAAAGTCTAAGATCTTTGGTTATTGCTAACCTATGATTTCACAACCTAGGCAAATATCATTTTAGATCTATTCTTGTTCAAAATTGATCTAATCATGAATAGATCTTCTCATGAAAGTCTTGATTTTGTCTTTAAGGCTTAAATAAAATAGCAACATATCAAAGTCAGCACATATATTGGGGATTGGTTTTCTTTTGGAGAATTAGTTTTCTTTTGGCATTTACCAATCTTTGCACTTTTCCTATTTCAAAATGATAAGGTATCCAATTTTTTTTGGATATCCCAGCTCTGTTTGAGTGAATGCTTGTACTATGATAGTGATAGTACCTAGTTTGGCACTACTTACTATCCTCTACCTATATATCCGCCTGAGGATGATTTCAAAAAAGCGCCGCTCATCCGCATTTTTGTCCCCGTAAAAAGGGTGCGATCGGTCCCGTAAACAGGTAATTAGTTTCGAGTTGTTTTAACTTCAATTTAAAGGCCCTTTGAGTTTCTCAAAGCAAACTAAACCCAAAAATGACCGTTTTCAATAAGTTTTAAATCGGGCTGTATTAAATTACTTCATGAGGTCATATGTCTTGCACATCAATTCAAAAAAGTACAAAGGCCCGATAAGGGCTTTTGTGTTTTATATCAAGACCCACACTAAAAATTGACCATATCTGAGTACACATCAGATTGGGCTGTAATACGAAATATGGATCTTTTGCGCTTTAATTGTGCGGGCTGTAATGATGATCTTTGTCGTGTTAATTATTGCAGATCAAAAGTATCATGTGCGCTCGGTGGGCACGCCAATGTTTTTGGCACAATAAAAGATCGTAATTCTGGTCAAATGTAAAAGGAAAATCTGTTACCTGTGTCAAGTTTGGGCACGCCGACCATTTTGGCATGTTAAATGATCGTAATGAGGGTCACTGACCCGCATTAGAGCGTCCATGTTTTCCAAATTTGCGAGCAACCAACTTTCAAATTTGTTAGTTGTTGGAGTAGAAGTCACGAACAAAGATCGAACTAACAAATTTCTTTTATCGTGTGTCCATGTTTACAGACCAAATTTGTCAGCGACCAACTCTTGTGGCGATGGACAGACCACAAAAGCTTTACCTGCCTAAATTAACCTCCAGAATCGGAAGAAAATGCTGTACGATAGGAATTCAGTACTCTCTACGACTTGCGAGCAACCATCAAATTTGTTAAGTTGCTAACAAATTTGATCACATTTGTTAGTCGACCGTTTTTATGATTTATTAGTTCACTTCGCCGGACGGGAGATATTCTCTAGGGAGAGATAAAATGACTAACAAATTTAAAGTTGGTTGCTCGCAAATTTAATAAACATGGACACTCTATTACGACCATGTAACATGAACGCAGACGATTTTGGCATGTTAAATAATTACTAACCTGAATTACAATCATGCAACATGATTTTATGTAATCTGTGTTAAATGTGCGTAATCCCGGTCATTGACCGGAATTACGATCACATAACTAAAATTTTGATCATACATGTCAAGTTACATTGTATTTTTGGCCACAGACCAGAACTACGAGTACAAAAGGCTTGTACACAATTTAATGTGTTTTAATCATAATTCCGGCAATTACGACGAAGTCTTGTCTTAATAAAATAATATTTGAGATTACAATAATTTAACGTGACTTGTAAAAAATACCCAAAATTGGAAGTACCTTCAATTTGTTCCTAATTGTTAAACATTATTTGTAGCTTAGTAAAGTAAATTGGTTTTGACATCAGTGATGATTTCTTTGTCAGAATTTATTGTGTAGAGTTGTGTAACTTGGGGATGTTGGGTATGATGTAGTTTTTTGTTCATTTGGTGTTGTTGTTGTCGGGTGCCCTTGAGTTTCAATTGAAATTTTTGGGGTTTGGTATCTTTGATTGTGTAGTTTGGAATGTTGGCCATGTCCTTGAGGTATGCAATGTTAGTTTTTGTGTTTGTTTCAATTTAATATGCATTGACTTCTGTCATAATGGTGACAGAGAAGTCCAGCTTGTTGATGTACTCATTTTGAAGGAAGTTCACTTCAGTGAATGGGGATGGAATTTGATTTTGATAAATCAGTATATATGTTTTGGGATTATAGTTATTGCCTCAGGGTTACTCCATTCCTTTTGGATGTGTTGACTGTGCGGATTTGAATAACAATAGAAAATTCAATTGATTTAGTTTTTTGTGTGTAATAAATTTGTGCGTAGATTGTTGCTTGTGTGATTGCAGCATGATCAGTTTTTTGTTTTTTGTGATGGTGGTAACACAGAGGTGTAATGGGTAAACACTTCTGGTGGACGTATAGTTGTTTGTGGTTGTATTGTTTCTTGGAAGCTTAGACAAGGCAATTGTCTCATTTCAGTACTGTTGGAGAGTTAAAAGTCATGCAGCCATTTTGGCATGTTTATAGTGCTGTTTATTTGGGGAGGATTTTAATGGTATTGGGGTAGCATGGAGGCAACAGCATATTGTCATTGGCGCAATAATACAGTTTTAATGTGATTGTGATGTGGAGAAGATAAAGTTGATTTTGTGAAATTAGTGTAAATGTCTTGTTTTGTCTTGGTGGTTCAGTGCTCTCTTTAGGTTCGGTGGATATGATGTGTTTGTTTGTTTAGTTTGATACTGAGTGAGTATTTTGTGTTCTGTAGCAATTGCATCAGTGTTCTGTTCATGTTGGATGATGACAATTGAGAACACAGTATGTTTGTCGTTGTTTTGGAGGGTACTATTGTGTAGCTTGGTTGGTATGTTCTTAGTGCTGTTTTTGGAAAAGAGTTTTAAGAACATTTTGGTAGCATGACTGCAACAGCATCTGCTAAGTCAGCAACATGATGACATTATTATTATATAGTGTTATGGCAATGACCCATTGAAGCCATGACAGACGTCTCTATTGTGTTGGATGATAGCAGTGCTGCGAATGCAGCAGTTACTTAGCAGTACTATCGGAGGGTAGCCTTCATGTTTGACGTGTTTCTCGTGTTGTTTTTGGTGTGATTTTAATGGTGGTGTATAAGCATGAAAGCAACAGCATATAGACATCAGCAGCATGATGCAAGTTTTTTATTGTGTTGTGGACAAGATGCAGTGGATTTGATTAAGCTATGACATCAGCCTTTGTCTTGGTGGGTAGTGCTCTATTTGTCTGTTGTTGAGTTGATATGTGAGTGTGTCTGATTTGATACTGAACTGAATTCTGCTTTCATGTGGATGTCAGCTGTACACATACATTTTTACTAGATGGTTCTGCAATTGTCATGCAGAGGATTTGAGCCACAGCAGCAGTCTTGTTTGCTTTGGATTAAATCAGCCTATCTGCACTTGCTTAATATTGCTTTCAAGTGTGCTAAGGTGGTGGTGGTGTGATAGCATGGAGGAAGAAGCATCATTCTCCCTCATAAATAAGGCAACCTTGACTTGATGAAACTATGGCATCACTTTGGTTTGCATTGGTGAGTCATGGCTGTACTTTTGTGTGTTGAAGTATGATTCATAAGTGAGTCTGATTTGATAGTGAGTTTTGTTCTAGTCTACATGGCAGGTGAACTGTCATTTCACGCCTTATTATTGTTTTTGGTTTTAAGAGATATGTAGAGATAGTTTAGCATTGATAATACTGAGTTACTGTTAGATGCAAGAGTAGATGTGTAAGTGTGTGTGGTTGTGTTGCACGTTGACACTTTTGACGATGCAGTAAATTCATTGCCTCACATGTTGGAGGTTGG
Organism: Cyclotella cryptica; assembly: GCA_013187285.1. Lineage (NCBI taxonomy): Eukaryota > Bacillariophyta > Thalassiosirophyceae > Thalassiosirales > Thalassiosiraceae > Cyclotella > Cyclotella cryptica. Next base: position 910,205 of record JABMIG010000012.1, read on the forward strand.
TTTCAGGGCATCTGTTACGGCAAGTCCCTAGTGTAGTTATTGCATTTTATAGTGTGTTAGTTTTGTTGAAGCATGACTGCACCAACACATAGACAGCAGTATCATGCTACATATTTTGCAGGGTGGTCCAATAATGGATATAAATGAAGGGAAAGGCGGGAAAATTTTGAAGTTTATTCATCAGTACTTACTTGATATATGGGTTTAAGTGGTATCTGATCATAATATTGAGAAGAACCGAGTGTACTTAAGTACAAATCTAATACATTTACGACTTTTGAGTGAAATACATTGATTAATCTTGTGATTTTGGTGACTGACCGGAATTACGATATAAAATGATGTTATGACAACAAATCAGGCAGAATCTACAATTCTGGCGACTTGAAAAATATGAGAATTGTTCATGATATACCTCTCATACGCATATCTCTAACTATTTTCCTATAGGTTTTTGTTGAGTAGGAAAGTATAGTGGTTGTGATATGAGTGACAATGTTGGAGTTTTGAGTGTTTTCGTTTGGGTTTGCTCTATGCAATATTGGTTTTTTTGTTTTTGTTTTTGTTTTGATTTATTATACATTGTCTTCTGTCATAATGGTGACAGAGAAGTCCAGCTTGTTGATGAACTCATTTAGAAGGACGTTCACTTCAGTGGATGGGGATGGAATTTGATTTTGATAGATCAGCACACATGTTTTGGGATTACAGTTATTGCTTAGGGGTTACTCCATGTCTTCCGGATGTGTTGATTGTGCAGAATGGAGTAGCAGTAGATTATTCAACTGGTTTAGTTTTTTGTGTATAGTGATTTTGTGGTTAGATTTTTGCTTGTGCTATGGCTGCATGATCAGTTTTTGTTTCTTTGGATGGTGGTAGCATTGCTGTGTGATGAGGAAACACTTCTGGTGAAGTATAATTAATATTTTTGTTTTTTAGTGTTCCTGTTGTCTGGTGCCCTTTAGTTTCAAATGAACTTTTTAAGGTTTGGTTTCTTTGATTGTGTAGTTTGGAATGTTGGCCATATCATTGAGGTATGCAACATTAGTTTGTTGTTTGTTGTTTTGATTTAATATGCATTGACTTCTGTCATAAAGGTGACAGAGAAGGCCAGCTCATTGATGTACTCATTTACAAGGAAGTTCGCTTCAGTGGATGGAGATGGAATTTGATTTTGAAAAATCAGTATACATGTTTTGGGAGTAAAGTTATTGCTTTGGGCTTACTCCATTCCTTTTGGGTATGTTGACTGTGCAGGTTTGAGTAACAGTAGATTATACAACTGATTTAGTTTTTGTGTGTAAAGATTCTGTGGTTAGATTATTGTTTATGTTATTGCTGCATGGTCATTTTTTTGATTTCTCTGGATGGTGGTAGCATTGTGGTGCGATGGGTAAACACTTCTGGTGGACATATAGTTGTTTGTGGTTGTATCGAATCTTGGCAGTTTAGACAAGGCAATTGTCATTTTTCAGTATTTTGGAGAGTTAGTAGTCATGCAGCAATTTTGGCAGGTTTGTAGTGCTGTATGCTTCAAAAGGATTTTAATGGTATTGGGGTAGCATGAAGGCAACAGCATATGGACATTTGCACAATAATACAGTCTAAACGTGATTGTGGTGTGGAGAAGATACTGCTGATGTTGTGAAACTAGTCTACGTGTCTTGTTTTGTCTTGGTGGTTCAGTGCTCTCTTTATGTTTGGTGGATATGATGTGTTTGTTTGTCTAGTTTGATACTGAGTGAGCGTATTGTGTTGTGAAGCAATAACATCAGTATTGAGATCATGTTGGATGACGACAATTGAGAACACAGTTGTTTCTTTGTCGTTGTTTTGGATGGTTATATTCATGTAGCTATTATGGTATGTTCCTAGTGCTGTTTGGGTCAGATTTTGAGGGCATTGTGGTAGCATGGCTGCAACAGCATTTGCAAGCCAGCAACTTGATGCAGTTTATATTATATGGTGTGATGGTGATGACCTATTGAAGCCATGAAAGACATCTTGATTGTTTTGGATGATAGCAGTGCTGAGAATGCAGCTGTACTTAGCAGTACTATCGGCGAGTAGCATTCATGTTTGACATGATCCTCGTGTTGTTTTGGGTGTGATTTTAATTGTGGTGTATAAACATGAAAGCAACAGCATAGAGACATCAGCTGCAGGATGCAACTATTTTTATTGTGTTGTTGATAAAATGAAGAGGATTTGGTTATGCTATGACACCAGCATTGTTTGCCTTGGTTAGGTAGTAGTCTAGTTGTCTCATTGCTGAGTTGATATGTGAGTGTGTCTGGTTTGATACTGAACTGAATTCTGTTTTTTCGTGAATTTCAGCTGCATGCATACATTTTTATCAGATAAAATTGAGCAAAAATGCAAAAATGGGAAAGAAACTTTATCTCACCTTTCACTTGCAGACATTGCCTTCCATTGCTGTTTATGTGGGAGGATGAAAGTGGTGTCTCGATATTCAGTCTGGGGTTGAGATATGACTCTGCCAAGGTTGGTGCGTAGAAGTGGATTGGAATATATCAAATCATAAAATAAAAAAATGGGAAACATTTTGTCTCAATAGTTTCTCACTGTTCCCACATGTGTTGCTCGTGTACTCTACCATTTTCCTGTAAGTACCATGCAGATCACACGTAAAATGACATGATTTTTAACTCAATGAATAGTGATACATCAAAAATCCACTCCAGGTAGGTGCTCCTCATTTAAAACCAGAAGGACCCACCTGTAGTGGATTTTTGATTTATTCAAACTACATGAGTTAAAAATCGCGTCATTACGTGTGATGGTACTGAAAAATGGTGCAGTATGAAACAACATGCTGTTCCTATTGCTGCTAGCAGCAGCGACAACAACAGTGGTGTCTTCGTAATCATAGTCTTGGAGCTGAGACACAAACAATGGCATGAGCTCTGTATAAGTAATGCATCAAAAAGATATCATCAAATTTAAAAATGAGAAATTCAAATGTTCTCAAGCGGTGACAACAGTGGCAACTCAGGTTCACTCTGGGGTAGAAACCAACCACTTTAGGTCATCAAAGTAGTAAAGGGGAAATTCATTTTTCTTGTGTTGTGCCAACTTCCCTATTCATGTATGTTGTTAGAAGCAGGCCAGTGTCAGCAATGTAGCTAGAATCAGCATGGGTGCCAGGATTGAACAGGTTTCCAACAATGGGGCAAACATGCCATGATGGTGATGCATGGGCAAACAATGATATCAAGTCAATGTAGAAGTATGGTACAACATAGGTACAAGGTATGATACTGTACCAAACATCAATCACGATCTTGTGTGATTCACTTTTTGGCGGGACAAGGTAGATTTTACGGTGTGGCAGACAGACGCGTCTTTCTTATTTTGTTAGCCAAATTTTGGTAGAAATTATTACCCTCAGCGCTACTTAAGTAGCTGAACGCTTACATATTTACGATCAAAAATACATGGTAGCGCTACGGGAGAAACTGGTACTCGGAAATAAAAATATTACCTTAGTAGTATTTTGAAAATAATGTTTGTGTAAGTCATGTTTCATCAGGAGTTCGGGGTGGAATATTTCCTGTTACCCTTACCAAATTATGTCGTAATTCAGGTGATTCACCTGAATTACGATATATAATAATGATATCATCACAACTGACAACTAATCGAGCAAAAACACAGAATTATCTTGTGATTCCGGTCATTCACCGGAATTACGACAGCTGAAGCCAAACACATGAAACGAAACTTATAATTCTTGAAATCAATCGGTTTGTCTTGTAAATTGAGCGAGTGGCCAGAATTACGACATTTTGTTTGTGTAAGTCATGTTTCATCAGGAGTTCTGGGTGGAATATTTCCTGTTACCTTTGAAATTCTGGCGACTTGAAAAAAATTACGAGAATCGTTTATCAATTCAGGCCCCTAACCGGAATCATGAGAAAATCAGTATTATGCTAGACTTTTGTGTCCTATCTCTAGTAATTTGGGTCAGTGGCCAGGATTACAACCTCTTAATTGAAATTAAATGAGCATTTGGCAATTTGTTGATGCTACTGCTTTGCAGCACAACAATTGAAAGTGTATTTGATTTTGGATTGATTCACATTGATTGGGCAACTTCCAAGCAATCCACGTTCAAAACCTGTTCCTTGTGCTTTTGTATTTTTTTCTTTTTTACTCACAGTTTGTTCATAGTTGGTTCAAAAGATACTATTGATGTTGTGAAACTAGTCTACGTGTCTTGTTTTGTCTTGGTGGTTCAGTGCTCTCTTTATGTTTGGTGGATATAATGTGTTTGTTTGTCTAGTTTGATACTGAGTGAGCATATTGTGTTGTGAAGCAATAGCATCTGTATTGAGATCATGTTGTATGATGACAATTGATCACAGTTGTTTCTTTGTTGTTGTCTTTGAGGGTTATGTTCATGTAGCTATGATGGTATGTTCCTAGTGCTGTTTGGGTCAGATTTTGAGGGCATTGTGGTAGCATGGCTGCAACAGCATTTGCAAGCCAGCAACATGATGCAGTTTATATTATATAGTGGTAAGGGGATGGCCCATTGAAGCCATGCCAGACACCTTGATTGTTATGGATGATAGCAGTACTGAGAATGCAGCTGTAACTTAGCAGAACTATTAGTGGGTAGCATTCATGTTTGACATGATCCTAGCCTTGTTTTTGGGTGTGATTTTAATGGTGGTGTCCAAGCGTGAAAGCAACAACATAGAGACATCAGCAGCATGATGCAAGTATTTTATTATATTGTGAATAAGATGAAGAGGAGTTGGTGAAGCTATGACATCATTGTTGTTTGCCTCGGTTGTGTAGTGCTCTATTTGTTAGGGTTTTAGTCTTTTTTGAGTTATGATTTTGTGGTAAGATTGTTGTTTGCGTTATGGCTGCATGGCCTTTTTTTTGTTTCTTTAGATAGTGGTAGCATTGTGATGTGATGGGTAAATGCTTATGGTGAAAGGATAGTTGTTTGTGGTTGTATTGTATCTTGGCAGTTTAGACAAGGCAATCGTCATTTTTCAGTATTTTTGGAGAGTTAGTAGTCATGCAGCCATTTTGGCTGTTTACAGTGCTGTCTGTTTGGAGAGGATTTTAACGGTATTGGGGTAGGATGAAGGCAACAGCATATGGACACTGGCACAATAATACAATTTTAGTGTGATTGTGGTGTGGAGATGAAACTGTTTGGAAGAGGATGTTACTGTCCTAAATACAGTCGGAGCTCGGTGCAGCTGCAAGTAATTTGCTTTTCAGTTTACCATTAAAGGTAATTAAAAGCCGGTCCAGTGCCTGTTCATATCTGATCGTCAGTTTGTCACCATGTCACACGAATGTGCAGGTAACCTCATGAGAACCATCCTAGCCTGGTGTGGTATGAACCGTTGGATGACACGGGACCGTAAGACCTGTGAATGAGTTCTGCGAAATCATAATCACTAGCTTCATGATATATACAACCGATTCCTACTGCAAGGTACGCTAGTGTGTCCTTTGATATTGGTATATATACCTAGGTAGTGTATTGTACTACAGTGCACACAAGCAATAGCAAGTATGGAGATTGTGTTGGAGATGGAGAGTGTGGTGCAGTTATGGGATGTTTCGAGGGATCATTCTAGGTGGCAGGGAGTTGATGTGATGGATGTGAAAATAGTGGGACTGATGCAATGAGTGGTGTGGGAGAGAGTAGAGAAGGGAAACAACCATGTCTCACTGAATTGATATGTAATTTCCATGGTGGGCTTTGTTCCACTGAATATAACGATGATGATAACATTGCTCGCATATTGGCAACTCTTGACGATGCAATACAATATGGTGAAGATCTGGAGATTAGAGGAGCAGATTATGATGATGATGTTGGCAAGATTGTAGTGTCACTCTTATACTGCATTTTAACCAATTTAGAGCTATTGTATATTCTTGATAAATGTGTGCCTTGATGAGAGATGGATTTATACAAGTCACCATTTATAGCTGTTGAAATATTGATTATCTCTTTACAGTTTACAGTATGTATGTTAGTAGCCGCTTGTAGACCCCCCCGTCTATAGACCCCTCCTCACAGTCTATAGACCCCCCCTCTAAGCAAATGTAGAATACTATCAAGAACATGTGCAAGGAGAAAAGCGATGAGATAGAGCAACAGTTGGAGGATGTATATGACTCACTTGATAAGCAAAGTTGTTAAGACACATGACAATTTGATAGGACAAAACAAGGAAATGTTAGAGACGTCAATGTAGACCATTAAAATTGGCAATGTGACACATTACAACAACTTACCAACAGCAAAAAAGGGTGAACTCTCATCACGTCATGTCATGACAAAAATGTAACAAAAATTGCATTGTGGTGGTGGGTGTTCTTAAAAATGAGGAATCAGGGTGATTGAACTGGGGATGTTGCCGTCTTGGATGTGGCCTTGCATTGTGTAGTATCAAGAGTTTTGTATCTGCGATGGTTTTTATGGGGTGAGCTGATTTTCTGACAGTGTGGAGGAAATCGTCATGGTTTGAGAGTGTTGGCACAGGATGTGATGTGTTTTGCATGGTGCGCACAGAAAAAATGTCATCCGTTAAGACTCTAGATAGCTAAAAAAGAAGCCCGTGGAAGGAAGGAAACATCATAGAGCCATAAGTTAAGGAAGTCATCAGGTCATTACTGATGACTCTGTTGGTCATCACTCTATTGTAATTGTTGACTCTGGTGGCTGTCACCTGGTCTTAACTGACAACTCTGAGGGTAGTAACCGGGTTGTAACTGACCACCCGGTGATTGTAACTGAGTCGTAACTGACAACTCTGCGTGTAGTCACTAGGTCATTGCTTACAACATTTTGACAGGTCACATGTTCTCACTTGGGTCATGAGTTGTCACTTTCGTTGTCCAAGTTGTCACAATGTTGTCAGTGTGAGTCTCGCATTGTCACATTGCTGAAAATTTATTGCCAAAATGTCCAATTTTTTACAAGTTGCCTGCCATGCAGAGGAAGCCAACGGCCATTCTTGAGAAAAACATCATTGCAAATATTAATTATAGAACAAAAAATTACCAGTTAGTCCCACACTGAGGGAGTTTTTAGATTGCCAAAGCTGTCTGGTACATTTTTTGGATATATTATATATGCGTAACATTCACAGGTAAATTGGCCAAAAATTTGGCTCATGTAATTCTAGATAAAAAATGATGCCAAGAGCAGCTTACCTCTGATGGGCAAATATGTCATTTTGAATCCCACTGAGTTTCTTTAGGAATTGTCCAGCTACGGTGCACTAGATGCACCGTAAAAATGATGCGGGAATTACAAAATGGTAGAAGAGTGTAGGGGTGCACTGCATGGCTACAGCCATCAACCACACTGCACATGACACAAATAAATCTTGGTTGACCAGAGACCCTCGTAAGTCACATTTACACAAATTTATTTTCACCTATGATCATTCCACCCTCTTCTCTAAAGAACTTTGTTTTTGAGTCGCGCACCATGGCAACATTGCACTTAAAGGTCATTTTCAGGTTGATTGCTGGGATGTACCTACTTCCTGTATTCTCTACTTGAAGAATCACTTAATACATGGGAATACAAGACAACATTTCTGTAACCCACATATTATTCTGAAAATTCCACAAGATGAGAATTATTTTTCTCGTAGTCATTCCCATGTACCTGCAGGTCATTAGGATCGGAACTTGTGTCCTTATGGGACAGAATAAAACACACCATTGTGTGTTTTAAAAAGTGATGTCTTTAAGCCTAGATGTATTATTTACTACTTACAGAAACCATTTTTGTTGATTGTTGTTTTGTGGATGACAGTGATCAAAGAATGGCGCAAAAGCAGCTATCACAGTGCAGTATGAGGGAAGCATGAAGAGGTTGCAGCCATGACTATGGGCAGAAGTTCAGCTTATAGGGGCTTATCAGAGGATAGTGAATCATAAAAATTGATGTCTCTCACCTTCTTGGGTCTCTTGGGGTGTTGGGGGCGTGCTGGGGAGGATGAACGGATGCTGGGAGGATGGATATTGATGATGCAGCTGCTGAGTAATGGAGGCGTGTTGGGGTGTTGATGGCGATTGTGTTTTCTTGACCTGTGGCAGTGGTATGATCTTGTGCACAGTAGATGATTCAAGAGGGGGCTTAGTGATACAAAGGTATTGTCAGAAGTTGTGGGATGCACAGTGGTGGCAGTGCCGGATCGTCCGAAATTGGGGGATTTTTGGTCATGGCGGAAGTGTTTTTCATTGATTTAAAATGTGCAAAGCATGAATTTTGTTAGACGTCACAAAAAATAAAACACGCAGGCCATCAAAAAAGGCCAAATTACAGATTCAACACTCAATTTCAGAGTTCATATTGATAACTTCTGATTATGCTCGACCCCCAAACCCATATGCTGTTAGAAAGCAATGCTTTTCGGGTTTCTAATTGCATTGAAGGTTTTACATAAAACCTAACAGTTTTATTTTTATGACGGATCTGGTGACAAAACTATCATGTAAAAGATAAAACATGCCATCTAGTGTTTTGTCCCATACCGAGATAACAAAAGACATGATACAGCATAGTTTTTCTTCTGCAACATAGAACCTGATGAGGAAATTTCTAGAAAAATTGCTAACAAAATAACAAGAGTCTGACTGTCCGTACCTCAAAAATTGCACAAACATTACAGGCAAACAGGTACCATAAGGTCCATAAGGTAGCATACCATAGAGTACCTTACAACAACCTTCAATAGCATAAACTTTCCCGTAATTTCAGCGTGGTCATCATAAAAACTTTTTGTGATATTGGCAAATCCAAACTTTGTACGTGCTGCGACAAACAGCTTATTTTGCACTGTTGAAAAAGACGACGCCATCATATTTTTTATGATATTCCTGCTATGGTAGTATATGGTACCACAATACAAGTAAATGGGTAAGTATTGCATTATACTATACCATACTATGTCTGGTAACATACCTAACATACCATAGAGCATGTTCTCATGAATCCAACGAGCCAGGACTAACCAATTTTGTTGTCTCTTTTTTGGTGTACATGTTTCAGTATCCGGTGCTTTAGCAATCAACAATGGTATGATGCCACAGTACAATGGACATTATAGTTTCCATCTAAGTAATCTGCCATACCACCTCTTCTACACAACACAAAGGGTTTTTGCAGTTCTTATGGCAGGGATTGTTGCCAATGTGGCATACTTCTACACAATGGCAACTACAAGAAAGATATTTTTGTCATATATATTTTGCCACAGGCAGCAGACACAGAGGCACATAGATTAGATTAAGATTGAACTAAAACCCTCCAACAGAACACAAAGATGAGCTCTGCAAAGTTGTTTTAGACAGAGAATCTTGTTGTTATGACGGCAGCAGGACTCTTGACACAACTAGAAAAAGGGAGCAACTTTTTGGATGTTGTAGTTATGAATTCACATCCCAAGCATTTTCAAAAGAGTGAAGTGATTTCTCTTTTTATAATAATATAGTATTTTCCACTGAAACAAAAATTGTCAGTTATTTCAGTCTGCCTTCATATATCATCCTATAAATATGGGTATCTAATAGACACTACATGTGACAGATATCAGTGGATAAGATTCTACAATACAGTTCTAGAAGCTAGAGCTTGTTTGCACTATTTGCTGCTAAACAATGTAATGAAAGAATTATGGCAGAAATTTCTAGCATATTAGAAAACAAGGGCCAATACAGTGACATTGACAATTCATTCATGATCATACACTTACACAATGACATCTACAACTTTTTCAAACATGAACAAAAATGGATGTCCACTGGCATCAAACTCATAGGTAAAATCTTGTCACAGTGATCAGTTTAAGCGATGAAATGAAATATCATTTACAGAGGTGCAGTTCATACAAAAATCAGTGTAAATTGTGTTTAGTTTTTGTAACCCCTTGAGGTAACTTAGATTTTTTGATTGCAAATGCATGATTGGAACTTGGAGTGAATTGTGATTGTCAGAGGATCAAGAACTATATGGCTTGATCTGACACCCCAAAAATACAATCAGGGCTATGGTGTGTATTGTAGAGAATTCAAAGTGGAGAATGTTGATCATCTTTTCAGTGGCTTTGCTTCAGCCTAAGCGCATTAATATAGAAACAAAGAAATTCCATGCAAACCTGTCATGTAAATGACAACTATCATTTTCTTCATAGTCACAGTGCAATATTTACTTGTGTTTGAAATGAACACAAGCAATGTCATCATAACAGAAAAGGAAGAATAGGTTATAATTTCATTCATGTGAATAGGTACCTCGGAAGATGGCTGCAAGGTGGGATGACAGGGAGGAAGTTGCTGTGGCATTATTTGAGGATGCATTTGGGGGTGTAGAGTATCCTTTGCTTGTGTGTTTCTAGTCATAGGATGGGTGGTAGGGGGACAGTCTCAGAAATAATACAGAAATATCATGAAGACTATTTCTTATTTTTTGGGCGTGTAATTTTTGGAGCTACATACTAGTGTAGTATTGCTAGACCTTGTCCAAGTAACGATTTGCAAAGGAGAAATCAATGAAAAAGAAAGGTATGCTATCTTCTAATAATTTTCATTATTAGCAAAGTTAGACCTTCTTCACAATAAGAATGTAACACAATAAATATATGTGTTCCCTCAAACCATGATATAGGTAAATCCATTATTAAAAACATTGTATGATATTGTCCCGAGTATATCAACACTTTATTATCATGGATAGTATGGTATTGTACCCAACACCTCTAACACTCTAACACAAACACACCCACAGCACAAATAAACAGACACCACACACCACACACCACATTCACTTCACACACACACATCACATACACTTCACACTGCTAGATACAGCAAAGGCATGGCTGACCACTCAGCCATCACCTTGAGGTGATGGCTGCATGGTCAGCCTTTGCTTAGCACACACTGCACACACAATACACAAACCATACACCACACACAATACACACACCGCACACACAGGCTCTAAGAGCTCAGACTAATCTGGCACCCCAGTCAACACCACCCTGAACACCAAAGTGTTGCCTACAAACAAAAACAAGAGTTGTTAAAAGAAGGTGCAAAATAATGAATCATGATTTACTTTGGTGTTCGAATTTATTTTTCAATTAAAAAGTTCTGCACTGTGCCATGGTTTTTATCTCCTGCTCCTACCACTGCTATTAGGAGTAACAAAATGATGTGACAGAACAGGTGATAAATGTTTGAGAGCGCAAAACTCCATCTGGTTATGTGTAATACTATGTATTTCATCAGAAGTAGAGTTACAAAACTGTGAGGAAAGTATCAGGGAAAGTCACTACGGTGTATGTAATTACTTGTAGATCTAAGTACTAGTGACAAAACACATGAGTAATTTACCAACAGCTGGTGTGTGTGGGTACACCACAAAACTTTCTGTAATCACAAATCTCTATGTTGTGTTGTTACTCATGCACTGAACAAGACAGAAATTATAGATTATATAAGTAGCTACTGTTGTTAGTCAGCAGTAACCACTTTTAGAAATATGGTGTTGATACTTTACATTTTATTGGTTGTTATTCATGCAGTATCAATTATTACAGTAAATACTACAAACTCAAGTTGAACAAAATAATAAATTCAATGCAATAGATCAATGCTAATGTTAACTTATTGATAAAATACAATATGATAAAATGACAGCAATTAACAACAATCTACAAACAACCAAATGAGGCATCTCCAGATTACATTTGGGGGCTAATATAGTAACCATGCTGCACACAATGGTGAGTAATGAATTGAAAAATGAAAGCATGATAAGATGAGAACATCTTTACTTACCTTATGCTCATACACCCTGCTTTCCACAATTGTTGCAAGCAATGAATATTAAACTCCTACTTTTTGCTTGGCGCCCCTATTCCTCGCTATTGGCAGCTTTGCAGAATTCAGCCTGGGGGCTGAGGCATCCACTGTGGCACAGATAGTGCAAATTAATTCAATTGAAAAAAACAGTGGTGAAGAAGCATCATAAAAATTGAACTCCATCGTTTCTCACCTTGCGCTTGGCACCCCTGATCCTTTTTATTGGTTGCTTTGCAGCAATAAGAGGGGTGGTGCCAAATTCTGCCGGGGGTCTGAGATATCCACTGTGGCATGGACAGTGCATAATAATTAACTGAAAAATCAGTAGCAAAAAAGCACAGTAAAGAAATCGAACTCCACTTTTCCTTACTTTGCGCTTGGCGCTCCTGTTCCTTGCTCTTGTTGACTTTGCGGCAATGGGATTGGTGGTGAGCACGGGGGCTGAGATATCCACAGCGGCGCGGAAAGTGCTGGAGACTTTAATTGAAAAAATCAGTAGGGAAGAAGAGCGGTAAACATGTCAAACTTCATTTTTTCTTACCTCACAATTGGCGCCTCTCATCCTTGTTGTTGTTAGCTTAACAGCCATGGGAGCAGCAGGGCCAAATTCCTTCTGGGGGCTGAGATTGGAGGGTTTGACTTGGACAGTAGCAAAAGTCCATGGTGAATATGATTACCTAGTAGGATAAATGTTTTGGGAGGGGGAGCAAAAAATAATGTATGAGCGATGGAATGTATCATGTCAGGATTCTAAAGAATGACTTTCCCGACAGGCCATGACTAGTCTTGTTGGAAAGTAGCACTATATAGTCAAGTCTCCAATTACAGTCTCCCATAAATGTTACACATATAACTGCAGAACCCACACAAATAATAATTGAAGTATATTTATTGGAAATACATGTAACCAAAGTTAAGGGTTGATTCAATTGTTACTCACAGACTAAGACTAATGAAACACACAAGATATTAAAAAATCTGGGACTATTACTTTTAGCATATGCAACTCTTCACATACACCTATTTTTCAACATACAATATGTAAGTTTACTCATGATTTATGTGTGCTTTATTTTGTCAGACTTGATAACACTTATAAAATAAGAGTGTATTTCCTACCTCAAATGTCTATCTTACACCTACACTACGACCAAGGGGCCCTCAGACGAAAATGAGATCCCCATTTTTACTTTGATTACATGTTCTTAAATTTTGAATTGATTCTTTACATAACAATCACACCATTTTTTTGTTTCTCAAGCCCCAAACTCATCTGGATATGCTGCCTTTGCCCTTCCCATACCAACAGCCACTAAAATTATTTTTTACAAGGGGAAGGTGAGATATTTTTACCTGCCCGTTTTTACATTTCTTTCAGCAATGATCTTTTCCCAACAGCTGAGATGTTTCTTCACTCAGGAGTCCTCCCTCTATGCAACAGCAATCCCAGCCATGGGACCAAATCTGTAGATGCCACCTTTGTCCTCTTCATACCAACAAAATAGAAAGCAGGTGCTGGGAGTAACCTTCCAATTTTTTGCATTGTATTTTTAGAAGCTCTCTAATTACTTTTTTGAATGTAAGCCTCCCTCCCTAGTGTCACATCTCTCATTTTGCATGCTTGGTTGTTGATTTGCTGTGTTGCTAGGCGTTCACATGCGGTAATAAATAAAGCAGATAAGAGTGCCCATGTGACACTCTTACCATCTCATTTCACATGATGGTGTCATGCATTGGATTTTGACTAACTTGATTGTTGAATTCAGTGTCAGATTCACTGTGAAATACAATACACCCAATAAATGAAGCAAACATACAAAAATGTGCCTTTATCTATTTTATTGAAGATGTGACCACTAAGCATTGGGTTGTCAAGTTGCTGTGTTACTTTGCTTTCACCTCCAGCAATAAATTAAGTAGACAAGAGTTGCCGGATGACTTTCTTTTACTGCATGGTGTCATGTCTTGGCTTTATACTGCTGGGCTGTTGAATTGCTTATCGTACTCCGTGTCAAATACTATATATACAGTAATTGAAGTGAACTTACCAAAATAGACTTTCCCCTATTCTAAGAAATAATGTGGTGGTTCTAAGCAATTTTTTAAGACTCTATAGTTGACTTATTTCATTGCCTTGTCCTAGAGACGAAAATGTGTCTTGGTGAAAAAATAAAATGGCTATATATGTTGGATCCCATTAGGGCAGCGTCCCAGTTCTAGAACTGGATGAAAAAAATCATCCAGTTCTAGAACTGGACGTTTTTCTCCCCGCTGTGGCACTTTACCTTGAAATTGTTTGCTGGTGCCCCAACGGGGATCAATTCTGATCGAGGTAGGGATAATTACCATGTCAAATTTTTGAGGTACATTATTAGGAAGTATTTGAGGTTACCACTTCATTGGACAAATTTTATGCACTTGCGTGATCAACTAGTATCACAACTACGTACAACAGTAGTGCCAAAATCGGGACATTTTCATCGCCCCTTAGGGTACCAGTGCCCCGATGGGACTAATCGGTTGTCCCGATTAAGGCACTGGTGCCCCAATGGGGGTTTGAGCATCAGTCCCAGTTCTAGAACTGGGTGCCAAGTTCTAGAACTGGAATTTTGTCACGGTCCCAGTTCTAGAACTGGGCACCCCATCAAGGCACGGTGCCACAACGGGGAGAAAAACGTCCAGTTCTAGAACTGGACAATTTTTTTGTCCAGTTCTAGAACTGGGACGGTGCCCTAATGGGATCCAACATATACAATAAGAGCACTATGTATCCTAGAGGTATCCATACCTTTTTAATACAAGAATAAATGGATCGGATGGTTCCAATCTGCTACATTTAATGCACAATAACTCATGAAAGACTGTTCAAAGGAACAAAATAACACCGTTTGAGGCAATATTTCTTAAACCCCGGCTAAATGCTGCTAAAATGGTATCGCGACTGAGATATTTAATTTATTGCGAACAGTCTTTTTTTCCTGTACATATCACAATCTGAGGCTGATATAAGCGCGGTCATTTTGTTACTTAAATTGACCACTATGGCACTACTCGCACAAAACCAGTCATATTTATTTATTTAACTACCTTAGGCGCTGTCTGCAGGCGAAAAGAAGTGAAGACTTGCAGACGCATACCCCTTCAAACAGTTGACGTACGGACAAGGTATGCACCCTTGTTTGCAGGTGGAAACTGAAAATCCAGACACAAGCTCGGTAAGGTTGGTGGCACCAAAATAGGAAGAGGGTATGCACTTTTTCTATGGTCAGGTTGTCACTTTTTTGAACCATTAACTCCGACAAAAATAGAGTTGCGTACCCCTCATTAGGTTATGGTTCCTGAAAGTAGGGTACGCAACTTGTCAAGTCTTCACTTTTTTTACCTGCAATAGAAAAAAATATAAAGGTCTCCCTCGATTGAGACACATGTCCCCATATTTGCACTCAAGGTCAATTTTCGTGATGAGTGCCAGTATGGGGAACTCAGCGTCGCAGTTCCAGCACGGAAGAAAAATCGGTCACAATCCCAGCAAGGGGCCAGTGCCAATTTGGGGTCAAACTATCCTCAAACTATCTACCTATGTTCATTATTCTTATCTCCTTCTCTGTCCACCCACCGGCCACTGAAGTCAAGAAAGACAGGAGCAGGAGGAAAGGCAGCAACACCCAGACAATATCGACCAAACTAGGTAGACCTGTACAATCCCAGCAGATCTCCCCATCAAATCATCAGAAGGCGGCTTACATCAAATTCGAACGTATCCGTCGTGTAATACATGTTAAACAACAGCCTTCAATATCATAAAAAATCCCGTAATTTTTGTGTAGTCATCATAAAACCTTTTTATGATATTGGCGAATCTGAATTTTGTGCACGCTGCGACAAACAGTGTGGTTATTTTGTACTGTTGAAAAAGATGATGTCAATATCATAAAAATATTTTATGATATATTTCTGCTATCTATGGTACAATACAACGTAAAGGTAACTACTTCGTGGTACAATCGTACGATACGTATGTCTCATAACAGACAATAGAGAATAATATAACAAATCCAACAAGCCAGTCACAATCCAACTTTATTTTCTCTTTTTTGATGTACATTTTACAGTACAATATCTACCTAGTGTGTTAGCCATATCAACAATGGTATGATGCCACAATTCAATGCACATCATAGTTCCCATCTACCTAACTAATATACCATACCACTTGCATCATCTACACAAGACAAAGGGTTCTTTTACTTCTACACAATGGCGACTGCAAGAAAGATATTTTTGTTGTATAGATGTGGCCACAGGCAGCAGACATAGAGGCTGAAGTATAGATGAAATTAACGGATTGAACATAAAAACTACCAACATACACAAAGATGAGTTCTACAAAGTCGTTTAGACAGAGAATCTTGTCGCTGTGACAGTGACAGGACCCTTGACATAACTGGACATAGGGAGCAACTTTGTGGCTGTTGAAGTTATGAATTCATATCCCAATCATTTTCAAAAGAGTGAAGTAATTTCTCTTTATGTAGAATACAGTATGTTTCTACTGCAACAAAAAAGTGCAAGTTATTTCAGTTTGCCTCTAGGTATATCATACTATGAATATGTGTACGTAATGTACATTGTAGATGACAGGTATGGGGGGATAAGACACTGGCATATAATTTGCTGCTAGACATGTAATGAATAAGAAATGTAGGTGAAATTTTCTAGCATTTCAGAAAACAAGGGCCATACAGTGATATTGCTGAATCATTCATGATCGTACACTTACACAATGGCGTCTACAACTTTTTGAAATCATGAACAAAAATGGGTGTCCACTGGCATCAAACTCGTAGGCTGAAGCTTATCATAGTGATCAGTTTAAGCAATGAAATTATGTATCATCTACAGAGGGGAAGTTCATACAAAAATTGGTAAGATGGGTTTATATTTTGTAATCCCTGGAGGTAACTTAGAATTTTTGATTGTGAATCTATGTATCAGTAGCTGTTTGTAAATCCCCTCCCTGTCTATAGACCCCACATCACCATCTATAGACTTCCTTACAGTCAATAGACTCTACTGTATTTTACAAAAAAAGACATTTGTACACCCCCCGATTCTATGACTGTCATGGGGGAGGGGGTTTATAGACTGTCATGGGGGTCTATAGACTGTGGTTAAGGGTCTATAGACTGTTGTGGGAGTCTATCGACTTTTCATGACTCCATATGGAAAGTCTATAGACTCTTCTCTAAAATACCTCTAGACTTGCCATATGATGAGATTAGTTAGAAAAGGTGTGAATCATGCACACAATAACAATATTACCTACGCTCATCATGACTTGTGTGACTTTTGTAGTAATGTAAATATCTATGTCATTTTAAAATCTAAATCAACGATGTTAAAAATGCTATCACAAGATTTTTATCTTCTAATTTTCCCGTCATTTCATTTTTAGTTGGGGGAGTCTATAGACTGTGAGGTGGGTTCTATAGATGGGGGCTCTCAAATGGCTACTAACATATGCTTGGAACTTGGAGGGAATTGTAATTTTCAGAGGACCAAGACCATATAGCTTTATCTGACACCCCAACTATACAATCAGGGTTGTGGTGTGTATTGTAGAGAATTCAAAGTGGTGAATGTGGATATCGGCTTTTTCAGGGGCTTGTTTGCGCCGTCTTCACATGAAGAGCATCTATATAATAAATAAGAAATCACATATGAACCTGTCATGTAATTGACAGCTATTATTTTCTTCATAGTGGTAATGTAATATTTACTTGTGTTTGAAATCAACACAAGCTAATGTCATCTTAATAGAAAAGAGAGGAATATGATATGCAGTGCGAGCACAATAACTTCTGAATAAGGTACCTTGGAAGATGGTTGTAAGGTGGGCTGAGGGAGGGGGAGTTGCTGCAGAATTATTTGAGGATGCATTTGGTGGTGTCCAGCATTTTTCGCTTGTGTGTTTGATGTGCATGGTGGTAGGGGGGCGGTCTCAGAAAAATATTACAGAAATAGCATCAAGGTTACTTTTTGGACATGTATTTTTTGACCTACATAATACAGTCGTTTTGCTAGACCTTCTTATGTGGAGAGGAAATCAACGAAAAAGAAAGGTATTCTATCTTAGGGGAAATCAACGAAAAAGAAAGGTATGCTGTCTTTAATTTTTTTTGTCACGAGCGAAGTTAAAACTTCATCGCGATAACCCATCATCAATATCATAGATTACGGCACCATTTTTTGCTAGACATCATAGAAAAATCTATGATTTTGCCGTGTCGCAAGAAAAAGTCTACACGAGAAAATGCTAACTAAAATAGCCATCTTCGTGAAGATGGAGACAAAATCATAGAAGGATTCTATGATATCGTCTAATACCAAAATCGGGCACGAAGACTGGGCACAAACATCATAGACGAGATATATCGTATATTGTACTTTACATGGTTTTGTACGATAAAAGAAAAACTACCGGATTATTAAATATAAATGTTCTAAACAGGGTGTTACCTACTTTGGCTCAACATTGCTAGGTGTAATTATGTATGAAAATATATTTTGGAGAAGGTCTAACAAATTCCTAATATATTGAGAGATGTCTGAATGTTCTGCGACTTTATTTTAATCTCTCACTAAATGAGAAATGTGTCCCTTAATTGTCTATAATGGCAAATTCATCAAGTTAAATGCCATGATGTGCTCACCACATTTATTTTCACTATGGTAGATTAGGTTCCATTACTTTTTTGTTCACTTTGATTGCTAAACATAATACTTACCTAACTCTTAATTTAACAATGAATTGGGCTTAAATGTGAGACATGAAACTGCATGGGAGAATGAGATGGTAAGATAGTCACACAACATCTCTCATCTCCTTCATCTCTTTTTTGAGGTGAAAGCAGGGCATTGAAGTAGCTCAATAAAACAAGCACGCAAAATTTGAGTTGTGGCACTAGTGAATGGGATCTTTTAATTCAAATAGAAATGATCAATGTGCTTCTAAAATGGAAAGGAACCACTAAGTAACTTTTATCTAGTCCTTTGACCCCAGTGCCTTTTCTTGGTCATTTTGGCACGAGGAGACTCAGTGTATGATTGCCTAATTCCAGTATGGGGTCTGGAATATTACTTTCAGCATGAGGGTAGAATTGTGAATAACACGGAATGAGTTGAAAAAACCATCATCTCACCTTCCCCTTAGAGAAACATGGAAACAGCTTTTCATTCACTAAGCGGGCGAAGGTTGCAGCTCCAGAATAAGGCTGATGATCAAGATGGCAGACAAGATGTGGACTGCAAAGAAGGAATAAATTTCAAGATGTAGATCACAGCACCAGATAAAAACAAAGGCTTCATTTTTCTCACCTTGCAGTCATCACCCTTGTTCAATTTCATTCCTTGTATTGTTGTAATACAGCAACGTACCAGGTTCAGTCGGAGGGATAAGATACTAATGTGGCATCAATGGTGCAGTAGTAAGTTGTAAATGAAAATATCAATGTAGAAATGGGATGTCCATGACCTGAGCCGTTTCGTCGTAAAAAAATATCACATGAAAATTATAGGTAGTTTCGACAGGTGTCGAAGATTTGATTTTATGAGCTATATTTTGTGCGATTGTGAGGATGGAAAGGCAGTGGAACTGCACTCCAGTCCAAATGATGCAAACGAACATTGTGTAGACTTCTTACACAATATGGTATGTCTATACCCTTCTGAAAGATGTTTAGATCTTCCAAAAGAGTGCTCTCTTATTTGGGGTTCTGAACTTCCATGTTGGGGAGTCCATGCCGTCAGGAGGTGGACTCTCCTACTTGGGGTCCTGAGAATGCTCCTATTTAGGTTTTGTACCCAGGGGTACAAAAAGGCTGATTCCTGCTCTATTTAGGTTTTGTACCCTGGGGTACAAAAATGGCTGATTCTTGGCCTATGTCACTCGCCCCACGAATGGAGTATCAGGTAAAAAGGAACCAAAAAACCTAAATGTTTTGAGGTGAAAAAAAATGGGTTCTCATGAGAGTAACAATAACGAACTAAAGAGTTTGTTAAACATGTATAACAAGTAAGTGTTGTTTGAAGAGGGAGAGTCCATTTTTGTCGTTTTGAAACTGACATTTAATACGGTTTTAAGTTTGGTTGTTAAAAAAAGGTGTAACTCTTCGTATATTCAGTCTTTCTGATTTGGTTCCGCGTTGAATCCTGATGGTGCCATTTGTATGAACTGATGTGATAGTCCAAGGATCACTTTCATATCTACTTTCACCTTTGCGGAGTATACCATCTTTTCTAAGAAGTACTTGATCACCAACTTTGTAGTCCCAATCACGACGTGAGCTATTTTCCCATTCTGTGTTTTGGTCTGTTTGGTGTTGCCTATATTCTCCAATTTTATTCCAGTCGGCCAGGAAGGGGATGTCGAACAACATGTCCCGTCCAAAGATGGCTGCACCTGGGGAGGCTTTTAGTACTGTGTGGTATGTTGAGCGAATGGCCCAAGCAACGTTCGTCACAAACTTGTCTATATCGCTTGTCTCTACTGAAGGGGCCATGTCTATTTCAGCTGTTCGGAGCATAGATGATATCACCTGATGCACTCGTTCTAGAATTGCATTCGCTTGTGGATTCTTGACACTGGTAGGCTTACTCGTGATCCCATATGAGTCACATAGGGCTTTGAAGTGAAGTTTGAATTCACTTCCATTGTCATAAATTATGTATTGACAACGTGGATACCTACTAAACCAGGTCTTGTTCACTAAGTTGCTGATCATTGCTGATGACTTATCAAAGTATGCTAACTTAGGTTCCTCATGGGTCTTGTTACCCTTCCGCCCTTTTGTATCCAGGGGAATAATCGCCTCAGTGATTACCGGTAGTTCAACTATTTCAAACCAGCTAGAAGCTGGGTCAATCATAGTCAGACACATGAAATCAATTACTGTCCCATCTTTACCTTTGATTGTATACGGGCCAATAAGGTCCACACATAGTACATCCCAAGGGTTTGTGATGGCGAATTTAGTAGGGAGTTTCCGTACTTATGCTTATGCCTCTTGTTGACTTGGCATGCATGACAGTTTTTGACATATTTACGGACGGTATTTTGCATACCTTTCCAGTACATCGCAGCACGAAGGGTTTCTTGGAGTCTAGTGTGTTCAGGGTGCTGTAGATAGTGGTGGTACCAACTAACTGCACAGTGTTGAAGATCTTTGGAATGACCATTTTTCCTTCCTTACATAGGAGATGTGTACTTTCGACCAATTGTGTCGAGTACTGGTCTTTCAACGTCTTCAAGCTGGCATCAAGCTTTTGTGCTTCTGCAATCTCTCGTACTGTTAACGGGTAGATTACATCTTCTTCGCTGCGGTTTGCAAATACCAGATTCATTTCCTCTTGGTATGCAGAGGTGTCTATCGCACTCTCTTCTTGCATGGTGTAATGACACCAGCATTTGGTGAACGTCATCCAGTTCTCGTGCTCACTCGGCATTGGTCCGATGTCTAAGCGAGAGATGGCGTCGGCAACAGTGTTATGTATGCCTTTAATGTAAACAATTTCGGGGCCAAATTCCTCGAGGAGCAATCTCCATCGGTAGACACGGTCAGAGGTTAATCCGAGGGCGTCTTGGATTAGATTTTTATGGTCTGTGTAGACTTTTAATCTTTGTCCCCACAACATGCCTTTGAACTCCTTGAGTGTTTCCACTATGGCCAGTAGTTCTAGTTCGGTCACGCTGTACTTCTGTTGCGTTGTCGACAGCTTCCTGCTGAAGAATGCAAGGGGCCTATTACCCTGGGTGATAACTGATCCTAGTTGTTTAGACGAGGCATCAGTATATATCTCAAATTCCATTGAATAATCGGGATAGGCTAAGACTACATCCTTGGCAATTGAAGTCTTAACGTCATCAAATGCTTTTGATGCACCGTGTCCCAGTACCATGGACGTTTTTTCGTCTTGTTGGCTCTGGTGACCTTGGTGTGACCGCACTCTCCTACCAGTGAGGTGAGTGGGGCAAGCACTTCGCTGCGTCTTGCCCAAAGATCTCTATAGTACTGGACCATGCCCAGGAACTTATGGAGGTCTTTGACATTTTTCGGCGATGAAATCGCGAGAATCGCTTGTACCTTTTTCTGCTGTGGTTTAATCCCTGTTTGTGTGAGGGTATAACCTAGATATTCTGTTTCAAAGGTGCAGAATGACGACTTTCGGGCGTTGATTCGCAAGCCCGCCTCGCGTAGCCTGGTAAGCACCATTTTCAATTTGTCAAGGTGGTCTTCCAGGTTTGCCTTTGTGATGCATAACAAATCATCAAGGTAAGCTCGTACGAACTCTAAGGCTCCCATTAGTGTTGACATTTTTGCTTGAAAGATGTCTGGTGAACCTGCGATGCCCATTGGCAAACGGAGGTAGGAATACTTGCCCCATGGGAAAATGAGGGTACATATTTTGGATGAATCGGGATCCAGTCTAATGGTATAATAACCCATGTTTAAATCTAGGGTTGTAGCATAGGTAAATCCTTCTAGCTCTTGCAGGACTGTACTGATTTTGGGTAATGGAAACGGCTTTCGGACTAGTCGTTTATTTACTTCTCTAAAATCAGTGAGAAAGCGTACAGTTCCGTCTTGTTTTCCAGTGATAAATGATGGTGACGCCCATTCCGATTCGGGCTGAAACTCTACCACTCCCAGTTCGCATAATCTATTCAGTTCTTTGATAGTTGTTTCTTTGCGAGATTTTGGTACTGGGTATGCCTTGCCATGATATGGCTTTGCGCCCTCCTTAAGTTCGAAGGACACAGGCTCTGTGTTCCAATCACCTAGTGTTCCGTCAAAAAGTTCCTCAAATTCTGTGAGTAACTCCAGCAACGAAGTTTTGGTCTTGGAGACTTAGGTGAGTACAATTGGTGCTAACAATTGATTGGAGGTCTGCCTTTTATAATTTGCATCTAGGATTTTAACTACCCGCTGTGTTGCTTCCTGCGTACTTTGCGGTTCATTTGCCATGCTGTTGTTAACAGCCCAGGCTTTATCCAAGTTTGATGAGGTCAGACTATTGATGTCTCTCATTGGCAAAATGATGTGATCAATGGTTATTTCTTTTGTTCGAAAATCTAGAACAATTCCGAGCTCTTTCATGGTTTGACATCCAAGAATGAGGTCGAACGCTGGCTTTGCCATCTTTTTCTTATCATACTCTACTACGCCAGGAGTCACTGTGTACTCCTTACTGTTCGAATACTCAAAGAACTTTAAGTTGACTTCGCCCTTCCTTTGGTTAGAAACTCCCATTCGACTTGCGCCAAGACTTTAGCACCTGCCTAGTCAAGTAGAGAAAGGTTTTCTCCACGTTCCTTTTCATGGAACAGGAGATCACCATCAGATCCACTGTCTAGTAGGATCCTGATGACTGTGTTACTGGTACGACGCCCTGTAGAGTGTTCGATATTCTTACGGGCTGGATTTTCAGTCGCTTTATAGCGTGCTTGTGCTACTACAGTAGTGACCTGCCCTTCTTTACCTGTCAAAGGGGGTTCACACTATTGAAAAGGTCACCCGACAGTTCGGGTCCGACAATTCGGTTATTGTTTCACTCTGTGTAAGGTTGACTGGAAGATTTCCTAGGTCTTCTGCCAGGTTCGAACATGTCTTGTTTGAACCAGAAAATGTTATGTTGGCACGTGGGGAAGTCTTAATCGGACTAAGATAAGTGTTAATCATTTCATTACAATCGATTTTACTACACAATTTCTTAGTACTCCCCAACCCATCATCTCAAGATGAGTCTGAATCATCACTGTCGCTCATTTCGTGATGCTTACGCTTCTTTTTTCCGATAGTGCGTTTCATTTTCTTGTTGGACTTGGTAAGTTTGTCGATTTTAGCGGATAGCTGCACATAGCTACTTCCTCCTCGAGCAGGTCTCTCTAGTCCACGAGAGTTTCCATTTGGTTTTCTCCCCTTGAAGCTTGACTTCGGGGTCCCATTGAGTCATACTTCCGCAATCCGAGTGTTGTGGGTGGTATGTGCCCCCCATGTTTTTGCAGAGAGAACAGTACTTCTCTGTGCGACGTTTCTTTGAATCCGGTCACTAAAAGAGACCATCTTCTTCCTAGATGAGTCGTTAGCCTTGGCTACGGTCTTGGGTCCTTCTCCAACCTTCTCGGTGGGGTAGGCCTTCACGATGCGCTCAAGGACTTCGAGAAGTTCCCTGACACTCTGTGGTACCAAAGCTCCACTGAGCTCATATTGGTCCTGCCAGTTCCTAGGAACCATCCTGAGGATGTGGCTTGCCAAGTCGGCATCATCAAATGGCCCGCATACTTTCGTAGACTTTGCAGCCTTCGAAGAGTAAAACAGGCACGGCAAGAGTTCCACACACCCGTTAAGGCGCTGGATCCTCTGCACAAAGTCCCTGGTGGGTACCCTGTTTGGTTTCTTCAGCCCATTGCTGATGTAGAAACGTTCTTGCTCCGCTGCATCCGTCCTGAAGACGGTCTGCAGGTGCAACTGGACACATTCCTGAAAGGAGGTCCAAGATGCCGGGCGTTTTGTGGGATGCTCTGTCCCATACACATCGGTCCAGGGTTCGCAATTGATTTGCTCCCCAACGATGGTGGTCCAAGGACGACGGGCAGTCTCCGACAATTGAGTGGAGTACTGCAGGAAGATTGCTTGGCCAGCGGACACTAGGACCTCGCTGGTGTGGATTTTAGCAGTAGTTGCCTTGTTCCATGACTGGAGGACGGGGGAATTTTCATCCGTCCCTTTGAACTTGGCTTTGGCCGCAGTGGCCGCAGTCAGTTTTGCCTCAGCTTTTGCATCTGCCTTACAGGCTTCCTCGTAGTCCGTGTCTAAGCCTCTCTGGGAAATTATTTCCATCAAGGTCTGGACATGGTTGAGGAACTGTTCAGGACTTCCCTCGTCGAAGACGGTGACAGACAAGGTCATTTTGTTGGAGACCTTGATTTTGTTGATTACCTTCGGGGTGTCCATGGCAGTGGGAATGTAGGAAATGGGTGGCTTAGACCTCCCTGAACTCCGTTCACACTCCTGTGGCTTGAGTCCTTCTGGGCTTGATTTGCTGGTCAACATCCTCTTAATTGCCTCGCCAAGGGGCGTATTATAAAACAAGGCCTTGAAGAAGGTCTTGGGTGCCCTGTTGAGGTTAGCTCGAAAAAGAATTTTTTTATTTTTAAATTTTTAAATTTTTCTTCGTCGGCTTTTATTTCTTGAAAGTCTTGCTCCAAGGTATTTCGCGAGAATTCTCGATCATGAAATTAATCCGACTCGTAGGAATCCCCGATCGCAGAAGTCAATCGCTCAAGTTTATCGCTGATGCTCGCTGATCGCGGGATTATTTTGGAGAGCTCGTGAGATCGCGAAACCGTAGGAATTCGCCGATCGCGTAGCCGATTTTGGGTAAATCGTCGATCGTGCAAAAACGTATCGCTGGTGCGAAAAGTTAAAATTGCCGCCGCGATAAAAAATGGTTAGCGCACCTCGTGTCGGAAGGTTTGGATGTCGATGGCTTCGGTGCGCAAAGGTCGCACCACGGTTATCTATAGATAGTGACCTGAGCCGCTTTCGTCGTAAAAAATATCACGCGAAAATTATAGGTAGTTTCGACAGGTGTCGAAGATTTGATTTTATGAGCTATATTTTGTGCTATTGTGAGGATGGAAAGGCAGTGGAACTGCACTCCAGTCCAAACGATGCAAACGAACATTGTGTAGACTTCTTACACAATATGGTATGTCTATACCCTTCTGAAAGATGTTTAGATCTTCCAAAAGAGTGCTCTCTTATTTGGGGTTCTGAACTTCCATGTTGGGGAGTCCATGCCGTCGGGAGGTGGACTCTCCTACTTGGGGTCCTGAGAATGCTCCTATTTAGGTTTTGTACCCAGGGGTACAAAAAAGGCTGATTCCTGCTCTATTTAGGTTTTGTACCCTGGGGTACAAAAATGGCTGATTCTTGGCCTATGTCAGTCCATTTTTTCACCTTATGCATGTAGCACATGTTCATTTGGAATGTCGAGAAAAATTAAAAACACAAAGTATTGGTCAATCTTGGGTGTGTCATGATTGGGCATTAATTTATGCCAAGTACTTTTAAAGGACAAAGTATTTTTGTACAGATGTAGGAATAGTGTGAAAAGCATAGTAAGGACAAAGCATGAAGTCTCCTCTGAAAAAATTGCATACCGTACCACAAAGACAAAATACCCTCAACGAGTGTAGAATTTTGGAGTTATGGACAGACCAATCCATATAATTTTGTTATAATTTTTTAGAAGTTTTCACTCTAGGTTCCACATTGGTAGAACAGAAACTATGACGATAACATGGCTTTTGCTATTCCATGTACTCCTTCAAAAATGCGAATAAGTTGCATATGAAGTTTGAAAGGAATGACAAATTGTTGTGAATTTATGTAGAGCTGGAGAATACTGATCTGTTACTGCTACTAAGAGATCTTAGCGTGTTGATTGCAGGAGTTTAAGTCTCTATGAAATATAGACATGTTTAGAAGTGATATAATACATTGTTCTTGTAATCAAAACATATCTGATCACAAGAGTTGTAATTTCTCGCGATGTACTATAGATATCACTCAGACCTTTTAAAATATGTGTTTCATCAAATTTTTATTGTGTGTGCTAGATCGCGATCATAGGTTATATCCCCACCCCCAGTTGCGGTGCACTAGATGCACCGCACACTTTGACCAAATCCTTGAAATCTCTTATGGTGCATCTAGTGCACCATAACTTTTGTACTATTCCTGCATATGTACAGAGGAAACCAACAACCATTTTTGAGAAAGAGATCATTTCAAATATAAGTTTTAGAACGAAAAATCCCAGTAAGTACACCACACTGAGGGAGTTTTTAGGAGTCCCAGCTGTCTGGTACAACTTTCAGCAGAGCATGGCATTATATATGCCTAACTTTTCCATCTTAATTCGCCAAAAATTAGGCTTATGTATTTCTAGCAAAATAATTATGCCGAGCCCGGATTACCTCTGATTGGCAAATGTGTCTTTTTGAATTTCTACTGAGGCTATGAAGGAATCGTCCTGTTATGGTGCACTAGATGCACCATGAGGATTATGATGGGGAAAGCTGGTTATGGTGCACTAGATGCACCATAAGAAAAGGATGGATATCATAAAATATCTTATTGATGTTTAAAAGCAAGACCTATATCATCGTTGATCGGATTCATAAATATTACATTGTGAAATATATATTATTATAGGTATTTACATCATAGATCGTTTCTATGATATTGACGCGCGGTGATAACGATGCAATAGGATAAATTTATCCCAGTTCCTTTTCTAACGGTGAAATAGTTCACTATTACTAGCTTTCCCCATATTAAATCTAATAGTGAACTATTTCACCGTTAGCTGTTCGATTCCTACGTGACTCCTGTATAAGTCCAATAAACTTATTTGCCCGCCAGAGGTAATTTTGGATTAGCATCATTAGTACCAAAAAAATGACTTAAGCCTCATTCATCTCTATTTTACAGGCGAAAGCTCTAGTAGGCAAATCTGATAACTTCAAAATTTTGTACCAGACATTCAACGCTTAGGAACTAGTATTTTACGGTGAAATAGTTCACCGTTAAAAAAATAGGTAATTATCATTTTTCTAACGGTGAAATAGTTTACCGTTAAAAGGAACTGGTATATGTGTGTTCACGCGAACCATAATAAGGTAAATCCATCATAAAACTAAGTCCAGCAGCAAATAATAATGATGATCTAAAGACACCACCCAGCTTGCGGAAGAAGAAGGGCAGAAACACCAGCATCAAGGGTCGATCGGGTCTGGAGAACACTGGCATCAACAACAGCGTGAGATCGGGCTTGGAAAAATAGGCAGCCATAGGAGCGTTATGAGTGGCCTCTCGAGCACGGAGTCGTTCCTCCAAGATCCGGATCTGCGTGGGGGCTTGTTCTTGTTGCAGGCCGCCGCCGAAATGGGCTTTCCCTCTGCCGATATTGTCAGCAATGAATTTCTCCCTGATCGTAGATCGCAGCCCTCCATCGGTCGAGACATATCAGATACGCAAATTTTGGAATGTGGCGACAAGGAACAAGATAATACAGCTGTGGTCGGACCAATGCCTCAGAGCATGGCTGATGATTCATCCTCATCAATGCAAGCTGCTGCTACTGCAATGTTTCAAGCAGGACCTGGCCGCGATGAAAATACCCCTAACATAAGTGGTCTGAACCCTGTATCATCGGTTGATGGAGCTCAAATTAATCACGCTCCTTCGCTGCCACCATTTCCTCCCTCCGTTGATAACGGTGCAGACGATGCGTTGTCTGGATCTATAAAAGAAGGGAACTCTTCACATTCGAAGAAAAAGAAACGAAGAAAAAGGGACCTTGACGAATCGGTTTGCGTGCCCACTGACGACGATGTCTTATTTGGTCGAGGTGGAGACATCAACAGACATCCGGGAAACATCCTTTTCCGCGAAGAGGCACTCAAACTTCGACCTTGGTATGAAAAGTCGTCAAAAGAAGTCAAGTGCGAAATTTCAAAAATTCTGTTGGAGAGCGTGAAGGGCCGATTTCTTGAAAAGGACGGTGATGGATTATGGCACGAAGTTAACCGAAACGGTGCGAGGAGAAAAGCGAGTCAAGCACTGAGGGAAAGAATCAAAGGGAGAGGTGCTAGTGCAAGGTCTCAAGATTCTTCCGGCGACGAACGCGACGATACCGGCGCTGACGGATCATTGGGTCATTCAGATGTTGATTTGGTTGAGGGCATTTAATGAGAGTTCTCAAGCTGTCTCAAGTCCAATCGTAGACAGTCGTTATTGGTAACGTTTAGTCAGGTACTACTTTATACGTGATTTCTTTCTTTTATTTTGCAGTAACAACTACTACCTCGTGTACAGATCACCATTCCTTACAAATAGTGTTCTCGAGTAAACTGGCTTCCTGATAGACTACCGCTCACACAGAACACAACCCGCCTAGTTACTTGAATGTGCGACGCTTTCCGCCATGGGATTGATACGCAGCTGTTGAAGCTGAACTACTCAGTGCAGGTGCTGACGACGACTCCTTTACTTGTGTTGGTTTCATTAGATGTACGAAGTGAAGTCATTGAACCCGAAGTTGTGCTCGAGCGCATTTTGCTGCTACTCCCGTGTTTTCACCTTTACTAGTACCTGTTCTGCCCGGCGTCAAAAGATATGATTCAATGTGCACAAGTAATGCGAGACCAGTAATGCTAACTGGACGATCGGGTTCAAGGGTAATAATATTATGTGCCACTATTATGTGCCAAGCAAGGTTGCATCTCCCTTCTCACTGTTATGTCAATCTGCACACACATACAGTTGCCAGTCGTCATGTGTATAGTTTTTTTGGGAACTTGTTCGATTCACTTGGTCCAGTATTTTCATGTGTTTTGGCGAACCAATAGTTGAGATCATGATAAGACTGAATAGTGTTCAAAGGGTTCGTGCGATTCGCTTGTGATATAAAATCAATTTTGCCAATTTCTTGTGTGAATACCACTTATTGTCTCATCACAAAAAATTGCAAGAATGCCATCGAAAGTGGACGAGAAGAGGGCCTGCTCTGCCCAGCCAACCATCAAGCAAGAGAAATCTACTCCAGTCAAAACTAAAGAAGAACAACTCGCCAGTGCACGGGAGTATGCCAAAACACTTTCTCCTACAAGGAAGACCACAAAAAAATCGCCCACTCGCTTGATAACTCCAAAGAAGAAAAACTCGGCCGCCACATCACCCACATGTGTCAAGACTCCTTTGAGTAAAGAGAAGCAGCTTGCCAGGGCCAGGGAAAATGGAATGAAGCTCAAGTTAAAGAATTCTTTGTCCCCTGTCTCGGCACATCATACGCCTCTTCCTGCCGTCATAATTCAATCTGATAGGAGTTTGTCAGATGCTTCCTGCTCGGGCTATGAAACTGCCCACGAATCTGTTTCTGTTGGCAGAAAGACAGTGGAAGCAATCGCACTTGCCGAACTCAAACAGCTTGCCGAGCAAGAGGAAGCCATTGTCAAAGAAGAGCAAGCGAAGGCTGCAGTTGCACTAGCTCTAGCCGAAGAGACTAAAGCAAAGCGCGATTGTTTGCAGGCTATTATTGATGAGAACGAACAAATGGATTGTGACTAGGTCCTAGGCCACACAAACAGCTGCCTTCCTGTTGGTATGATATTGATTGGTAATGTCATTCTGATTATTTGGAATGATTAATGACTAGAATAATTGGTTTACTAACTACAACTCGTCAAGACCTCATATTCCGGTATAATTAGTCCTTCCCTCCATGTTCCACCAGAGTCTCTCCATCGTCTTCTGCAGGACTTCCGCCGCCGGGTTTCAGTACGTCCCAAAACAATTTCTTTAGAGTGACACAGCTCGTATCTTGGTACTTTTGAGCATTTTCATTTTTGCTCTCCTCTTGCAATGACAACCTAAACATAAATACTCAATTAGTCAAGGAAGGAATTGTGTCCAAACCAATATGTGACAAACCACCCACCTCAAGCAGACTACAAAATTGCTCCTATGATGGCAGATGCGAGTCAAAGAAGCTAAGTAATCCTCCCCATCCAACCCCATCCCACTCTCAATATTGTGCAAGTGCATCTTATGGAATACCTGACTCGCCTCACAAGCATCGTAGCACGCCATTGCAGTTAATTTGATCCCCAATTCATCTGCGGTCCTCTCATTTTCAAGACTATAGCTTGCTCCAATGGCTTCTCTCACTGATGCTAGGAATGACATGAATGCGCACAACAATAGCCCCTCTGATGGATCAATTGATAAAAGCAAGATTTATATTGTGCAAAAGGAAGTCTCAAAAGAATTTTGGGCGCTTGAATGTCCAAGGATCAAATGTGATATTTTATGGCCTAGTACAAGTGCTAGCTCATCTTGCGATGAAATGAATTTCTGGAGGAGAGAAGTGGTGATGAATGTCCTGTGCAGGAGAATTTCAGATGCAAAGGCGTTCGGCAAAGACGAAGGAATGAGGACATACTTCCATGGTCCCTGGATATTGTTGGTTTTATATATTATCAAGCAGGTGACAAAATAAATATAATTGAGTCATTGAAAAAAGCTTCCACGGTTGCTATAGGACTATCAGTTATACCATGACAAAACGTACCTCCATGTGCCGGCTTGCTCTTGTCCATAACTCGACCTCCTCCACCTCTTCCAATGCCAAATACAGCCTAGTTTCATTCTCCAAGACCTCGGGAGGCAATCTACTCGTGGCATCTTTCACGGCCTCCTTCAGCTTTTGTTTCACGTGAGCTTGAGGAACGTTGACAATCCTTTCGCCAACCACTGCTACATTTCTCAACATGAGCACTTTCCGATACTCCTCGTCATAAGCCCCATCCTCTCCTGCCCTCCTTCGATGATTGGCGCGGAATCTAGCCAGTATTGCTCTCCATTCTCCCTCGTAGGCTACGAATACGTCCGCTCTGTCCTCTGGGGAAATGCAGCCTACATCTGCCAAAATTGTGTCCAACAGCGAGGCTTCCATCTTCTTGGGGTCGCAAGAGTAATCTATGATGCCCTGTTGATAGCCTATGCTGTAGACGGAAGAGGACAAGGAATGGAATACAAAAGTAGTATGCTATTCGTGCGATTAGTTTCCATCTCAGTTGTTGTGATGTGGCGTTTGCATTGGCAGCTACGGCTGACTTATCTGATATGGTTTTTGATGAAAATGCTGTGGTGGGAATCCTTAGTCTCCACCTAACTTGGCCATGCTCCAGAGAACAATTGAGTGTGATAATGACTGATTGGTCGTGTTGTATGAGTTTGATTCAGCAATGACAGGCATCTGGAGGCATTTACCCAACACAGCAGGCATTTGTAGTTTTTAATTAAAGCAAGTATACTCAGGCAAGTAAGTAATTGATCCATGGTATCATCTATAGCCTACTCAGAACTTACTGCTACCAAAACAGTAAACACTCCAACTTCATCCACTTCTCCAAACTCCTCCTCTGATGTCACATCCTACAAGGTTGGGACCCCAACACCCTACGAAATGTCTTCACAAAAGCCTGGGAAAAGCTCAACTCAAACATAAACCCCCCTCCCAACCCAACAACAGGCCCAACCATGGAAGAGAGACACTCTACTTCCACATGCAATTCCATCCTTGTGACATTCCTTGGAGTGGCGTCAGAAACGCCTACAGGGAGACCTTTGAAGACACTTTCAAGGAAGAAATTGGAATTGACGGATTCATTGTTGCCTACACCCACCCAAAAACAATTGGGGACAGAAGGCCACTCAGTAAGTAACCACAATACGGGGGAGCTACCTGACACGTAGACTCCCCCTAATTTCTCACACACTTCCAGTCCTGTATGTTGTCAGCCAGGCTGACAACATCGACAGGACTCAAAGTGTGTTTCGAAAGTAGTATCTTTACTAGGTTACACTTCCATTTCATTCTTTCTCTTTCCTGAGAGATAGGGTCCCTTCTGTAAGGTACCATTCCCACCAAAATGTACTAAATTCCCTTTTACTCACTCAAAGCACCAAAAGATTGCATATCAGTGAGATACAGATCTCTAACTTACCATAGAAAAAGCAAATAACTGTGTGGAGAACAGAGATACCCCACACAATGATGATGCAGACAGTTAGCAAAGAACTGAAAATGATGCTTCATCCATCACTTCATTTTTTCATAATCGACCCAAAGAAGACTTCGAACCTACTAGAGTCCTTAGTAGTCGTCATTCTAACTACGCACTTGCCCGAGTATACTTGCTTTAATTTAAAACTACAACACTCGGACAAAACTAGCTCTCTGTCCAATGTTTGTCCATACTCATCACTACTCCATCGCAACAATCCTTCCATTCCCAAAAATACACAAACACACTCGACAAAACATCTGCACAACAAAAGATGATCGCCACCCAAAAGACCTCCCAAAAAGCCGCCTCCAAAAAACCCTACTCCTCCACCCTTCACGGATTCCTACGCTCCTCCAAGGCACAATTATTCAACATTTTCTTTGCCTTCGTTTGTGTTTTACTGGCCTATCAAATTTATGGATTGCAACATGGATATAAAAAGTTGTCGGGTGACATTTGAGAGAGGGATGAGGAGGTCGAACAATTAAGGCAGGCTACTATTGCAGGCCATTTGTAATATTGACGAGAATGATTCACAGCAGGTTGCCAATGGAGAGGAATGAGACATGGACAAGGAACAAAACAATGACCACCACCAACAACATATGCACCCTCCATCCTTCGCGCTTGTCCTCTCAGAAAAATGCACTGCTGTCATCCAATCTCTCTTTGTCCAATCTGACACTCAACCGGGATACACTTGGATCATGGGACGAAAACTTGCCTTGTCCGATCCCATGGAATTGTCCCATCTCACCCATGTTCTATGAGAGATTATCTCATGGAAATTGAGGGATGCGGTGGGCAATGCCGAGGAGAAGAAGCAATGACAGGTTGTGGAACTTCAGGCCGGTGTGAGTGAAAATGTTGGTAGTTTGGGGAGTGTTGTGGGATGAGAGGGGGAGGCACAAATGAGTGGATTGGTAGAAGTGTTACAACAGGTTCATCAGGAGGATCTTGTGGATGGTAAGACATTGAATGGGGAGGGAGGGAAAGTGAAACAAATGAGGTCTGCAATTGAGGATGATGCAGTTACATTGTATCCGAACAGTAAAGAGTAGTATGACCGCTTGCCTGTTGATCTCCTCTCATCTGACACTTTGACACATAGTCTCCACTAATAATAAAAAGCATTCTACTTTACAACCAAATGGTACAATGTGGACTTCCCCTCCACGAAACGTTATAAAGCCTTGGTTTCTTTGTCCCCCGTATCTGATGATTATACTTTGCCCCAACACAAAATTTATTCATCATTTCCATGACTTCTCTGTCCATCAACAGTCGCCCAGACAAATCTCAATCCTTGTCCCTTACCCCTCTCAAATTCCACATGTCCATCTCCCCCAACGATGCATCGTCACCATCCCTCACAACATTGCCACCCTCAACCTGCTCATCCTCACCCCCTGCCCCGTACAACTGCATCACCCCATAGAAAGGTCGATTCCAACACTCCTCCATGCACAAATACACACGACACGCACCACCGAGCGCACACACCCCTGAGACACCCCTATAGACCAT
This sequence comes from Cyclotella cryptica, assembly GCA_013187285.1. Taxonomy (NCBI): domain Eukaryota; phylum Bacillariophyta; class Thalassiosirophyceae; order Thalassiosirales; family Thalassiosiraceae; genus Cyclotella; species Cyclotella cryptica. Next base: position 944,319 of record JABMIG010000012.1, read on the forward strand.
ACCACCAAAAATCCACGGGCTAGGGCATGCATGGATTTACGATTTAGTTCTCTTCTCCTCCAGAATGGTTAAGACCATGTTGACTGGTGTGATGGTAATGACTCGAGGTGGGGTATGTGTTGTTTTATATTTGTCATGGAAGGAGAGATACACGGAAATCCATTCTAATAGGGAATTTGTATCAACTGAGATATTTAATTTATTACAAGCAACCGGTGCAAGATTTCTTAGCAGCAGCTGGAGCCCGCAAAAAAGAATTCACCTTGTTTCGCTAAAAAGAAGATATAACAGTGGCCGCCAGTTAGCGTGCGCGCCGCGCACGGGCGCAACTTTTTTAGTGCTGTGCTTTGCAATATATTAAATAAATCGAGCTTCGCTCGCACAATCACGGTAGGTTGAATTTAGATATTTTGATTTTTAACCGCCGTTTACGTTGAAACCATTTTTTGCTGATGAGTTACACGTTGTAACTACCATATATCTCGGTTCATAAGTACTGCAAATTGTCAAAAGATACTTTTGCGATTTACTCATAATCCGTACGAAGAAAGAGATGCTAACATGACGAAAATAAATTAGTATCCATCCTAGTTACCATAATACCCTGTGGTACTGTAGATCGCGCCATTTTTGTTTTGCTTTGGCGGCCAATTGGTTCTCATGCCCCACTCATCGCGATGTGACATGAGTGTGATATGTTGTGAGTGAGTTTAGCGGGATGTAGGCATAACTCAGCAACCAACCGGAGTTATAGGGTCCTGTACATATTGGCGTGTTGCTGTTAAGAAGGAGAAATGATCTATGAAAGTTCTAGAACATACGGTGCTCATTTACTAGGTTAAAAACACAAATGTCATGAGAATCGGGGAAATGTCACTTATACTCCGAGGGTACTTATGAAGCGAGATATATGGTAGTGTGTCAGAATTTTTGGCCATGCGTTATGTTGAGTTTAGATATTTTTTGAAGGTAACCTTGGGCTAACAAACAGTGACTACCCATGCATATCAAACAGGAAAACAGCATATTTACAGGTTATGTGGAAGACAAAAATGAGATGTTACCAGTAATAACGAAAAGTGAAAAAGTGTCTCAGGACGAAGGAGAAGTAAAAAATTCTCGATTAATGATAAACTAAGATTTTTTCAAGAAAAAATCTTGATTGCGAACAGTTGTTTTGTTCACACGCGTGTACATCACAATCAAAGAGTGATCAAAGCGAGGTCATTTTGTTACCTAAATTGACAACTAGCGGCACTGCTCGCGCAAAACCACTCACATTTATTTATTATTTATATCTTTTAGAAAAAATGAAGGTCTCCCGTGATCGAGACCTATTGCGACACATGTCCCAATATATTGGCACTCCAGGTCGCAGCAACAAGCCAGTGCCAATTTGGGGTCCAACTACTATCCCTGGTAGTTCATAATTCTTATAACTCATTCTCTGCCCAAGCCACCGGCCACTGAAGTCAACAAAGATAGGAGCAGCAGGAAAGACAGCAACAGCCAGACAATATCGATCAAATCATCACCAAGGCCTGCATCAAATTCGAACCTATCCGTCACACAATACATCTAAAACAACATGCGTGACAATCAGTCCAGCAGCAAATGATGATCTAAGCACCACCCAGCTTGCGTAAGAAGAAGGGCAGCAACACCGGCATCAAGGCTTATTCTATGCAGTTCTGCGGCATGACTAACTCTTTTTTTCATTTCTATATTTTTAAAATTGTCATTGCTAGGGAACCATAGCTCATAATTTTGTTTTAGCACTGATTATCACTACTCCAATTTGAAGTCCAAAGAGAATATGACATATTGATCAATATAACTACAGTCTCTCGACAAGGAACTACACCTCCATGACGATGAAACGGCGACACGACGAGAACTACAATGACAAAGATCAAGCGTAGGAAGCGAGCACAGAAATCGGGCGATGGTGCCAGGAATTGAAGCAATGGGAAGAGCCAAAATTTGAAATCGACAAGGCAATCAAAAGCCATCCTCAAGATCAAGCGTGCCCGGCGAAGCAAGCATACCATCAAGGCCTCTTTCAAGGACAACGAGGGCAATGACGTGAAGGAATATGTCCACACGTTTTGCAACAGCGATCCGCCCGAACTCCTGATCGAACTTGAGAAGCAACTGCTCAAGCTCGGCGATTACTATAACCTATTCGAAAATCGGAGATGGAAAGTCCTCTGCCAAATTGGAGGAAGAGCTCTCAAAGGTTGTAGCGAGAAGTACTGGACGGACATTGTTGAAGGAGTCCGCTCCCACAACTCGGGCGACTCTGATGTCCAGTGCAAGAAGTTCAAGAAGCTGATTCAGAAAGTAAATTCAAAATACCTCAGGAAGGACGCGATCGAGGAACAGCGCGATGCCATGGAATGTGGCGACTTGACCTACGACGAGCACGATCACACGAGCGCTGTCAAACAACTCTTCGAAATCAACGAAGACCTCGAACTAGAAGTCGGAAAGTTCATGATTCGGGAGATGACATGACGAGTCATCCCAAACACCCTCAAGAACGCCGCCAGCCTTCGTTTCTACGGCAAGGGCGGCAAAGATTTGCGGGATGCTGACAAAATCATCGAGCTCTGCCGCAAAATCACGACCGTTCTCAAGCGGGACACAATGTCCCCAGCAATCAAACCGGCAACGGCGGCCGCAACGACAGACCTGGCTCCAACAGCGGAAGCAATGGAAGCAGCGGAAACAGCAGCAGTAACTCCAGCAGCAGCTCAGCACCATGCAGGAAACACGACGGAGCACATCTATGGAAAGATTGCCCTGACAACTGGTGCAATCCAAACCGCAGCAATGCCAATGCAGGAAATTCGAGTCAAGTTTCCAATTCCACCTCCAACTCCAGCTCTCAGAATTCCAATTCAAGGAAAGGAACTCGAGGAGAAGTCAAGAGCACAGAAAACCAGCGAACCAGCGAAAATTCTCCAATGGTCCGCTTTGACGACGATTGCAAAACCAATGACGAATCCGCATGCAGCAGCCATGCCTCACGTGGAGAATTGATGGAAATTGTTGGCAAATCTCACTCAAAAAATTTGCATCCCATCACCATCATCACCCTCCTTGACAGCAATCAGAAAAGAGTTGCTTGCAATCACTCCTGGACCAATGCTGCACAGACAAGGGACTTATTTCCTGGGAAATGGCCAACATGTTGAACCTTCCCACAACTTCCAGCGACTCCAAAGTCTTTGCCACAGCAAATGGCTCATTTTCTTTCAATGCCACGTTGAAATTGGAGAATGCTTTGCTACCCTGCCTGTCCACCAACAGGACTTTTACCATCGAACTCATAGTGATACCTGAGGAATGCGGCATCAGCATGAACTACGGCGTCATCATCGGCCAAGAATCTTTGCGACTACTCGATTTGGATACAAGTGTTCGTGACAACACCATCTCCTGGGGCGACTGCGAGGTCAACATGGTACCACGGGACTATTGGACAGTGGAGCGCATCATTCACCAGAAATCTCGTCTCTTGAAGCAGCAGAAACTCAGTAACCACACTGACACCCAGATGGACCCCATCCAAGTACCCGACAAAGTCTTTGCCTCCGAAGCTTTACACGCAGCAAGCTACAAAAAGGCCAACCTCAACGCCATTGCTCAAAGTTGTGATGCACTGAATGAACAGCAGAAAACAAAACTTCTAGCAGTCTTGAAGCAGCATGAAGCTTTATTCCAAGGCACACAAGAAATTGGAAAGGGCAACCAGTTTCAATTGAAGTCATCAACGGCGCAGTACCAGTGTGGTCCAAACCATACCCAATCCTACTGAAGAATAGAGACACATTCAAAGAGAATTTTTTACAGGCAATGCGAAATTGGAGCTCTACGTGAACTTTCGGCCAGTGAGGTTGAGAACAGGGAATGGGCGTCTCCATGCTTTGGGATCCCAAAGAAAGACGGTACAATTTGACTAGTCATGGACTTCAGAAAACTCAACAGTGTTCTCAAACGAAAGGAATACCCACTCCCAACCATTGAAGAAATGTTCCAAAACATTCGGGGATTCATCTTTGCATCAACTATCAACCTCAACATGGGCTATCTCTCGATTCCACTCACAGCAAAAGCAAAGGAATTGCTGACCATCGTCACACAGTTTGGATTTTTCGAGTGTTGTGTGCTTCCAATGGGAATCAGACCCGCCACAGACATTTTTCAATCCAGAATGGTAGGAATATTCATGAGCATGGAAGCCAACAAACCTAACCCATACCTTGGTGACATTTTCCACGGAAAGGGCAGCGAGTTCGACAGCCACCTGAGCATCCTGAATGAAATCTTCCAACGACTCAAAGACGCAGGAATGCAAGTCAACTTTACCAAGTCCACCTTGTGCACCAAAGAAGTGGAATTCCTTGGTTTTTTACTCAAACAATCAGGCTACCAACCAACACGCAAGAGAGTTGAAGCCATCCTCAAAAGTCTACCACCCAAAAATGTCAAGAACATCAGAGAATTCCTTGGAGCTATCTACTTCATCAAGAATCACATTCCCAACAGAGCCAGCATCTTAGCACCAATCACTCACCTCACAAAGAAAGATGTACCATTTGTCTGGGGGGAGGAAGCAGCTCAAGCTTTCACCCAAGTTAAAGCCGAGATTGCCAATGCAATTCTTTGTACGTACCCCAACCCCAACAAAAGATTCATCATCTACCTCAATGCATCACAGAAATACGCCATGGGAGCAATGCTCAATCAAGAGATCAATGGAACAGAACAAGTCATCAGCACTTTTTCTTGCAAATTCAACAACGCACAGCTCAAATACACGGTAGGCAAACAGGAATTACTTGCAGCACACGAGGCCTGTCGCTTCTTCCACAATATCATCTTTGGCTGTCACATACTCATCCGATGTGACCATAAGAATCTCACCAGCATTGACACAAAGCACGCCAATCTTCGTATCCTACGCCAACGACTCACTCTTGATCAGGATTATGGAGCGAAATTTGAACACCTTGCAGGCAAACTCAACGCCGGAGCAGATGGACTCAGCCGCCTACAAATGTCAGACGACGTACCTACCAACTTGGTCTCAGAAATCTATGCAATTGATGACCTCAACAGCAACACCAACTTCGACTTCCCTTTGGCAATGTCTCTTATCAAAGAGGAACAAGACAGAGATGAGAAAATCCAAGAAGTGCTACAAAAGCACTCCAACAATGACAGATTCAGTGCAATGACATTTGGAAACATCTCTGTGCACACTATCGACGGCAAAAACATTGTACCTGCAAGTCTCCAAAAGCGAATCATCGACTGGTATCACTCCAACCTATGACACCCCGGAGTCACTCGAACCATCAACTCCATATCCCAAAGCTTCTACTGGAAAGGCACTTGCCCTCAAGTCGAGGAACACATCAAAACATGCGACTAATGTCAACACCAAAAAATTGTCGGCAAACCCCAATACAGCATCCTACCACTTGTACCAGCACTTCGTGATAAGAAACCGCATGGGACCTTGGACAGTTCACATCAAAGATGGACCTACAGCAACAAACACAAAATACAAAATCCATGTTCTCACAATGGTCGATGCATGCACCAATTGGACAGAGGTAGCACTCATCCCAACAGCTTCTTCCAAAATCATCGCGACCCAATTCAACATCAACTGGCTTTGCCGCTACCCTTGACCCACCAAGGTTGGTTATGACAACGGAAAAGAATTCATCATAGAGGAATTTCAGGAACTCCTCTTGAGTTATGACATCACTTCAAAACCCAAACCAGTCAAGAACCCCACAGTGCAAGCTTTAGTAGAGCGACTCCACCTCACACTCGGCGACCAACTTCGCACATCAATTTACTCAATTGACGACTGGAATGAAGACATCAATCATCTCCTACAGGCCTGCGCCTGGGAAATTCGCACCACAGTACCTTCAAACACACCTCACAATCCCAGCCAATTTGTGTCTGGAATGGACATGATCTTCCGTCAGCAAGCCAAAATTGACTGGCAACTACTCAAACGCCAACGCCACATCCAAGCAAATGCAAATAACAAAAAGGAAAACAAAAACAGGGTGCCTCATGACTACAAAGTTGGAGATTTAGTCCTTATTGTACAAAAGCCTTATGAACGCAAAAGAAAGGCCAAGATCAACACTCCCACCAAAGGACCGTTCCCAATCACCCGAACCTACTCCAATGGAAACGTACAGATCCAGCGCGGACATTATGAAGAAGACCTCTCCATCCAACGCCTTTGGCCCTATCATCCAACTAACTAATCGAACTGCCTATATGTAGCAATGACACTACATTGCAAGCTCTTAGTTTCATGGGGGAGGATATCCTATGCAGTTCTACGGCACAACTCTACAGAACTCTTTTTCTTCTTTTCTATATCTTTAAAATCGTAATTGCTTGGAAATCATAGCTCATAATATAGTTTTAGCACTGATTATCACTACTCCATTTCTAAGTCCAAAGAGAATAGGACAAGGCTTGATCGGGTCTGGAGAACACTGGCATAAGCAACAGAGATCAGGCTTGGAATAGTCAGCCAAAGGAGCATAATGAATGGCCTCTCAAGCACGGATTCGTTCCTCGAAGATGTGGAACCGCATGGGGGGTTGTTGTCATGGTATGTCGACCCCAAGAGGGGCATCAACTCTTCCGAGTTTGTCATGAATGAAATTCTCTCTGATCGTAGAATGCAAGCTATTCCAGTGTCTCAAGCAGAACCTGGCCTCGATGAAAATACCCCTAATTCAGTGTTCTGAACCCTGTATCATCGGTTGATGGAGCTCAAACTAATCACGCTCCTTCACTGCCACCATTTCCTCCCGCTGTTGATAATGGTGCAGACGATGTTAGATCTGTAAACGATAGGAACTCTTCACATTCGAAGAAAAAGAAACAAAGAAAAAGGGTCCTTGACGTATTCACGGTTTGCGTGCCCACTGACGACGATGTCTTATTTGGTCGAGGTGGAGACATCAACAAACATCCGGGAAACATCCTTTTCCACGAAGAGGCACTCAGACTTCGACCTTGGTATGAAGAGTCGTCAAAAGAAGTAAAGTTCAAAATTTCAGAAATTCTGTTGGAGAGCGTGGAGAACAGGGAAGGCCGATTTCTTGAAAAGGACGGTGATGGATTATGGCACGAAGTTAACCGAAACGGTGCGAGGAGAAAAGCGAGTCAAGCACTGAGGGAAAGAATCAAAGGGAGAGGTGCTAGTGCAAGGTCTCAAGATTCTTCCGGTGACGAACGCGACGATACCAGCGCTGACGGATCATTGGGTCATTCGGATGTTGATTTGGTTGAGGGCATTTAATGAGAGTTCTCAAGCTGTCTCAAGTCCAATCGTAGACAGTTGGTATTGACAACGTTTAGTCAGGTACTACTTTATACGTGATTTCTTTCTTTTATTTTGCAGTAACAACTTCTACCTCGTGTACAGATCACCATTCATACAAGTAGTGTTCTGAAGTAAACTGGCTTCCTGATAGACTACCGCTCACACAGAACACAACCCTCCTAGTTACTTGAATGTGCGACGCTTTCCGCCATGGGATTGATACGCAGCTGTTGGAGCTGAACTACTCAGTGCAGGTGCTGACGACGACTCCTTTACTTGTGTTGGTTTCATTAGATGTACGAAGTGAAGTCATTGAACCCGAAGTTGTGCTTGAGCGCATTTTGCTGCTACTCCCGTGTTTTCACCTTTACTAGTACCTGTTCTGCCCGGCGTCAAAAGATATGATTCAATGTGCACAAGTAATGCGACCAGTAATGCTAACTGGACAATCGGGTTCAAGGGTAATAATATTATGTGCCACTATTATGTACCAAGCAAGGTTGCATCTCCCTTCTCACTGTTATGTCAATCTGCACACACATACAGTTGCCAGTCATCATGTGTATAGTTTTTTTGGGAACTTGTTCGATTCACTTGGTCCAGTATTTTCATATGTTTTGGCGAACCAATAGTTGAGATCATGATAAGCCTGAATAGTGTTCAAAGGGTTCGTGCGATCTGCTTGTGATCACAAAATCAATTTTGCCAATTTCTTGTGTGAATACCACTTATTGTCTCATCACAAAAAATTGCAAGGATGCCATCGAAAGTGGACAAGAAGAGGGCCTGCTCTGCCCAGCCAACCATCAAGCAAGAGAAATCTACTCCAGTCAAAACTAAAGAAGAACAACTCGCCAGTGCATGGGAGTATGCCAAAACATTATCTCCTGCAAGGAAGACCACAAAAAAATCGCCCACTCGCTTGATAACTCCAAAGAAGAAAGACTCGGCCGCCACATCACCCACATGTGTCAAGACTCCTTTGAGTAAAGAGAAGCAGCTTGCCAGGGCCAGGGAAAATGGAATGAAGCTCAAGATGAAGAATGCTGCTTCCCCTGTCTCGGCGCATCATACGCCTCTTCCTGCCGTCATAATTCAATCTGATAGGAGTTTGTCAGATGCTTCCTGCTCGGGCTATGAAACTGCCCACGAATCTGTTTCTGTTGGCAGAAAGAGGGTAGAAGCAATCGCACTTGCCGAACTCAAACGGCTTGCCAAGCAAGAGGAAGCCATTGTCAAAGAAGAGCAAGCGAAGGCTGCAGTTGCACTAGCTCTAGCCGAAGAGACTAAAGCAAAGCGCGATTGTTTGCAGGCTATTATTGATGAGAACGAACGAATGGATTGTGACTAGGTCCTAGGCCACACAAACAGCTGCCTTCCTGTTGGTATGATATTGATTGGTAATGTCATTCTGATTATTTGGAATGATTAATGACTAGAATAATTGGTTTACCAACTACAACTTGTCAAGACCTCATATTCCGGTATAATTAGTCCTTCCCTCCATGTTCCACCAGAGTCTCTCCATCGTCTTCTGCAGGACTTCCGCCGCCGGGTTTCAGTGCATCCCAAAACAATTTCTTTAGAGTGACACAGCTGGTATCTTGGTACTTTTGAGCATTTTCATTTTTGCTCTCCTCTTGCTCTTGCAATGACAACCTAAACATAAATACTCAATTAGTCAAACAAAGAATTGTTTCCAAACAAATATGTGACAAACCACCCACCTCAAGCAGACTACAAAATTGCTCCTATGATGGCAGATGCGAGTCAAAGAAGCTAAGTAATCCTCCCCATCCAACCTTACTGGAAGACGACTCCATCCCACTTTCAATATTATGCAAGTGCATCTTATGGAATACCCGACTCACCTCAAGAGTGTTGTAGCACGCCATTGCAGTTAATTTGATCCCCAATTCATCTGTGGTCCTCTCATTTTCAAGACTACAGCTTGCTCAAATGGCTCCTCTCACTGATGCAAGCAATGACATGAATGTGCGCGACAATAGCCCTTCCAACGGATCAATCAATAACAGCAAGATTTCTATTGTGCAAAAGGAAGTCTCAAACGAATTTTGGAAGCTCGAATGTCCAAGGATCAAATGAGATATTTCATGGCCGAGTACAAGCGCTAGATCGTCTTGCGAAGACACGAATTTCTGGAGGAGAGAAGTGGTGATGAATATCCTATGCTGGAGAATTTCAGATACAAAGGCATTCGGCAAAGACAAAGGAATGAGGACATACGTCCATGGTCCCTGGATATTGTTGGTTTTATATATTATCAAGCACATGACAAAATAAACATGATTGAGTTCATTGAAAAAAGCTTTCAAGGTTGTTATAAGACAAAAAATCGTGCAACATGAGTATCAGTTATACCATGATGAAACGTCCCTCCATGTGCCGGCTTGCTCTTGTGCCTCAGTGAGCAGTGTAGTGTCTGAAGAGGGCCGCAGTAGCAAGCGGTCGGGCCACACCTCTCAAGTGTTGGAGTACGGGTAGAGTACAGTCAGAGTATGGATTGCAACTCGGAGGGCACTTCCACAAGCTTGGTCATCGAGATCGAATCCATTGCTAGTGATGCCGACTCTGCTGCTGAACTACCCGGAACTTCCAGATAGTCCACCACACATCCACCTCCTCGATTACGGGAGGTCGACATCAACTTGTTGCAAGTAATCCGTATAAATCCTTCAACGGCAGAAGGTCGCAACGCTGCGCAGGCAGGCACTTGTCGTCAACTACAAAACACCACTAGGAAGATTCAGCTATTAACGGACCAAGGAACATGATCTACCATACAGAGACTAGGTGAACTGGACCTATTACTTATACAAGAATCAACGAGTTGATGCAAAGGCACACCCAACAATACCAGGGAGGGCAATTAACCCCCCAGGACCAAGATTTGGCCCTGGTGCAGGAGGCTTCACGCAACGCTCAACTCCTCTCTCCTCTCCAAATTGCAAAGAACACACTACCCCCATCTAGTTCTGAGGAAGTTCACTCTTTCCTTGTGGCACACCAACATTTGCTGCACCCCATTGGTATTCCCCTCGGGAAAAAGAGTGATGGCTCTACGCCTTTGTACTACAAAAACTTAAATGGAATTTCTCCGAATATGTCAGGCAACTCAAAAGTGCAAAAAGTTATGGGAATCATAGACGAGATGGAAATCGACATCTTTGCGTTCAACGAACATAAAATCAACTTCCTTCACCAAGAAAATAGAAGATGCGGTCTTGGGAACTTGTTTCACGGAGGGGAGTCTCTCAGGAAGTCAGTCGGTGGGAACATCCGACATCCGATAGCTAAAACCCTTGGAAAACAGATGGAAGGTGGCACGGGCTTTGTAGCATGCGGCAAACTTGCCAGCCTACATTGATCCAATTTATCTGGCATGGATGCATCTGGCCTGGCCAGTTTGTCATACATGACGTTCTCTGGAAAGGAAGGGCACCTCACCACGGTACTCGCAGGGTACAACCCGTGCAAGACCACGAGCTCTCACATGGTGTCCTCTTATAAAATACAGCAAGAAAGACTTACTTTCTCTCACTGATCGGCCTCAACCCTCAACTGATCAAGTGGCCAACGGCATGGCGTTTAAACCACCAAGATTCCATGCTGCTCTGATTGGTACAACAAGATCCTCGAATCCCTCCTCATCCAATATCGGATCATCCATAGCTCACAGAGAGGGAGGTTCACCTCATGAACTACAACAAACACTCGACCATATCGACCAAACAACATCATAGCTCATGTGACACTCAGAACGCAGATGCCAAAAACTTAAGTCCGGACAAATTCCATTCTCTCCGGAGGCAGCGCCATGGATAAAGCGAACCCTGGTGTACCATTCCTTGCCAAGATACTGGGTTGGTAGATTTAAAAATAAGGGCAACCTCCTTCGTCAAGCCAAACGCTGCCATATCAATGTCCCCCTCTCCCTTTCTATTCAAACTTTACGTGACCGGTTAACCGAGTGCAAAAAGCATTGTCAATATTTTACCAAGCATTGACATCGTCACAGGAAGTCACACCTAATGAACAGACTTCAAGTAGCACAGGACAAATGAGACGAAGAAGCCGAGAGACGCATCTTACAGATAATCCATGGTGAATGGGATAAAGCTTTCTGGCACAGACTAAACTGGGCCCTGGGCTCCAAACGAGGTACCAGTGTCAGCTCGGTCCAAGTTCAGGGCAAAGGCGGAAGTGTCATAGAGTACAACACCCAATCCAAGGTTCAAGCCATGATATGGGAGAAAATCCACTGGGAACGGTACCATCTCACGGAGGAAGCACCAATCTGCAGAGGACGACTCAGAGGGGAATCCGGATATAACGTAGACACCCCGCATGGTGAAGCCATCTTGTCAGGCACATATTGCCGCCTTGGTATCCACAAAGGCACACGATTAATCTTTGACGCGATTGCTCAAATACGGCAACGTATCCCACCTAACTCTATCAGCCAAATTATTTCACGAAAATAAATGGCAGTCCACTTGGAAGAAGAAGCAGGAACAAAAATCCTCCTCCCAATCTGGCCTCCATTTTGGCCATTACCTATCAGGGGCAGAGTCCGACCTCATCTTGGACATGCATGCGCTCAAGACATCCATTGCACTACATCACAGACTCGCACTCACACGCTGGACGTCCGGATTATGTGTGATGCTTGAAAAATTACCAGGCGCCAGACTAACATCTAAACTCCAGGAAATTTTACTCATGGAGGCGGATTTAAATGCTGCAAACAAAATCATCTACGGACAACAAATGCTTGACACGGCCAGGAGGTACAGACTTATGCCCGAAGAGATTTTCAGCGAGAAGCAGCGGATGGCAGAAGATGGGATCATGGCAAAGGTACCATTCTACGACATCTCCCGTCAACTCCTCGCTCCTGCTGCCCTAGCATTGGTTGGCGCAGCCTATTGCTACAACCGCATTGCCCACGCCATTGCTTTGCTGGTTTTCCGGGCCTTTGGCACAAGGTTACCTACTACCCTTTTGATGTTACAGGCTATCCAACAAATGCAATTCTTCCTACGAACTGCCTTTGGTGATTCTGACCGCTCCGCTGGTTCCAAGGTTCATCTGAGAACCCAAGGCTTTATGCAAGGCAACGGGGCTTCACCAGCAGGCTGGACAGTCATCACAATTGTCATCCTTCAAGCACACACAAGCAGGACACACCGCATCTTTCCAGTGCTTGGTCAGTGGCTTAGCCAAGGACTTATCCTGCATCTTATATGTCGATGACAACAATCTGATACATCTCTGTGACCATGAGGCGGAGACTATCCATCAAGCCCACTCAGCCATACAAGCTAGTGTCACGAGTTGGGGGAACTTACTAATCGCTACAGGCGGCGCACTAAAACCACCTAAATGCTTCTATTACCTGATCGGATACCAATGGGGTCCTGACGGTAAATGGTCCTACGCAGACACACTCCTCAGGAAATTATGGCCTGGAGGTGCCATTAACGGACGGCTCCACTGCTCCTATTCAGCAACTATCAGTACATACTCCCAGCATAACCCTCGGCGGCTCCACATGCCCGTCCGGAGTATCTTCCAACTCATTTAGCTACATGGTCGAACGTGCATGCAACTGGGCATAACTGGCGCGGAACTCTGGCCTCTGGCCTCCATCCATGAGACTTCCACATCAGTGTAGCCAAAAAAATTTGGCCAAAAATCAAATATGGCCTCAGCTCTAACATGGCTTCACACGAGGAACTAATCTCGGCTATGCACCGCCCGTACTTCTGGATGACCCCAATTGGGGGAATGATCAGATCGGCCAAGAGAGAACTCCGCTATCTCGACACGGTTTTCTACAGCCTGGGCTTCCCACATTGGAGTATAGAAGCCTTGATAGAACCCTACAAGAGGTTCTCCACTCACTACAGCACTCAGTCGATCATAGGAGTACAACTCCAATTGTCAGTAGAACTCCTCACAATAGAGTTAGGAGTCTCGGGCCAACCTTTCCTCCAAGACTACTCAAAGTATGGGCCACGAGTCACACACAGCTTTGTCGCTTCTCTGTGGGAAAAATTTCACAAGTTCCACCTTAAGTTACACATCGGTAAATACCTCTTCAAGCTACCCCGACAACATGATTGCTGGATAATGATAGCATTCGAAAGCGTTGGCTACTCTGTCGAAGAATGCAATTTGCTTAATGAGGTACAATTACACTAACAAGTCCTTTTCAAGTCGGACATATTCAATGCAGACGGAAGAATGTTAAACAGGAGGTACCTCACACTCCGGACTCGAGGCAATAACTGGTCCAAGTACCGCTTCGGTATGCAACCGCCCTCTCAGAACTCAATGGCACTATGGTGCGAAGCCCTTGGACAACTCACCCCATTGGGACGTCGACCACAGGCCCTCGGTGCTTTCAAAAAAATGAGCCACGTGTTCTGGAAGTGGAGATATGACCCTGTTGGCGACAAGCTATACCTCTCTCACACATCGGGTCAATCTTGCCATCAAAAATGGCGGACCTTCACGTGCCCGGCATTCCACATACTCCCTGGATGGTCCCAGTTCAGTCGACCCATCATCCTTCTACTTAAGCTCTGTCCAAACCACATCATCAGGTGCAGTCACGTTAGTATCAAGTACTTCTCCCCCTCCCTTGATACTTTCACCGCAGCACTTCCACGACCTTCTCATGCAGTGGCCCAACCAATATATATAGACAAACCTGCGAAACACAGATGATGGGCAATAGATATATGATGTGGTCCGCAACAACACATTAATCTGTGTAGCCGATGGATCATACATACGAGAGCTCTACCCTACCTTGTGCACAGTGGCTATCATCATTGAGTGCTCTTCCGGTGGTGGCAGACTGTCATTATCCTTCACAGACATACCGAGGAGAATTACTGGGGCTGATGGCTATATATCTCATACTTTATGGTGTTAACACAACAAAACCAGATATGACAGGATCAGTCAAAAATGTACTCCGATTGCCAAGGCGCACTAAAGACAGTTCAAAAACTCTCGTCCTGTATCTCCCCACCGAACTGGAAACACTCTGACATCCTGAAAGTGATCCTTTTACACGGGCGCAGCCATTCCTTTTCCACAACACTCCACCATGTTAAAGCACACCAAGACAATATTAGCAACTGGACTTGACTGGAACGACCAGAACAACTTAA